>CM041780.1:170299969-170676901 GCA_023374045.1 Limonium bicolor | reverse complement strand
AATACATACATACACATCAATACATGCTCTTCAATGCATACATGGTAACCCATACAAGCCATCAAATACATTCTTACCTCTCCGGGATCCGCGTTACACAATACATATACAATACAAACATAATACATACATAATACACCATCCTTGTTAGCTCATGTTGGTCCACCCGGGTTAATCGGGTGGAGATTACTCTTTTACTCGTTCCACAGTACTTACACATCCATACTCATACTCATACATACTTACTTACTTACTTACTTACTTACTCTTACTCATGTTAAGTCGTCGGGACCTTCGGCCCAGGGACTACTCCGTCCCACCACCGGGATTTACTTGACTCACCAATCCGGGATGCTACCCATTTAAGGGGTTTGGGCCGCGGACCTGTTTAAGAGTCAGGAATCGGATCCAACCTCTTGTGTCTCCTCATCCTCACGCGTGACCGAAGCTATATCGGACTTCTACACATTCCAATTTACTCACTTAAGTTAGGAGTTAGGTAGTTAGGAATTAGTAGAAGTCAACATCCAAGCCACACACACATTACATTGTTCATATACACATCCATTCCGAATACATTACAATATACAAGTACACTACGAGATACAATACACTCCATCAGCATTCATATATTTCATGAATTATACAAACTATTGTTCAAGACAAATATCCAGAACAATGTAAACAAGCACAAGTAAGTGCAATATAGTCCGATTCATGCATTTATCTTATTAGGTGATCAAATAAGCACACAAATCGGGGTAACCAGATTAGGATACAGGGCATGAAGAAATCATACCGTTCACCGTTGTACTTGTATCCGACGTTCCTCCGGTGTTCACAATTCAAATCCTATGATATACATACAATCGAGTGATTAATCTAACTATCATTAACTTAACTCGATTACTCTCACGTTTCCTAACTCATACTTACTAAGTCTTTGAAGTTCTTATACTTACACATTGTTTACTTTCTTTAAGTTTATTTCCTTACTTAACATTGGTACATTGATATATGTACATTTATATATGTGGGTATACATATATATATATATATATATATATATATATATATATATATATATATATATATATATATATATAATTATCCTGTAATTTAATTTACATTTTTTTGTATGACTTGACCGACCTTACCCAGGGTCGGACCCAAGGTCGGTCGAAGTCAGTAGGGTACTCACGCTGGAAAATTACAGGGCCGACCGACCTTGCCAAGTCCGGTCCATTCCAGTGAGTTTTGGTTTCGAAATTCTGGAGTCGACCGACCTTGCATGTCCGGTCCCAAGGTCGGTCCATTCCAGTAAGTTACATTACAGGCGAATTTTAGGCCGACCGACCTTGCAAGTCCGGTCCCCAAGGTCGGTCCATTCCAGAAGCTTTCCGCCCTTTGTAAATCTGGGCTCGACCGACCTTGCAAGTCCGGTCCCAAGGTCGGTCCGGCCCAGTAATTGCATTTTTATTTCTGTTTTCAGTTGGTTTCTTTACCCATTGTTTCCCCAATCTTTACCAATACTTCCCCACGTGATTTAGCACCATTTAGGCTTCCAAATATACCATAATTCATCCACCAATCCCATTACTAAATCCATCAATCAACTTACACAATTCCCTCTCTTCTTTTCCAACAATGTAACATTTTTTGTTTTACTTATGCTACAGATTTTGAAACCAACTTCTACCATTCATTACTTCCTCTACTAATGTCACTTCTAGCATCCCAAATACATTTCCAAGTCATTACACTACCTATACCCAAGTCCAACTCTCTTCTTACCAAATCTTGCACACTAATTCTTCCTAGTTCCACAATGCATTTTGATGCCTCTTTGCTACAGATTTTTACATCCTTATATCCTCATACCACACTACCATTCCATGGTTACTATGTATCTCTACTATCACCAATACACACCTTGGTTCTCCTCTTCACCAAGTCATTCTTAATACACGATCCTACTAAAATTTCGCCATAGCTCACCTACTTTTCTTACTTAGCCACACATACACATTCCCACCAAATTCATTCCTAATCTAGCCACACCCTTGCAAGGGTCCTACCAGCACACATACACATATAAATTCCTCAATACTTTCTCAATCCACAATACCAATACACATATACTATACACTTGGCCCTAAGGCCTATAATCCACATACTAGTTCATAAATACCCAAAATTCCAATACTACATTACCAATACAATATTTTGGGTTCTTTAAATTGGTTTACCCATTCCCATTACTCTAATGCATTAAATGTAGCATTCAAGAGAGAGCTCTTACCTTAAGCTCTTATTTCCTCTTTTCTTTTCCACTTCTTCTCTTCTCTTCTTTCTTGTCCAAATCGACCATATGGGTCCCATCATCCAAGCACACAAAACAATTTCAATTAATATACTAGCCCTTATATTAATGCTAGTTCATTGAATTGATTAAATCAAGATTTCTAGGGTTTACCTTTGGAGTGTTTTATGAGGGGTTTTAGCCCTTGGTTCAAGAAGGTGAATCCACCACCATTGCAAGGTTGATATTTTGCTCAAAGGAGAGAGAGAAAATGGAGTGTTACAAAGAGGTAAAAATTGGTTATGAGCAAGGATGGAGAAATATGAGTTCTTTCATGGAGATTTTTACCTTAATGGAGAGAGGGGACTCCAAGCTACACATTGATGCTATTTTCTTCACCAATGGGGTATACCCACGAAAATAAACTTCCTCATTTTTGGATTTTGAAAAGAGAGAAGTGTAGAGGAAGATGAGGGGATTACAAATATGTAATTATTTTTACATTTGGAGCTCAAATGAAGGTAGAGCATGGGAGAGAAGTGAGAGTTACCATTGTTGTTGTTGGGGGAGCTCAAAATCGCAGCCAGAGGGGAGGAGGAAGAGAGAGAGCACGGTGGGGAAGGAAGAAATGGGAGAGAGAAGAGAGAAATGAGAGGGGAGAGAGAGTGTGAGTGCTTTTTACTTTCCCACCTTTTTGCTTTTGCTCTCTTATTTAATTAGCTAGTTACATGTGTGTGTGAGGGAGTTATTTGACTGATTAAAAACCGGCCCCCTACAGTTACACTAGTTGGAGTGTTTTTCGCCTTTTACAGAAAACGCTCGTTATTTTACCCGGTTTAGGTACTATTCACTAACCGGGCTCGTTTTCCGGAATTTTCTTGTTTAATTATTTTTATTGGTTATTAAGCTTCCATAAATGCTTAATAATTATTATTTAATGATTTATAATTTTTACGGGTCTGTTTGACCACTTAAAGTCACGTTTTCGGGTTTTCTCGAAAAACGTGCGTTAAAGCTCTATTAGCGTTTTAATACATTATTTGGATCCGTTTTCTTCGGGAGTTGTTCCCATATATTATTTAGGTCTTATTAAACCTTTGGAATCCATATAATACGCTATCCGGGGTCTCATACCCCCTATGGTTATTTAACGCTTATTTAGCGTTTTTCGCTTTTTAAGCGTTTCTTTATTTCTTTTGGATTTATTTTTCCTCACCAATACTACTTAAGCATTATTAGGCTCTTAAATAAGGATTAGAATAATCTTAATCTCTGTATTTAAGTTTGGGATATTTCAATCTACCCCCCTTAAGAACTTTGTCCTCAAAGTTACTCAAGGTTTTGGGATTACGATACTTGCTAATTCATACTCGTCTATGCCAAAGGTCGTACATTCTTCCTCCTTACTGATTCCCAAATCCATTACTCAAGGTTTCTACTTTCCATACCATGCCAATGTACAATCATTACTCGAATTCGCATTACTACCAACCCTCCAGTTCCTCATTACAAAACTTATACATACATGCAGTGCAAGGCTATCCCCAAAGCAATGCAATACACAATACAATCCCGCAGGCACTCAGGTCATCTAGACACGGGACTCCTCTATGTCCCGCTGCCCTTGGAATAATACACATAATATACTACTATCTTCTCCCGTACAAGCTTCCAACAATTACTTAGTCTCCAGTCTATGGAAAATCCTTCCCAACGGCTACTTAGAAATCCTTCTAAAACATACAACTTCAAATTCCAATTTATATTTATTACTTCTATCCTAAGCGTGATTCTTGTGACCACTTGAGGGGAGCTTCAAGAATCGTTCGACCCTGATGTGATCAACACCAGTGTTGAACTATCTTTCCACTCCAATTTGTGTTCGGTTTCCCTTGATCTGATCAGGATCAAGTTCGACTTCCCACATCAGTTTCAAACAAGCAATTAATTAGTTGTTTTCATTTTCTATCTTTTTACTCTTTCTAGTCGTGATACGAATTCATACATCTCCAAAGGATGGAATCACTCCATCGATCATCCGCACTCTACTTCCCGAATGCTTTACTCCATGGTTCAATACCTAATGCTCATTTCATCAACCTTCACTACTTCCATCCATTACTCACCATCATCTCCAATATTCTAACTAAGGAATACTATACCTATGAGATTTAGTTGACTTCAATTTGCTTCAAATAATTTACTTACGATTCCACTACCCATAAACTTCATTCATCTACTACTCTCATTCATTTCGTACTACTTCTTCAAAGGCTACAAAACTTGTGGAGCTCCGTCCACTACTCATTACTCTTCTTTACCAATACTCTTACACTGGTGTTACAAGATGGGTATATTCATCCTATGGTATTTGCATGTCTAATGCCTAGTTACCATAATTACAATATGAATGAGTACTTATGTTTATTTAACATAGTATCAATCATCAATTTGATTCTCATTTGTGCTATGCACATTACGGTTTATGTGTTTTATTCACAAAACTTACATTAAGCGGTTTTCGCTCTACCCCCCTTAAAAGGGATTACGCCCACGTAATCTACCATATGTTATTATTATTAAGCATTGGTTTAATCAATTTGGGCAATCTGAAGCGTTTAGCTTCACTACGGTATACTATACAATATGCTCTAGTCAAAGGGGTCTTAACCATACCAATGGTTTAGTCTTTGCACCAAGAATTCCTATATGAGTTTATTTAACTCATAATTAATTCGGTTCTAGCCTAACCGGCTTCAAGGCATTAATAGCCATTCTATTATACTCACTAGGTACATTAATCTCCTAGCTAGGGCCCACTAGCTTCAGCTGCGCGACCCTGATAACTTGGGTTATTCACCCTTCTTGTTATCCTTAAAGTGCTGTACATCACCTTTTATCCGTCTCTTATGGAAATGAGGTTTACTAAGCAAATGCGGTATTCTTCTACCGTGTTTGAACTCAATGAGTTTAAGATTTGTAACCAGCTCTCTGGTAATCTACTACACATGCTATTCGTGCTTCCACGATTGTTCACTAAGTTCCTCCGACTTATTGTCGGGTGAGGTTAAGTCACTACTTAGTTGTAGTGCTTCCTCTGGTGTCACTAGCTTCCAAGTTATACCAGTTCTTCTGGTTCGGTACAAGTGTCCTTTACTTGTATGACCTTGCATTTCTATGGGTCGGTCCTAGTGACTGTTTTTAAGTTTCTTTTCACTCTTTATTCCACTGGAATTCACATCTTGTGATTGTTAGTGTGTTTTACACTCTTCGTGCTTCTTTGGCCTTAGGCCGCACGGTCTGTTGCTGAGCTTGCTTAACTGGCTTGTGCCACGTTCATTGGTGAAAAGAAGGGTTTACTACGATTTTCATTCTCCATATCCTTAGCCATCGCATTAGATCATTAGCTGCACAAATGCAATACCAAAACACTCAGTCATACAGAGTGCAGAGGCGTAAACGTTTGACAGTAAGTCACTTATGTGATTGGAAAGAATATCTCTGCCTGTCATCTCATACTTATACTCCGTGTCATTATCTGCTACTTCCTCATAGCGGTCGCTTGTTGCGCACCGTATTCTTACTCATTGTACAACATTGTTTTTACTGTTTCTGTTACTGTGGTAGTTCCTCTTTACTTATTGCCATTATCATTGGCACCATTTCCTTATGGCATGAACACTGAGGGTTTCCTCCGTTCGTGTATATGACAGTTGTCGTAGCATACTGCAGTATCATTATCTTCCTAATGCGGAGATGTTTTTATTTCCAATTGGGTTTCATGTGTAGGTTAGCTTACCTCACATTACTTCCTCATTCATGATATAGTTTGCCAACTAACTTCGTTGACCAAAGATGAAGTGGTTTATCGGGTTACAAGCTCTCTTGAGCGCTGATCATTCGTGGTGTCCAATGTGCCTTCACATTGGTTGTTCTTGACAATTACTGTCTCCCTGTGCTGAGCATTGGTTATAGGCTCTAGCTATGCAGTTTCACTTTTATGTGTATATCGTCGGGACATCCCAAGAAACTTCAAGGGTTTTCTGGTCCCGTTCTCTAATCAAAGAGTATTCTATCATTGGTAGATGAAGGTTCTTGTTGAGAGGTTAGTTACCACTTATAGGTCTTATGACAGGGTTTACCATGTTGGTATTTATATAATGGTTCACCACATGCTTGGGTGCATATGGAGTATACCTACTCCTTTGAGTCGTAATGGTTTGGAAATCTCATTTCCTTATTCCGTCGCCCCTTGGCCATGTCCATAAACGTAGGCTTTACTGTTATAATAGATGAGGCCTTTCTAAGGGTTCACATCTTCACCACATTGGTGGTCTTCGGTTATTGAGAGGTAGCTTTCCTCGAGTTTCCCGTAGGGTCCAAGTGTGGACTAGGCCAATGTTGGCACTATTACAATTTCTATGCCTCTGTGTTATAATTGCTACAGAAGGCATGAAGGTAGTTAAAGCTTGTCAACTGTATACTAGACTGATGCTCTAGTGACAGTGACGCTGAGTTGACCTTTACTCCAAGTCACTCAGGACGTTAGGTTTGAATTGATGGTCCAGTTGTTGATTTCTTGTAGTATGAGATAATATTTCTTGCAAGTCTTGTTAGTAAATGGTGTGGGTTATGCAACCGTTAAGGTTTACATAACATAGTTGGTTGATGGCTTTTAAGCCTTATTACTACAGGTTATGCTCTTTGCAAGCTGCTTATGCATGTTCCCACTCCATGTATACCCCATAGGTTAGAGGTATTGCTAGGCTCCATGGTAAGTCGTGACACCACGCTTCCGTTCATAGGAGACCCTTTAGGCAATCTGGTGCAAATTTGAGCCTTCTGGTAATTTAGGGTGTTTCCTGTTAAGTGAAATCCCTTCGGCGTCCTAACCGAATGTTCGTTCTAGCCCATATGCTCTTATCATGATGCTTGTTCAACTGTTATTAATCCAGACACCCTTCAAAGATTGCTCCTGAGTGCTGTTAGTTATGCCGTTACATTCGGCTAACGTTTAACATAGGTTGTGGCTACCATACCACCTGGTGGCATTGTATTTGAGTTATTCCCTTTGGGTTATGACGTCTCCCATCCTTGGGTAGACTGTTTATACCCTCTCCTAGCGTTTAGACCAGGTTTAAAATTCTCCTCAAAGATGGATTATACTTCATGATCATCTTGTGATTGCTCTTCGGAGACTCTGTCCCATTTGTTGAGCATCGTGGTGTTCACCTTAGGCATCTGCCTTACTGTGTTCAGGCTGGGTATACCTTCCAGCTATCATGCATCTGCTTGATGTCATTGAGACATGTCCAATGTCTATACTGTCTAGTATGTGCTCTTTGCACTTTCTAGTTCTTATTCCTTACTTTCAGATGACTTCTCTGAGTTCCTTTGCACTTGATCGTTTGAGATGTCTAGCTGTTCTGGTTTGAACTTATTGATGGTCCGTAGAACGGAGTTGACTACTTCCTGTGTTTCGCACACTACATGTATACATACGTGGGGTACCATGTTGATACGTTACCACTTACCTAACTATATGTCAGGCCCGCAAGCTCCTTCGGAGTGCGGTCGTCCCACATCCCGTATTTGGGTACACTCGTAGTGCTCGTCACACGCCTAGGTGAAGTATTCTATTGCCAAATCCTCTTGTATCATTCTATGATACTCACCGTAATTATGTTGGGCTTGATTTTAAAATCCAAGGTTTTTAAAGAAGGTTTGTGGTTTTGAAAAAAAATTTGGTTTTAAAATCATGGTACGGTGTTAAAAGAAGTTATTCATGGCATGGTCAAGTCCGAAATCTTGACCAAGTCCAGTTTCCCGCTGACTGGTGTGTTCTAATGTAGTGGTCAGACCGTTAGGCCTTTCCATGGTTTCATTCCTCCAGTTTTAGGATGTTTATTCCTGTAGTCGCTTTATCGCTGTCACGGTACATTACTATGTACCTGTGGTATGTTAAAAGTCCTCCTGAATGCTCCCGTTATTACTGTACTTGCCGTGGCAAGTGCGCGGTACTGGTGGTTTTTGGGTAAACCGATATCGGTCACGGTGTGGTTTTCACTGGTATTTGATAGTCTTGTTGACTATTCCTTTGATCTTATTGATCATTTACTTCGGTTAGTTAGTCTCCTGAGTGACTTCTCAGTAAATTTGACATGGCTGTCGTTGATCAGGGTACCTCTCCAATCCTTGGAGGTTCCCCTTTTGATTTGGTTGTGTCCTTCCTTGTTGTTTGTTCCCACACGTTTGTTGTGGTTACTGAGCCTGAGTTGGTTTAGGCACTACGGTTGTAGTTGCATTAGGTTATATCTTGTGAATGTTCTTGTAGCTGTCTGAGCTATGTTGGCCAGGTTTGTAACCTTTTTGGCGTTGTAGTTTTGGAGTCAATCACTCCCGACTATGTCCTTAGCCAGCTAGCATACCGTTGGTGGTGTTGCTTGGCTATTACTGTTGTCCCGCAGACTTGTGTCTCGGGTTCCATTACTGCTCCTTTTCCATTTCGTTGCACGGTTAGTGCTTCTTTTCCTGCTGCTGGTTGTTTAGTTAGGTTCTGCGACTGCTAAGCATGTCGCCCCATGCTGTTGAAAGTTGTAGCCTCCTTGTGGTTGGAGTGCTTATTCCACCGCTATTAAGTGCGGGTATTGTTGTTCAACCGGGATCCATCTCTGGGTCTTCCATTTCATGGAATCTACTATGTGTCAGGTTCTTTCCTCTTGTAGGAATATCTCATTACTGCCCGATCGGGTTTTCCCGAGTATGAGAGGACCTTTCCTCTCTCTGGCATCCTTTCCCAAGTTATACAATGGGGATGTGGTGGGCGGGACTGGTGTTGTAGGTATCCGGTACTCATCGGGAGTTCCTAACTAGCATATCTCTAATGCTAACACTCAGCCCTTAGCCCTAAACTTCTAATTCCTAACTCGGTATTTCCTAAACTCGGTATTTCCAGTCATCAGAGCAATACTTCGCTCTGATACCACTTTTTGTAACACCCCTACCATTAATACAATCATTACCGTCCAATCTCCTCGTACTTCCAGGTTCACGCAGCGGATACATACTTACATACAGTGGGTGGTACAATGCCGTTAGTCACCCTCGTGACTAACAAGGCTAGTACTTCTGCATACAGCATCGGTCTGATGGACCGAAATCCCGAGTACTACCTATCTACAACACATACTCCATTCATCAATCGAATACTACAATGTTCCATTCAACACTTTACTCCTTCATAAACCATACAATGCAAAATACATAACCGAGTTTACTAGGTTCCGAATACAACTACATTGCTTCTTCCAAGTTCATATGTACTCATTAAGAGTCTACATCTACCCATTCCTCACAACTACTTACTTCCTAAGTACAAGGGTATGCCATCTAGTACGCCTCTACATTCTACTTCTAGCAATCCACGTGTAGCCACCGGTCTCTTACCTTGACCATATCCTCTTCGGGTACCTGCCCACTAAAAACGTTCCCCCGAGGGGGTCAGCTTTCGCTGAGCATGATAACCGCATACCCCGCGTACTAGTGAGGGTACGCCGACCACTTGGTCGAATACATGCGATTGATAACCCATACATACACATCAATACATGCTCTTCAATGCATACATGGTAACCCATACAAGCCATCAAATACATTCTTACCTCTCCGGGATCCGCGTTACACAATACATACATAATACACCATCCTTGTTAGCTCATGTTGGTCCACCCGGGTTAATCGGGTGGAGATTACTCTTTTACTCGTTCCACAGTACTTACACATCCATACTCATACTCATACACACTTACTTACTTACTTACTTACTCTTACTCATGTTAAGTCGTCGGGACCTCCGGCCCGGGGACTACTCCGTCCCACCACCGGGATTTACTTGACTCACCAATCCGGGATGCTCCCCATTTAAGGGGTTTGGGCCGCGGACCAGTTTAAGAGTCAGGAATCGGATCCAACCTCTTGTGTCTCCTCATCCTCACGCATGGCCGAAGCTATATCGGACTTCTACTCATTCCAATTTACTCACTTAAGTTAGGAGTTAGGTAGTTAGGATTAGTAGAAGTCAACATCCAAGCCACATACACATTACATTGTTCATATACACATCCATTCCGAATACATTACAATATACAAGTACACTATGAGATACAATACACTCCATCATCATTCATATATTTCATGAATTATACAAACTATTGTTCAAGACAATTATCCAGAACAATGTAAACAAGCACAAGTAAGTGCAATATAGTCCGATTCATGCATTTATCTTATTAGGTGATCAAATAAGCACACAAATCGGGGTAACCAGATTAGGATACAGGGTATGAAGAAATCATACCGTTCACCGTTGTACTTGTATCCGACGTTCCTCTGGTGTTCACAATTCAAATACTATGATATACATACAATCGAGTGATTAATCTAACTATCATTAACTTAACTCGATTACTCTCACGTTTCCTAACTCATACTTACTAAGTCTTTGAAGTTGTTATACTTACACATTGTTTACTTTCTTTAAGTTTATTTCCTTACTTAAATTGGTACATTGATATATGTACATTTATATGTGGGTATACATATATATATATATATATATATATATATATACATATATATATATATATATTTATATATATAATTATCTGTAATTTAATTTACATTTTTTTTTGTATGACTCGACTGACCTTACCCAGGGTCGGACCCAAGGTCGGTTGAAGTCAGTAGGGTACTCACGCTGGAAAATTACAGGGCCGACCGACCTTGCCAAGTCCGGTCCCAAGGTCGGTCCATTCCAGTGAGTTTTGGTTTCGAAATTCTGGAGTCGACCGACCTTGCATGTCCGGTCCCAAGGTCGGTCCATTCCAGTAAGTTACATTACAGGCAAATTTTAGGCTGACCGACCTTGCTAGTCCGGTCCCCAAGGTCGGTCCATTCCATAAGCTTTCCGCCCTTTGTAAATCTGGGCTCGACCGACCTTGCAAGTCCGGTCCCAAGGTCGGTCCGGCCCAGTAATTGCATTTTTATTTCTGTTTTCAGTTGGTTTCTTTACCCATTGTTTCCCCAATCTTTACCAATACTTCCCCACGTGATTTAGCACCATTTAGGCTTCCAAATATACCATAATTCATCCACCAATCCCATTACTAAATCCATCAATCAACTTACACAATTCCCTCTCTTCTTTTCCAACAATGTAACAGTTTTTGTTTTACTTATACTACAGATTTTTAAACCAACTTCTACCATTCATTACTTCCTCTACTAATGTCACTTCTAGCATCCCAAATACATTTCCAAGTCATTACACTACCTATACCCAAGTCCAACTCTCTTCTTACCAAATCTTGCACACTAATTCTTCCTAGTTCCACAATGCATTTTGATGCCTCTTTGCTACAGATTTTTACATCCTTATATCCTCATACCACACTACCATTCCATTGTTACTATGTATCTCTTCTATCACCAATACACACCTTGGTTCTCCTCTTCACCAAGTCATTCTTAATACACGTACCTACTAAAATTTCGCCATTGCTCACCTACTTTTCTTACTTAGCCACACATACACATTCCCACCAAATTCATTCCTAATCTAGCCACACCCTTGCAAGGGTCCTACCAGCACACATACAAATATAAATTCCTCAATACTTTCTCAATCCACAATACCAATACACATATACTATACACTTGGCCCTAAGGCCTATAATCCACATACTAGTTCACAAATACCCAAAATTCCAATACTACATTACCAATACAATATTTGGGTTCTTTAAATTGGTTTACCCATTCCCATTACTCTAATGCATTAAATGTAGCATTCAAGAGAGAGCTCTTACCTTAAGCTCTTATTTCCTCTTTTCTTTTCCACTTCTTCTCTTCTCTTCTTTCTTGTCCAAATCGGCCATATGGGGAATGGAGTTGCCAAACTCCATTCCCATCATCCAAGCACACAAAACAATTTCAATTAATATACTAGCCCTTATATTAATGCTAGTTCATTGAATTGTTTAAATCAAGATTTCTAGGGTTTACCTTTGGAGTGTTTTATGAGGGGTTTTAGCCCTTGGTTCAAGAAGGTGAATCCACCACCATTGCAAGGTTGATATTTTACTCAAAGGAGAGAGATAAAATGGAGTGTTACAAAGAGGTAAAAATCAGTTATGAGCAAGGATGGAGAAATATGAGTTCTTTCATGGAGATTTTTACCTTAATGGAGAGAGGGGACTCCAAGCTACACATTGATGCTATTTTCTTCACCAATGGGGTATACCCACAAAAATAAACTTCCTCATTTTTGGATTTTGAAAAGAGAGAAGTGTAGAGGAAGATGAGGGGATTACAAATATGTAATTATTTTTACATTTGGAGCTCAAATGAAGGTAGAGCATGGGAGAGAAGTGAGAGTTGCCATTGTTGTTGTTGGGGGAGCTCAAAATCGCAGCCAGAGGGGAGGAGGAAGAGAGAGAGCATGGTGGGTGATAAGTGTCCAAATGAGCATGTTTTATAGGTGTATTTCATATATTATATTAACACTTTCTTGCTCATTTCTCCACTTCTGTTAGTTTTTCCTCTAGTTTATGTTTTTTTATTATCTCACAAATTTATTGTTTAAACATGAGGAAAACCAAGCTGGGAGTAAAGTAGACGAAGAGACGAATGTATAGACGCAAACGGCTCAGAAAACGGAGTCCAAACGAAGAATCTAGAGCCGGTCAAAGTTCGTAGAAGAAAGTAAGTCAAGAACTCGTGTCCACATAAGCAACCGCATGGGGCTGGGCGGACTCTTAGGCGGACAAGACTACATAGCAACCGCATGAAGACCGCCCCATATAAGGTGGACGGCTGGGCGGACGTCAGGGCGGACGGCTGGACGGACATCAAGCGGACAAGATACATACAACCGCATGGTTTCAGGCGGACGCTAACGCGGACGTGACTAAAAATCAGTCGCGAACAGTTTTCTTCTTCGCGCCGACTGTCTGCAACTTGCCATATCCATCTACTCCGCCTACCTTAATTCTCTCACGCGTTTCAGCTCTCTGTCCCCTGCAATTAATGAGCAATCAACCTGCAATTAATTCTTACGGATCTGCCTCTTCCCTTCCTCTATATAAACTCAGCTACTGCAACCTTAAACAGACGTACGGAGAAAACCAGAAAATCAGACCATCGCTCACCACACTCCATTCTCTTCCATTCAATTCATCCCGTAACACCATAATTCTCCATCTTTTATTTATTTCACCACTTCACCACATTTACTCACGTACGTACTCAAACAGAAGCAGTATTTTACAAAGAGAGAAAAGAGGCAGCAGAAGTGAGAGCGAGTGCAGACCCGTTCTTCGCAAGTAGTTTCTGAATAATGGCTATTTCTATCTTTACTCTGTTTCTAGTACTGTCGATGTCTGAGTAATTTTATATTTGTGCTTAGGAAGGGTGTTTAACCCCAAAATAATTCAGATGCATTTATAATACCGGGTTTGCTTATAAATATTTGTTTTATCTCTCTAAATTATTAAATGGTTAAGAACTGATCATTTTTATGCATTTACGGTTTCTCTTATTTCAATGATTTTGTAAATCTGAGAATAGACCACAAAGAAAGACAAACGTTAGATATTATCTCCTTGATTAGCAGATAAAATCCATCGCTGTTATTAAAAGAATTCTCGCTTAAAGCTAATTAATGATTTTAGACTTTTTCTGATTGTAAAAAGTCTATTGAATTAATTAAGAGTTGACCTTATCTATGATTTAGGAAGGCCACAAGATAAATTCTTAACAGACAAATAGGAGCAAACCAGGATTATAATTAATATCTGAATTATATTTGGGCGATTTCACCTTCCTTAGCACATTTTCCATCCACTTAATACACAACTGCTTTTACTGTTTTTATTATTTCTGTACTAATCCAATAACAAATCAAGCTTGCCTCCGGCTAAACCCCTTTTTACAGTTTTTAATTAACTACCAAGACTAGGATAATTGAACAATCTCTCTGTGGATACGACACTTGTTATACTATTCCGAATAGGTGCACTTGCCTATTAGTTTGCTTTAAATCTATATTTATTATAGTGTAGTTTTATCCCAACAAGTTTTTTGGCGCCGTTTCCGGGGAGATTGATTCCATCAATTTCCCTAGTTTCCGGTAGTTCACTTGCTATACTGTAATATTTTGTTTATATTATTTTGTTGTTAATCTAACTTCGGACATCTAATTTCGGACATCTGACTTCGGACATTCGACTTCTGACTTCGGACATCTGACTTCTGACTTCTTAATATTATTGTCATTTATTTTTCAGTCATTTAATTTCCATTGTCCTTAACATTTCATTTCCATTGTCCTTAACATTTAATTTCCATTGTCCTTAACATTTAATTTCCATTGTCCTTAACATTTAATTTCCATTGTCCTTAACATTTAATTCCATTGTCCTTAACATTTAAATTTCTAGTATACTAACTTATAATTTCTGTCATTTAATTTTCTGTCATTTAAATTTCTGTCAACTAACTACTAACTTATAATTTCTATCATTTAATTTTCTGTCATTTAAATTTCTGTCAACTAACTACTAACTTATAATTTCTGTCTCTAACTACTAACTTATAATTTCTGTCATTTAATTTCCCTTGTCACTTATTTTCTGTCATTTTACTCTTAAAAAATATATATAAAAAAAAGAATGTATATCAGTATTGTTTAATTAACGTTTATCAGCCTAACCAATATCTCTGCCTTTCTTTATCTATTTACTGATTAATTTCGCAGTTTCTAACGAACCACAAGTTATCTTCTGTGCATGCCAAATACTCGAACCCAAGGTTCTCCACCTATCAGTCCGAGACCCGAACCCGAGCGCACTTTATTACAAGCACAAAGAAACTTGAGAAATCAAGCCATGGCCGATAACGAAGTTATAAATGAAATGGACCATGCAAATCAACCAGAACACCGTGCTCTCTCTGACTACCACCAACCGGATACCGAAGGAAGGGCATCAGCCATAGTTCTCCCCGAACTAACACCGCTAGAAACCGGACGATGGGCTTTCAAAACCCACTACATCACCGCCGTCCGGGATTTAGGCAAGTTTAGTGGAGCGAACCCAGATGAAGCCCCAAATCATCTGAGTCTCTTCCTAGACTTCTGCAATTCCTTTGGTCAGACCGGCAACGTCAAAGAAAGAATCCGTCTACAACTATTTCCTCACTCGTTGTCGGATTCAGCAAACAGGTGGTACCGAAGTCTTCCCTCCCGATCAATCACCACATGGCTGCAAATGGCCCAAAAATTCCTTGCCAATACTACCCAACCAGTAGAACGAGGCAATTGATCGGTGAAATCAACACTTTCTGTCAGGAGCCGGGAGAAACGTTGTACGACGCATGGGACAGATTCAAGGATATGCTAATGAAGTGTTCCCACCATGGTCTTGACAATCAATCCCTCTGCCTGTCATTCTTCAACGGTCTGGATGATGGGAACCGACTACTCGTCAATTCCTCTGCAGGAGGAAGTTTCATGATGAAATCTCCTAAAGAAGGAATGGACCTTCTCGAAACCATGACGAGCAATACAAGACAGTGGACGAGATCCAAGGGAAGAACGCCACGAGCAGCAGGCCTACTCCACGTTGAGCCTACGGATCATTTATCAGCCCAGATCTCGTCCCTTGCAAAGATGGTGGAAAAGCTAACAACATCTCAAAACGAAATCGTAAAAACAATAGCTTCCCCACCTACAAGTTCACCACCAGTTCCACCTACAGAAGGATGTGTCATATGCGCCGGTCCTCATGAAACCCATCAGTGCGAAGGTAAAAACCAGTACGAGGATGTAAACTTCATAGGAAACCGCCCCGGTAATTCCTACAACAATAACTTCAACAAAACTACCCATGGAGAAATCACCCGAATTTCTCATGGAAAAATAATGATCAGAACCAAGGAGGGCAGAACAACAATTCCAATACCTATCAGGGAAACAGACCCCAACCAAATTCTAATATGGGTTATAGAGCACAAGGTGCCCCTCCAGGTTTCCAGCAACAACAACAACCATCCTCATCCTCTTTGATCCAAACGAGGAATTCAGGAACTTAATGAAAGGATTCATGACTACGACCCATACCAGGATCGTGGATCAAGAAGCCACTAAAACAGAAGGTGTTGAAGCCCAGATACAACAAACCAACCAACAGTTGGAGCAAATCAGCCAGCAGCTTGCACAAAGGCCACTTGGTGCCTTCCCTAGTCAGCCAAATCCAAATCCAAGGGAACAGGCCAAGGCAGTGACATTGAGAAGTGGTAGGCCGCTCAACTCATCTCTTCCCCGAGATGATACTGATAACCAAGAACAGCAAGCTCATGAGCCTCAAGAAAATCCAGAAGAAGAACAGGAAGATGCTGAAGAAGCCCCACCTCCTACGAAAATTATTTCCGAGGAGAAGGAGCCTCCTGAATCTACTCCTTCCTCTCTCACTAAAATTCCCCCCCCACTTCCTTTTCCAAACAGAATAAGAAAGAAAAATTTAGATGAACAGTTTGGAAAGTTTCTAACTCACTTCAAGAAACTAACGATTAATATTCCTTTTGCAGATGCTTTAAAACAAATGCCAATATACGCAAAGTTCATGAAGGATATCATCACCAAAAAAAGATCGTTGCAGGAAGTGGAAACTGTACACCTTACACAGGAAGTGTCAGCAGTACTTCTCAAGAGTCTCCCTCCAAAACTTGGAGACCCAGGTTTGCCAATTATTCCATGTTCCATTGATAATGTTGATTGTGGTAGTGGGCTATGTGATCTAGGAGCTAGTATCAATTTAATGCCACTCTCAACTTTCAACAAACTTAAGATTGGTAAATGCATGCCTACTTCTATTCAATTACAATTAGCAGATAGATCTTTAGTATTCCCAAAAGGGATAATAGAAGATTTGATTGTTACTGTAGGAACTTTTGTGTTCCCCGCTGATTTTATTGTAATTGACATGGAAGAAGACACTAGGGTGCCCTTAATCTTAGGATGACCTTTCATGAGAACTGCTAGAGCACTAATCGATGTTGAAAAAGGAAAAATCATTTTAAGGCTGCATAACGAAACTTTAGAATACGACATGTCCAAGGTTATAAAGAAACCCGCTCATATAGAAGACACCTTTTCCATGGACATTGTCGACTCTATTGTGCAGGATAATTCATCTGCTATTATTCGTAATGATGCTCTTGAAAATGCTTTAGTTGAATCCTGTGATAACCAACTAATACACCCTGACACAATCAAAATGGTAGCAGCTCTGGATAAAAGAAAATTATATACCAAACCACGCTACCCACCACCAGAACCATTAGAGCATTCCACTCAACAAATTTCAAAAATTCATGATGACCGTCCCACCCAACCGTTGAAGCCGACTTCAATGTTCATATTCGATCCCGGCTGACTTCATGATGAAAGCGTCTAGCCAAAGACGTTAAAGAAGGGCAGCTTTCCGGGAGGCAACCTGGATGAACTTATCTTTTATATGCTTTTTTTGCTCTTTTAATTATCAGGTTCTCTTTCAATTTTGTTTTTGCTAACTCTTAACCCCGTTTGTAGTATGGTTTCTTCTAGTGTCTTATGCAGGTGCAATTTCATGTCTACACCGCAACCAAGCTACGCTACTTGAGGCTGAAGCTCAAGTGTGGGGGAACTCCTATAACGCTAGCAAAAATAATCTCAGGGGAGTACCAGTTTCTTTAATTATGCTTTTATTTAAATAAAATATGCAGATGAGAGTTTATGTGCTTAAATGAATATTCGTGAGCTTCGTGTTCTCTCTATTTTATCTACTTACCGAAAAGGTCTTCTGAAACCTTCCCTTGTTTTTCGGGTGAACAATGAGGACATTGTTCAATTTAAGTGTGGGGGAGTGTGCCCTTTTCGGTGACATTTTATGCTAAAATGCTTAATCTCTCTGCTTATCTTGCGTTTGTTCAAATTCAATATCATGGACCCTTTATGTGTGGGTTGTTCTCTTTAAGAATAAATACTGTTATGAATTGTGGGATAAATGGTACAAATTCAAAAATTTTAAAATTTTGATTACTTTTGAGGAGCATTTTTATGCGGTGTGACCAAATGATCTGAAATGGATGGATTTTTATTACTCAGGGGTTCCTTCTGTCTTCTTTCTTAGGGATTGCTAAGGGGTGCTTCTCTGTCAAAAGGAAAAAAAATAAATAAATAAGGGACTTGCGAGACACCATTGGTAACCAACAAAGAGAGTTGAGTGTTCTTAAATACGAAGGCTTAATGCCTACATATTATCTTCTCATCTCTTATGCAAAAGTGAAACAAATGCATAACTCTATTTTTCCTTTTGTTTTCTCCTCAATGCCCATTCTTGAGAGAAGTTGGCCATGGTAAAAGTTCTTAGAGTCACCTAAACAAAAGAAACATTGAAGTACTCCGGATCATACCCCGAAACTCTAATTTTTATTTTTGCCCTGAGTACACCTATGCCACCAGTAGGTGATGGATCACACTCCTCTAAAAAGTTTAAGATCATGTACTATTGACTTCTTTATCCTACCCTTCATAATAGTATTTGTTAATATTGAGCATTCCCTACTTGTTTGGGTACATGGTTTTGCTTGAGGACAAGCAAAAAGATAAGTGTGGGGGTGTGATAAGTGTCCAAATGCGCATGTTTTATAGGTGTATTTCATATATTATATTAACACGTTCTTGCTCATTTCTCCACTTCGGTTAGTTTTTCCTCTAGTTTATGTTTTATTATTATCTCACAAATTTATTGTTTAAACATGAGGAAAACCAAGCTGGGAGTAAAGTAGACGAAGATACGAACGCATAGACGCAAACGGCTCAGAAAACGGAGTCCAAACGAAGAATCTAGAGCCGGTCAAAGTTCGTAGAAGAAAGTAAGTCAAGAACTCATGTCCACATAAGCAACCGCATGGGGCTGGGCGGACTCTTAGGCGGACAAGACTACATAGCAACCGCATGAAGAACCGCCCCATATAAGGCAGACGGCTGGGCGGACGTCAGGGCGGACGGCTGGGCGGACGTCAAGCGGACAAGATACATACAACCGCATGGTTTCAGGCGGACGCCAACGCGGACGTGACGAAAAATCAGTCGCGAACAGTTTTCTTCTTCGCGCCGACTGTCTGCAACTTGCTATATCCATCTACTCCGCCTACCTTAATTCTCTCACGCGTTTCAGCTCTCTGTCCCCTGCAATTAACGAGCAATCAACCTGCAATTAATTCTTACGGATCTGCCTCTTCCCTTCCTCTATATAAACTCAGCTACTACAACCTTAAACAGACGTACGGAGAAAACCAGAAAATCAGACCATCGCACACCACACTCCATTCTCTTCCATTCAATTCATCCCGTAACACCATAATTCTCCATCTTTTATTTATTTCACCACTTCACCACATTTACTCACGTACGTACTCAAACAGAAGCAGTATTTTACAAAGAGAGAAAAGAGGCAGCAGAAGTGAGAGCGAGTGCAGACCCGTTCTTCGCAAGCAGTTTCTGAATAATGGCTATTTCTATCTTTACTATGTTTCTAGTACTGTCGATGTCTGAGTAATTTTATATTTGTGCTTAGGAAGGGTGTTTAACCCCAAAATAATTCACACGCATTTATAATACCGGGTTTGCTTATAAATATTTGTTTTATCTCTCTAAATTATTAAATACTTAAGAATTGATCATTTTTATGCATTTACAGTTTCTCTTATTTCAATGATTTTGTAAATCTGAGAATAGACCACAAAGAAAGACAAACGTTAGATATTATCTCCTTGATTAGCAGATAAAATCCATCGCTGTTATTAAAAGAATTCTCGCTTAAAGCTAATTAATGATTTTAGACTTTTTCTGATTGTAAAAAGTCTATTGAATTAATTAAGAGTTGACCTTATCTATGATTTAGGAAGGCCACAAGATAAATTCTTAACAGACAAATAGGAGCAAACCAGGATTATACTTAATATCTGAATTATATTTGGGCGATTTCACCTTCCTTAGCACTTTTTCCATCCACTTAATACACAACTACTTTTACTGTTTTTATTATTTCTGTACTAATCCAATAACAAATCAAGCTTGCCTCCGGCTAAACCCCTTTTTACAGTTTTTAATTAACTACCAAGACTAGGATAATTGAACAATCTCTCTGTGGATACGACACTTGTTATACTATTCCGAATAGGTGCACTTGCCTATTAGTTTGCTATAAATCTATATTTATTATAGTGTAGTTTTATCCCAACAGTGGGGAAGGAAGAAATGGGAGAGAGAAGAGAGAAATGAGAGGGGAGAGAGAGTGTGAGTGCTTTTTACTTTCCCACCTTTTTGCTTTTGCTCTCTTATTTAATTAGCTAGTTACATGTGTGTGTGAGGGAGTTATTTGACTGATTAAAAACCGCCCCCCTACAGTTACACTAGTTGGATCGTTTTTCGCCTTTTATAGAAAACGCTCGTTATTTTACCCGGTTTAGGTACTATTCACTAACCGGGCTCGTTTTCCGGAATTTTCTTGTTTAATTATTTTTATTGGTTATTAAGCTTCCATAAATGCTTAATAATTATTATTTAATGATTTATAATTTTTACGGGTCTGTTTGACCACTTAAAGTCACGTTTTCGGGTTTTCTCGAAAAACGTGCGTTAAAGCTCTATTAGCGTTTTAATACATTATTTGGATCCGTTTTCTTCGGGAGTTGTTCCCATATATTATTTAGGTCTTATTAAACCTTTGGAATCCATATAATACGCTATTCGGGGTCTCATACCCCCTATGGTTATTTAACGCTTATTTAGCGTTTTTCACTTTTTAAGCGTTTCTTTATTTCTTTTGGATTTATTTTTCCTCACCAATACTACTTAAGCATTATTAGGCTCTTAAATAAGGATTAGAATGATCTTAATCTCTGTATTTAAGTTTTGGGTATTTCAATAAACGTCATTAATTAATTCCGGCATTAATTACGGTTTATGTTTAAGCCATGATTAATCAGTCATCATTAAAGGCTTCCGTTCCACCAGTGAATGGTCAACGACGTCGTTTTAACCTGACGCCAAATATTTTCCGCACTATTTGATTTTTTTGACGCCACGTGTAATCTTAATGACAGTTATTAACGTCGTTTTACCAGCTTATTTTAGCTTAAAAAACTTATTATAAATATGTTGTATAAGTTTGACTGAATAAGACTCATGCCTCAGTGGCTGTGGGTACATGAGTTAGCACCATCAATCTTGAGTTCAAAACCCAGCATAAGCCAAATTTTTTTCGCACTCTATTTTTTATTTCGTTAGACTTTAGATTACGGTTTTGCGAAAGCCATAATTTGAAGTCTGACTTTAGATTACGGTTTTCTTGTGAACCGTAATCTAAAGTCCTTTTAACTAGAAAATTTCCCCATTTACTCTGCACACTTACAATAATCTCTAACACTTCTCTCTCGCGCTACTTCCTTGCTGAAATCGTCTCCTCACTCCCATCACCTTAGTAGCGCCCATCGCTGTCGTCGCTCCCGTCACCTTTGTAACTCCCATCGCCGCCGGTCCACCCATCTACCACTGGTCGTCGTCGTCGACTCTAACGCGTACTGGGTATGTGATTTCTGTCGATTATTCCTAGTTCTAACTTTGTTCATATATATGTTGATTCCTAGTTCTAATGTCGTTTATGTCAATTCTTGAGAGTGTAATGGCAAATATTCTAACCTTGTTCATATATTTATGCCCAGATTCACAGTTAATTGGAACCTAGTTCAAGGGCTGATTTCTGCACTAATCGCCAACTTCGCTGCTTACTAACGGTAATTTTGCAAACCAAACTGTAAACTGTTGTAGTGATATTTCTTTGTTTATTGTTTTGAAGAGTAAATTTGATTTGGTTATTCTTAGCATTTAGTTTTACAATTAATACATAGTAGTGTAGTTTTAAAGTATAAAATTAGTTTATAAGTAATTCTGATGGTGCGTGTGAATTTGATGTTGATAAAAGTGATTTGGAAATGTTGGAAATATAGGGGAGATGCTGTCGAATTTTTGCCGTGATTTAGCTAGCATTTTAACCTTGATTTTTTGATGAATTCTAATGTTGTCGTTTTTTTGTTTATGCATCAGGACTACGACTTTATTTTGGCTTCCAACCTCAATTGTCTTAGCATCGGCTAATCGTCTACTAGATCAGGTAAGATTTACATATATATATATATATATATATAGTATTTGACAAACTACTAAACATAGTTATCCGCCCAAGATACACCTAATAGAGGTATATCTTGGGAAGTCCCTGTCGGGACTGTCCATGATTGTTAAATCTCACACCTAGGGTGTAAATGTGTTTTTAATATGTAGTTTACTAATTATTTCAGCAGTATTTCTTTATTGTTCTTCGAGTGCATATATTATTGATTAATATCATAATATCGTGCACTTGAAGAACTGTAAGGAGATGCTGCCAAAATTTTCAATAAATTACATATTAAAAACACGTACACCGGGATTTAATACTCATGGATGGATTGAAGTTGATAAGATACAAAAATGTAAAGACTCCGCCACGAGTGGCGGTATGAAATGGCTGCCTTCATATAAATAGCTAGAAGGAGATGGAACGTTCGTGGATTTACAGCGGAAAGTTGGACGACAAGTTTTTAGAAGGAGTCGATAAGTTATGCA
Source organism: Limonium bicolor (assembly GCA_023374045.1). Classification (NCBI taxonomy): domain Eukaryota; kingdom Viridiplantae; phylum Streptophyta; class Magnoliopsida; order Caryophyllales; family Plumbaginaceae; genus Limonium; species Limonium bicolor. The sequence goes on along the minus strand of CM041780.1, from coordinate 170,653,832 downwards.
CGGTGTTGGCGAACAATTTGAAACCATCAGACAAGGGATACATATTTTGTCCGTGTATCGACTGCCAAAACAATATGAGATATCGTGGCGTTGAAACAGTTAAAGAACATCTGATCCGCCGTGGTTTTACAAAGGATTTCCAAGACATAATCCGATGGCATGGTTAGAGCGTGTTCGATGTTATTAAGCATGACAAAGGAGATAATGGTCAAACAAACATAGAAACAAAACTTGGAGATGATACTGTTGCGGGTGATCCGAAAGACGCTATAATTGACGTTAAGCTAGATTTCTTTGACGATGACATTGAGATAACGCTTGAAGATGTTGAACGACATCACTCTAACACGCCAGACAAATATAAAAATTTGTTGGATTCATCCAAAACACCACTGTACCCCGGGTGTGACCCTACAAAGTTAAGCAAGTAGAGTGTCACCCTAAAGCTATTCAACTTGGAAAGTGAAATATGGCTGGAGCGACGTAAGTTTCACTGCCTTCTTGGAACTATTGAAAAACATTCTTTCGGTGGACAACATTTTACCAACGACTACGTACTCAGCCAAAAAATTGATGTGCCCAATGGGTATGGAGTACCAGAAAATTCATGCTTGTCCAAATGGTTGCATGTTGTTTTGGAAATCGGATGAATTTGCTGAAAGTTGTTCAACATGTGGAGGGTCAAGGTATCTGAAGATACAACAAAGTGACATCAGCGGTAATAAGAAAGGTTCACTGGCAAAGGTACTACGGTACCTGCCCATCATTCCAAGGTTCAGACATTTGTTCTCTGTTGAGAAAGATGCAGAGAATCTTAGGTGGCATTCAATTCACTGGAAGAAGGATGGCATATTGAGACATCCCGCTGATGCACCACAGTTGAGAAACATAAACATAACATTTCGTAATTTTGGTAACGAACTGAAAAACCTAAGGCTAGGCTTGTGCATGGATGGGATGATCCCTTACGGTACTTTGAGTAGCATACACAGTACCTGGCCTATGCTTTTGGTTATTTACAATCTACCACCGTGGTTATGCATGAAACCAAGACACATCTTGTTGTCTCTGTTCATATCGGGTCCGAAGCTACCGGGCAACAAAATAGATGTATTTCCACAACCTTTGATAGAGGATCTACAACTCTTGTGGAATGAAGGGGCTACGGTTTACGACTCATTCAGCAAAGAGGACTTCTATTTGTGCGCTATGTTGTACTGCGCATTCAATGACTTCCCCGCCTATGGTAATCTTTCAGGCTATTCAATCAAGGGGGCATTGGCTTGTCCGATTTTTGGTGAGAACACTTGTAGCATTCGCTTGAAATATAGTGGCAAAAACGTGTACATGGGCCACCAAAAAGGCTTCCAAAAGGACATAAGTACCAAAAGATGGTGAAAGAGTTCGATGGGAAAACTGATCACAGAGTGGTGCGCCAGCCTTTGAAAGATTTACAAAAAGGTGGATAATATTGTCAACAAATTCGGGCCGCCAACCAAAAGTGGTGAAAAAAGTGTCTGAAAAAGAAGCCAATATTTTGGGAACTCCAGAACTGGTAGCATCTAGAGGTTAGACATTGTATTGATGGGATGTATGTCGAGAATAACGTGGGCAAACGTATCACTGGCACCCTTTTGAATATAAAAGGAAAGATAAAGGATCATTTGAAAGGAAGGAAGATTCAATTGATTTGGGCATACGCACAGAGCTTGGCCTGCAAAAACGTGGAAAATGCACATTCTTGCCTTCTACCTGTCACACTCTGTCTAAAGAAGAGAAACATAGTCTATACAGTACCCTTTACAACATCAAGATGCCTTCAGGATACTCCTCAAACATAAGAAGCCTAGTGTCCATGACAGATTTGAAATTAGTAGGAATAAAATCTCACGATTATCATGTCCTAGTTCAAGAATTTTTGCCAATTGCATTACGTGGGATCTTGCCTGATGTAGTCAGACTCACAATCACAAATGTCGATATGTTCCTCAAAACCATTTCGTCTAAGGTTCTTGATGCGGACACTCTAACTAAACTACAAAAGGATCTTATTGTGACAATGTGCCAGCTAGAGATGTATTTTCCTCTCTCGTTCTTCGATATAATGATACATCTCCTCATGCATCTTGTAATTGAAATTCTGATGTGTGGTCCTTTGTACCCTCGCTACATGTATTCGTTGGAAAGGTATATGGGTGTCCTGAAGAAGAAAATGAAGAACCGTCGTCACCTAGAGGGCAGTATTATAGAGGGCACTGTCACAGAGGAAGTTGTAGACTTCTGCACCAATTACCTAGAAGGTGACGATACCATTAGACTTCTACGTTCTAGACACGAGAGCAGATTGAATGGTGTTGGCACAGTTGAACGGAAACTGAAAAGAATTGATATAGACACTCTTAACAAAGCTCATTTAGTTGTGCTGAGTCATCTTGAAGATGTCAAACCGTACTTTGATGAACACTTATGCGTTTTAAGAGCACAATATTTAGACATGAGTGACGTTAGACTACAAAATGAGCAGAACAAGACATTTGTCAGATGGTTCAGAGACAGAGAATTGTCCGATCAGTCCATGAATGTGCCTGAACTGATTAAAGTAATTGCATTTGGACCAAATCTGGATGTAATTTCTTATGAGGGGTACGATGTCAAAGGATACACCTTTTTCACAGAACATCTGGATCACAAGTCAACGAATCAAAACAGTGGTGTAGAGCGTGAAGCTTATGAAGACTTATATGACATCAGCAGTGTGGGTCGTAGTCCAGTCTCAGTAAAAGAATCATATTTCGGTGTTATACAAGACATCTGGGTATTGGACTATAACAACTACGAAATGTGTGTTTTCCGGTGTAACTGGGTTGACAGCAATCATGGCTACCGTGAGGAGGAACATGGTATGAAACTTGTTGAAATGTCTAGAGCTACTCCCACGGTTGAGCCATTCGTTGTTAGGATGAAGGTGAAGCTGATATTTTTATGTAACTGATCCCTGCAATCCTAGATGGTCTGTGGTGCTTAAAAGGAGAAGAGGAATAGTTGGTGTGGATGGTGTGGTTGATGAGGATGAGTATGACGCAGAAGATGAACCTCTAACTGTTCTTATTTCATTGGAAGAGGCTGAGGTCACTGGTCATCGTGAGTATATACAATCAGACCATAACGAGCGAATATGGATTGAGAGATAACGGTGTATGTAAATTATTACCATTAAAATTTATAAGTAATTAACAATCTTTTATTTGTTGCTTGTCATTTGTAAGTTATTAACATTAAATTCCATGTATTTTTTGTGTCATTATCTAATGCTTAATTTTATTTCAATTCTTGCAGGCATGGCTAAAGAGTTTGAGTCATTTTGCGATGAGTTGAAAATGATCAGTAAATGCTACCGGTTCCTTTTACCAGCGCCCCTTCTACCGCTGACGCTCTTGCTGCAAGCCCTTCTACAACCAGCGCTACTGCTTCCCCTTCAATGAGTGCACCTTCTACGAGTGCTACTCAGAGACCAGATGTAGAGGCCAGACCCGTGGGCTGAAGCTGCAAAAATCGAATGAGATCAATCTTGTCTGGGACCAGTATGGGAGGTATTGTGGGAGCAGTAGGTCAGAGTCCACTAGTATGCTAGGGACTTTGTCTAGATCAGATTTCTCCATCAACCACAATTCGCCACAAGTCCAGAGAGACGTTAAGGAGACCATCTGGAAGAAGGTGCAAGAACGGTACAAGATCCCACAAGAAGTGAAGAAGACCGTTCTTTCTGCGATGGGCGAAAAAGCTAAATAATTCTGCCACTACTTGGTGGAGAACTAGATCGCTAGGGTGCCCCGACGTGAGCCTCCGCCGTATGTCGTGTACAACGGCATGATCACCGAAGAGGAGTGGAAGGAATTCGTTGAGTACCACTCCACCCCTGAGTTCAGGGTATGTTTGTGTGTACTCTTTTATGAATTAATGCTCATAATGTTTTATCCCTGATTTTCTAATTAATTTTCTATTTTTACTGTCTTAACAGCAAAGACAAGAACAAGCACGACAAAACCATGAAGCGAATCTCTACCCCCCACACCATGGGACGAAGGGGATATGTGGGCAGCCTCGATCAGTGGAAAGAAGCTGGTTTACTAACACAGAGGAACAAGGACGGCAGTGAATGCCCGATCGAGGATGTCTCTAACGCGAGTAGGGTGTAGATGTATCTTCCGGTGGATAACGTTTTACCAACGACTACATACTCAGCCAAAAAATTGATGTGTCCAATGGGTATGGAGTACTAGAAAATTCATGCTTGTCTAAATGGTTGCATGTTGTTTTGGAAATCGGATGAATTTGCTGAAAGCTGTTCAGCGTGTGGAGAGTCACGGTATCTGAAGAAACGACAAACTAACATCAGCGGTAGTAAGAAAGGTTCACCAACTAAGGTACTGTGGTACCTGCCCATCATTCCAAGGTTCAGACAATTATTCTCTATTGAGAAAGACACAAAGAATCTTATGTGGCATTCATTTCACAAAAAGAAGGATGGCAGATTGAGACATCCCGCTGATGCACCACAGTGGAGAAAAATAGACATAAAATTTCCTAATTTTGGTAACGAACCAAGAAACTTAAGGCTAGGCTTGTGCACGAATGGGATGAACCCTTACAGTACTTTGAGTAGCATACATAGTACCTGGCCTGTGATTTTAGTTATTAACAATCTACTGTCATGGTTATGCATGAAACTAAGACACATCTTGTTGTCTCTGTTAATATCGGGTCTGAAGCAACCGGGCATAAAAATTGATGTATTCCTACAACATTTGATAGAGGATCTACAACTCTTGTGGAATGAAGGGGCTACAGTTTACGACTCATTCAGCAAAGAGGACTTCAATTTGCGTGCTTTGTTGTACTACAAAATCAATGACTACCACGCCTATGGTAATCTTTCAGTCTATTCAATCTAGGGGGCGTTGACGTGTCCGATTTGTGGTGAGAAATCTTGTAGCATTCGCTTGAAACATTATGGCACAAACGTGTACATGGGCCACCGAAAATTAATGCTTCCAAATGGACATAAGTTCCAAAAGATGGTAAAGAGTTCAATGGGAAAACTAATCACAGCGTGGCGCGCCAGCCTTTGAAAGGTACAAAGATTTACAAAAAGGTGGATAATATTGGCAACAACTTCGGGCCGCCAACCAAAAGTGGTGAAAAAAGTGTTTGGAAAAAGACATCAATATTTTGGGAACTCCAGTACTGGCAGCATCTAGAGGTTAGACATTGTATTGATGGGATGCATGTTAAGAAGAACATGGGCTAAAGTATCATTAGCACCCTTTTGAATATAAAAGGAAAGACAAATGATCATTTGAAAGGAAGAAAGATTCAATTGACTTGGGCATACGCACAGAGCTTGGCCCGCAAGAACGTGGAAAATGCACATTCTTGCCTCCTGCTTGTCACACTCTGTCTAAAGAAAAGAAACATAGTCTATACAGTACCCTTTACAACATCAAGGTGCCTTCAGGATACTTGTCAAACATAAGAAGCCTAGTGTCCATGACAGATTTGAAATTAGTAGGAATGAAATTTCACGATTATCATGTCCTAGTTCAAGAATTTTTTCCAATTGCATTGTGGGATCTTGGCTGATGCTGTCAGACACACAATCACAAATGTCGGTGTGTTCCTCAAAACCATTTCGTCTAAGGTTCTTGATGCGGACACTCTGACTAAACTACAAAAGGATCTTATTGTGACAATGTGCCAGGTGGAGATGTATTTTCCTCCTCCGTTCTTCGATATAATAATACATCTTCTCGTGCATCTTGTAAGAGAGATTCTGATGTGTGGTCCTTTGTACCTTCGCTACATGTATCCGTTCGAAAGGTACATGGGTGTCCTGAAGAAGAAAATGAAGAACCGTCGTCACCCAGAGGGCAGTATTATAGAGGGCACTGTCACAGAGGAAGTTGTAGACTTCTGCACCAATTACCTAGAAGGTGTCGATACCATTGGACTTCCACATTCTAAACAAGAGAGCAGATTGAAGGGTGTTGGCACGGTTGGATTAAACTAAAAGGAATTGATATTGACACTCTTTGAAATACCCCTAACCTTAAAAACTTAATTAAATGATCTATTAATGATCTAAGATGGTTAATAAACATCTAAATACCATTGGGGAACAATCTAAAAGATCTCAACAAGGCAAAACATGCTTTAAGATCAGAAACTCAAAAAATGTGCTTTAAGACACCATAGAGATTGTATGACCTCAAATAGGATCCAAAGTGGATTCCTAAGTACTATAATGAAGTAATTAACATTATAAAACCATTCTCAAAGGAAACCAAGCTCTAAAACTTGTTCTAACACAAAATGTGCTTTAAAATTCCTTAAAGCACGTTTTTGAGAAAATTGACTTTCTGAGTGGGTTTTGAGTGGTGTTAAGCATTGGATTAGACCTTGATATACTAATGTACTATAATGTACCATATTGGAAGGTCTAAATCCAAAATTTCAAAAAAATCGAAAATATGGCATTCATTTGTGAATAGTAACCTAAATAGTGCATTTTAAGCAAAATTGACCAAGTATGGTCAATGGTCAACTAATGACCCTTCTAACCCTATGGACGTTGGCAGGCAAGGAGCTTAGAAGACAGATCATTCTACTTTAGTGCTAAATATCTTCCTAATTTGGTGAATCACCATTTTACTATTACAAATCTTACTTTTCAATCATTTAAGCTCATTTCCTTTCATTCTCTTGCCTCTTGTCCCATTCCAGCCGAGCCTTCTGTATTTCCAAACCCTCTCAAGCTGTGTTCTCGAGTATGGAAGACAAATCAATCTCTTAAGCACCTAAGGTAATGGTTTAAGGCATATTTTAGCTCTTTTTCTTCATCTCTTCATTACCTACACTTGGAGCTCATGATCTATCACTTTACAAGGCTAATTCTCAGTGTTCTAAAGCTTGAACAAACATCAATCTCGGCTGAAGCAAGTATAGGGACCAAGGTTTCCAAAATTTGCATTATAAGGTAAAAACATTCCTTAAGCATCTCCTTTCTCCATTCGGTTTTTTTCTTCTGATTTTTATGAGTTTATTCACTCATAATCTTCATATGTACATGTTTATTCAGTTGGTTAACCATTTGGAGCTAGGGTGGCCAAAAAGCAAAGGAAATACCATTCTTTAAGGCATTTTGCCAAGGTAAAACCTATTACCATAGCAGCTTGTTGTTGTCTAGCTATTTCCTATGTTTATATGATGAATTTAACACCATGTGGTGTGTTTAATTCAGGCCGAAATCCTTTGGAAACTTCATTGCATTTTTAAGGTGATTTTTGCCTTAAATCTTACATTAATTGTTCTTTATGGTTAAGCTCATGCTTGGAGTATAACCATATCTTATTTTGGTGTATTAAACATGTCTAAATGATGTGGTGATTTTTCCTCCAAGCTGCTGAGTTGTTACAAGGATAAACCAAGGTATAAACACCTTAAAACTTATGATTTTATGATTTCTTAGCATATATATATTATGTGCCGAGAGTGGAGTTAATTATAAGGGTTATTTTAACCTAAGTATGGAAAAAAATGACTAAGATAAATTAAGCTAGTCATTTAAGTGATTTAATTAACATAATGGTCAAATCATGACATTATGTGGAAAAATAAATAAACTACAGCAAGGTCGTGAGTTTATTGTATAAATTGAGCTATTTATGTGTAATTTTATGTTATAAAGCAAAGTTGTAATAAGGCCATGTCATTAGGCCATTTTAATTTAAGTTTAAAGCTTATTTAGTTTAATTTATGCTTATATAATTAAGTTTGGGGTCAAATGGTAATTACTAGTAAAATATAAAGCCGTGGGCTTAATTTAGAGGAATTTAGGTTTTTTAAATGAATTTAATAAAAATTATAACATTTTATAAAGTTTTGGGTCTAAATTGTAAAAATAGAAAAGTGTAGGGTATTATTGGTAATTACCGAAAGTTTGGTTGCCATTTAGCATTAGAAGTCAAAGTTGACTATATAGGAGACTTTAACCAAGTTTGGAGAATTTAAGAAATTAAAATACTACCTTATATTAAGATAGTTATTAAATTGTAAAAGATTTATAAGAGGTGGGGTTATATTGTGATTTCTGAAAACTTGGGGTACTAAATAGAATTTAGAACAGACCTTAGGTTATTAGGAATTTTTAGAAGTTCGTTTGGTTAAATTTGGAGTTTATATGAATTATATAAGTATAATATATGATATTTCATAACATTTGTTACAAATGGGTAACATATGGGCAAAACCGAGAATTATAGAAAGTATAAGGTTAGAAATGATATTTATAACCTTTTGGTATAGTTTGGTAATTTTTGGAGTTATATATAAAGTTTTATAAAGAAATATGTATAATATATAGTTTTAATGACATTAGAAAACTATGTATTATAAATTGGGGTTGTTTTGTAATTTATAGAAGTTTAGTGGTATATAGTGAAAGCCGAGAGAATAAGGGGCTATTTGATAATAAATAACAATTTATAACTATAGGTTATAATTGTTTTCATGGCATAAATGTCATAATATATGTTATATAACTATAATATAACACTATATAAAATATGTGGTGGATTTTGTAAATATTTAAGAAACTAGGTGCTGTTCGGAATTATGGGCATTTTTAAATAAAAATTTATAATATGGTTTTAATGTTATAAGGGTGTAACACTTATAATATAAAAAATATTCACTAAAAGAGAATGAATATATAATAAAGACTTACCATATAATAAAGAGTCCCATAATATATATATAAATAAACATATGTTATGGAGTGGAAAATATAATATGGTTCAATAACCATATACTATCATAATTAAAATGATATAAGATAAATAGAAAAGAATTACAAACATTAGTTATGGAAATTCCAATGTTAGGAGCATATATGAAATAATGAGGATTTATATAATTCAAAGTGTTTTTACACATGAATTATACTCCGTTAAACTTGGAAAAAGAGAAACCTTAGGAAAATAAATACTAAGGTGAAATGTATAATGTATGATAAGAATTATACATGCAATATAGAAACGAACTATATAATATACATGGGTATATACTAAATTACATGCGATAACAAAGTTCAAACTTTAAGTATATTAATATACAAAGAAGTGACTACGCATGTAATATAACGTTTTTTTTCCAATCCCGAGTTAAAGCCGAAAGCCCGACAAACGTTGACAGTTCTTAACGGGGGATTAACCGGGAGGTATTAGTGACGGTACGGGGTACCGTAGAGTTATGTTGTTATACGGGATTCTAATCAGTATCGTTGTGTATTATTAGACTGTTAGAGACGACACGGGGAGCATCGGATCTAGCTGATTCATACTCCACGGTTTTACATTCCGGGTGTACGGTATGTTGTTACGTGTCTGTGATTGTCTCTGAGGGCTTCCTCAGTTCAGACTTCTGTGTGATCTGTGATAAGATTGTTTGTCTGAATGTGTGAATAAATATGCATGAACTGTATATTTATAGCTGCTTATTATATACTGTTGTTGCGTTAACAGTATTGGTTCGTATATATGAACCTATATATATAAAACGAACTAGCGGCTATGGTGCTATCTTATATGCAATATAAGGATCGCCAGAAAAACGTTGTAGCACTAGGATAATAAGATATACATATTATCCGGGACTTTAATACGGAGCACCGGCCTTTCTAAACGCCGCTCTCGTATCTAACACTGGATCCCGAGTTTACAGACTCCGGATTGGACTTACGACCTTAGTCTACTGTGTTAGAAAAATTGGTAATGCGATGCGATGGTATAATTAATTAACATAACAAAGCCAAGAGGATGTGGCTCTTGGTGCGCGCTGTGATCACAAAAACGATACTAGGATGTCCGCGTACGGGTCCACAAGTATCAAGAAATTTCCCGTGAGCTAGGATGGCTCGTTGGTCGGAGACTCTACCGCTGGAGTGGCTACTGCCGTGGGTGACCCGCCATAGTATATGGGTAATTTAGAGACACGTCGTTTTAATGAGACGTTGTCACTAGGTATAACTGAACATTTATTACAGTTGAGACTTGTACATTGGCGAACAATATTGGTTTCTATACCAAGGACGGGAGTTGATACTTGTTTATTATTCTCGTTGTTTCGCCTTGTTGTTCATTGGTTATATTGTGTGATTTATATTATGTGTTTTGATGGTTGTGTTATTGTATGTTATTACTGTTAACTGTTTTACAGTTTAATTATTAAAACGGTATCGCATGTAACGAATCTCATGCTCTCGACCAATTAATTGAGGGGTTTGAGGAGGCATGACGGGGCATGTGATAACATACTCAGCAGGGGCTGATTCCATACCACAAACCATTTTTATTTCAGGAGACTAGCTGGAGGGTCGACGCGGGGCGCGACAGTTGTGGTTTTACCGTTGGTTAAGACTTGGTACGGTTTGAGACTACTATTATTTCGGACTCGGGTTTTGTAAACCGAGGTGTATTTTGGTTAAACGCTCACGTGTACGGTTTGTATAAGACGGTTGTTGTTGTTTATGTTTTTAGATTGTTTAAGCACTACTATCTATCTCTTGTGGTCCCTGCGGGAATACGTTTCGTATGTTGATTATCATGTAACTCGTTATCACCCGTATGGGGTAGTGATAACAGTGACACCATTAGAGCGACAGTCTATTATTTACCGCTGCGATTTATTTGCTAAGTACGATGTTTATATTATAATTAGGAGCCGGATTAGTAAGGGTGTTACAAAAGTGGTATCAGAGCGGACTACCGCTCTGATTACAAGAGATAGTAGTTTAAGTACCGTGAGCTTAGGTTATTCACATACCAGTACCAATGAGGAAGTTGTAAACGATTTGAGTGTGGAGATTGTCGGGGACAATGTGTTTTACGCCTTTCAGGGCTATGTGAACTTATGGTTGAGAAAAGTACGGTATTTATACTGAGAGTTAACTTTGATTCTGAATTCTTCAGATGTCTACTGGAAGACGTTCAGTAGGCAGAGGCAGAGGTGGAGGCGGCGGGTCTGGTGGAGGTCCTCCTGAGACCCATGCCGCGGGCGTTGCTGAGACGGTAGCTACCGTCTTTGCTCAGCTAGCCATGATAAGAGGCGTCCAGATCGGAGCGCCACCCATAGTCCCACCCGTACCCACACCGAGAGAGCCAAACTGGCTAAAGAGCGTTGCTGACACGCGAGTACCTACTTATGACGGAGCAGCTGATCCCACCGTCCTGGAGAGATATATTATCGAGCACGAGAAGGCCTTTGACGCCATTCATGTGCCTGTTGAGCACCAGGTCGGTATAGCAAACTTCCATCTGAGGGATGCCGCCAGCACTTGGTGGAGGTCCATTAGGGCACACTACACTGCTATAGAGGGTTTCAGTTGGACGGGTTTTGTGGAATTGCTGAGAGAAAAATACTATCCTGCTCACTTGAAGCAGAGGAAGAGGGAGGAGTTCGAGGCTCTGAGGCAGGGTAGTCTGACAGTGGATCAGTACTACTCCTCATTCATTGGGCTGTTGGACTTTGTCTCGGAGTTGTGTATTCTGACACCGTGAAGGTGGAAAAGTTTAGAGGCGGACTACGATATGCTATCAAGGCTGCCATGGGTGCTGCCTTATACCCTACGGTCCAGGTAAAATTAATTGACAGTTTATACCTCGTAATTCAGTTTGACTTATTACAAGTTCGGGGAACTCATTGATGCATTGTAGGAGTGCTATGATGCTGCTTCTCAGACCGAGCTGTTGGTGAACAACCGGGATGACAGCCAGGGGCAGAAGCATAAGGCGCCTGAGAAGGAGGCTGAGGTTGTGGCTGGCGGCGGAGGCAGAAAGGGCTGGAAGTAAGAACCGCTTTAAGTTATTTAATTCATTTAAATTACTTACTTGCTGCCTGCTTTCATACCTGCTATTCCTAATACTTTGACGATCACAGGAAGAAAAAGTTCTCCTAGAGGGAGAAGAAGAAGGAGCAGGCTAGCCAGAAGGGCAAGGAGAAGGTTCCGATGCTGACTGGGCCTACCTATGATGTCCAGCCTCTCAGATCTGCACCCCCTAAGGGTAAGCGGTCTAACCTCATGAATGAGTTGTGTGTTACACTATCCATTACCGTCCTTGTATTGATCAGATTGTTGTATGATAACAGGTTCTGCACCCCAGCGCCACTTTCACTGCAAGCGTTGTGGTAAAGACCACCCGGGTGTTGATTGCATTGGGCAAGCTGTGGACTGCCACCATTGTGGGAAGAAAGGCCATAGGTCGTTCGAGTGCTTCGCGAATTCGGAGAGCCGAGCGTACCGCCCGCCAAAGGGGACTCAGAGCGCACCTACTGGAGGAGGTGGAACTCGAGGTGGCCAGAGGGGGTCAGCGCCGCAAGCCCAGAGGGGGCAACAGCAGCAGAACCAGAGGAACCCGCCGGGCAACCGTGTGCTGAATGCAGTGGGAGCTTCGGGCGCTGGTACTAGTACCCAGCGCGATGAAGGTTAGCATTTGAAACCTTAACCATTGTATGAGAGCATGACTAAGTGTTAAACGCTTTACCTTAGTATGAATGTGTGTTTTAATTACTGCTCTAGATAAACGACATACCTAGGACACCTTTTATCTCTTAGGAGACTTTGATATCTGCTATCCCACACTCACAAGACAAAGATCACCTAGACCCATGGAAGAAAGACGGGAGTACCCTGGCGAGTTGTGTCATGTGGTCAGACCGGACATGATACTTCTTAGAGAGTTCCTAACCCTAGATGAGCAAATCGCCATAGTAAATGAGTGTAGAGCTTTGGGTAAGGGCATGGGAGGATTTTATACCCCTGTATTTAATAGTGGTTCTAAGATGAAATTGCACATGATGTGCTTAGGGAAAGATTGGGATCCACAAGCTAGGGTTTATCGAGAGTTGAGGATGGTAGATGGCGTATCAATACCTAGGATACCGGAGAGTTTCCTAACCTTGGTGAAAAACGCAATGGATATTGCTCAAGACTGTGAGACTTATCCATTACCTGACATAACACCTGACGTTTGCATCATCAACTACTATGAGCAGGGAGGAAAGCTTGGAATGCACCAGGACTGTGATGAGACGACTGAGTCCATCACCAGAGGAATACCGGTTGTGTCATTCTCCATCGGTGATAAGTGCAAAATACATCTATTTCTAGGGCTTTAATTCTTCCTATTTTCATAATAATTCATGTCATATTTTACACTTATCTTATTGTTTTTCTAATATTTATATTTAGATGAGAACTGATAATTTATTTGTCAAATACAGGAAAAAGTCTCAAATTTACATTCTTCATATTTTAGGACTACAATAAAAGGGACAACACGTGTACGATATATTTATATCGTATAGTTTGAGTATAGTATATATGTTGGATCAATTTGCAAGCATGTAAACATGCATGGTGAGCAGTACATGCATGCACTTACAATAACTGGGCCGATATGTTTTGAAGTCCAACAAGGAGGCGCAGCCCTGTTGCTCGACTCAAATGAACAGAAGAGTAAACGATGGCATATTATCATTTTATGAAAAGAATATGATAAAACCCATGCTAATAACTGGGAGGGATTTGTCGTTACTGAAGCGGGGATCGATCGCACTATTTCAGCGTCTTCAACATCACTCACGGCTACCATTTTTATACACGCTACGAGACCACGCCCGAGACACGATCGCCTCACCCACACACCAACGCCTTACCCACCTTCTTCACCGTCGACCCATCGCCACCATCTTCACCACCTTCATTCCATCATCATCCCACCACCACCGGTCATCCTCGCCTCATGCATACACCTCCTTTACTTCATCTTCATCTTCATACCATCGATACCACCACCGAGACGACATCGGACGGATCCATCTTCACACCTCACTCCATCGACCACACCATCTTCGCCTCGCCTCATCGTAACAACCGCCTTCATCACCATCTATCGATCACCACCATTTCCATCATTCGCCTCGCCTCATCGTAACAACCGCAATCATCACAACATCATCACCGCATCTATCCATCATTCTCTCCTCGCCATTCACCGTCGAACAGAGGAGAATACTGCTGCATCGGATCGTCGACCCATCTTCACCGCCACTCACCCTCTCCATATCTTCATCCATCGGACCACCACCGTAACCACCGGATTATCATCATCGTCTCCACCACACCATCTCCATTAATACCCGCGAAGGATACCACCGCCATCGCTTCATCTTCGACTTCAGTCACACCCGACACCACACCTCTGTCTCCAGTCCATACTCATCACCGTCTTCGCCATTCATCGCGCCTACACCACCGAGGTTCATTTTCACCAACTGGCGTGAGGTAAAGCTGGGGCAGAATCGGGATTCACCCCCATCGGCGTGAGCAAGGCAGAGAAATACGTCGATGTGGAGAAGAACAGGGCGGGGGAACAAAATAACGGAGCGAGCCGACATGAACAGAACCAGAAAACATTGAACCGGTTTGGGCATAAACAATATCATTGAACCGGACCGGTTTATATATAAAGGGTTTACTTAACTAAACCCTTCATATTTGTTACATGTTACTTGTTTATTATTGCAGCTTTGGTTATTACATAACATTTAATATTGGTTTTAACGCGTGCCTTTATTGAATTTATATTTTTACTGGTTTAGTTAACATATAGATTGTTACAATTAATGTGCTTATGCTTCAATAATTCTGATCGTTTAATTGCATTATCTTTCTAAATCTATTTTGACCCGATCCAGTGAAAAATAGATAGGTTCGATTAATACTTCATCTGCATAAATATTATCTCTCAAACTTATTTTGTTTACATGTGTTTTGCTGGTCTAAAATCAAGTCATAGCATGTTCTGGTAAACAAATTCGGCAGAGTTATTATTTTTGCCAATCTATAAACTAGAAGAAATAACATAATTAACCAAACTGCAATAACCGGAACCCGGAGTCCCGCTCAATCATATCATCCATCATTTTTATTTATCTGTTATTTTATTTATCTGCATTTTATCAGTTTCATTTACAATTCAGTAAAACCCCCCTTTTGTGACACGTTCAGGAATTAGACATTTTCGCTTAAGTCCCACGGTTCGATTACCCGGTTGCTTCAATTTCACTATACTACTGCGACCGGGATTGTTTGCAGCCCGATAAATATTTTGACCCACGCTTTATTTATTATTTTACCAGGTCAAAAATCTTGTCTGCAATCGGCGATGATGCTGAGTTCATCTATGGAGACCAGAAGAGGATGGATCTAGCAAGCAAGATCATCCTCAAGTCTGGGGATGTGTTGGTATTTGGTGGAGAGTCGAGGCTTGTATATCATGGAATTAAGATCATTAAGCTCAATACCGCCCCACCAGCTCTAGTGAATGAGACCCACATCCGACCTGGCCGTTTAAATTTGACTTTCAGACAGTACTGATGTAATAGTAGTAGCTAAGTGTGTAACCTTGTATAAACAGTGGGATGAATGAATAAGAGTTTTTGCACCTTCAAGTATATGTGTTCAATTTGTTGATACCGTTAATTCATAACTTCATGCCACAAAAATGGAAAGGAGGGTACCATATGCATCCTAGATATGGCACAAGCCAAGGAGTCCGGTAATGTCATCACAGGTATGACAATTACAACCGACAGTAAATTAGTGATTTATTGGGACTCGATGCTAATACGAGAGGTAATCTCAGGTACCTTTCCTGTTCATGGTGTTAGTGCTTCCGTATTGTTCGACTCAGGGGCTTTGCATTCTTTTATTTCCTCGGCATTTGCTAAGAAGCTGGGGGCTTCCCCCGAACAGCTTTCTGACTTTTCAGTCACCCTTCCTTCGAAGGAGAAAGTAGGTTGCACCAGACAGTACACGGGGTTAGAGATCAGCATTATGACTGAGACCTTTCCCATCGATCTGATCGAGTTCAAGAACTTGGGCTTCGACGTTATAGTGGGCATGGATTGGCTGTAGAAACATAGGGGCCGCCTTCATTGTGCAGAGCATCGTCTACTACTGAAGGGGCCGAGCGGCAAGACAGTGTCATACCGTAGTATGAGGAGAGAGCCGACTGTCAAGATCGTGTCAGCATTGTCCCTGATGAAGGACATTAGGAAGGGCCGACAAGCCTTCCTCTGTTATGTACAGGACACGAGACAGAGCAATGAGATGGACTCAGACATTCCAGTCGTGGTAGATTTCCCCGACTTATTTCCTGATGAGCTGCCAGGCATGCCGCCTGTGCGCGAGGTAGAGTTTGCCGTCGACTTGTTGCCAGGTACGGGCCCTATTGCTAAGGCGCCCTACCGTATGGCGCCGGCTGAGATGAGGGAGCTGAAATTACAGCTGGAGGACCTCCTCGACAAGGGATTCATTCGACCTAGTGTTTCTCCTTGGGGTGCTCCAGTACTGTTCGTCAAGAAGAAGGACGGCAGTATGCGACTCTGCATTGACTACCGCGAGCTTAATGCGGTCACGGTCAAGAACAAGTACCCGTTGCCACAGATAGATGACTTATTTGACCAGCTGAGAGAGGCCAGTGTGTTCTCAAAGATAGATCTCAGATCTGGCTACCATCAGATTAGGATTGCAGAGGGTGATATAGAGAAGACAGCCTTCAGGACACGGTATGGACACTACGAGTTCACCGTTATGCCATTCGGATTAACGAATGCGCCAGCCATTTTCATGGATTTAATGAACCGTCTCTTCAGAGAGTAGCTTGATAGTTCAGTTGTGGTCTTCATCGACGATATCCTGGTCTATTCTAAGACCAAAGAGGACCATGAGTTACATTTGAGGCAGGTTTTGAGTATCATGAGAGAGAACCAGCTGTATGCCAAGCTCTCGAAGTGTGAGTTCTGGTTGGACAGCGTGTCATTCCTTGGACACATTATATCAGCAAGCGGGATATCTGTAGACCCTACTAAGATTGAGGCAGTGAAGAGTTGGCCGATGTAACACCCCAACTACAAATAACATACTTAACAACTCTTTGCAGCGGAAATCACAACTCACATCATAACTCAACTCTTTGGTGTTACACGCCGTTAGCCACCCACGTGGCTAACAAGGCTAACATACATACATCGTACCGGTCTGATGGACTAAACTCCCGAGCAACTACACATTAATCCCGTTCCATGTCCAACATTCATTATACACTTACATTACAACTGTACCGAGTAATTACCAACTAGCGCCGATACAATTTCGGTCTTACTACACCTATAATATATCCACAATTCTCATGACTACCACATACAAACAACTACCCCGTCCTACTCTCGAACGGCTTCCAGTTCCTTGTACCTGAAAAGTATGGGAGCCCCCAAAGGGGGTCAGCACCTTTGCTGGTATGGTAATCCCGCAGCCCACATGCTACCGGGCCACGCACAACTATTTGTCGTCTTAGCATGCGGTTGATTTATTTCAAACATGCACAAACTCACACACATATCATGCTTATAAGCAAACATCCATTAATAGAATACATACACAAGGTTAGCACACTCAACATAACAACACACTTCACTTTATAACATACACAACTTAAGTTCACTCTTCTTAGAGTACATGAACTTCATTTAGGGAGTGCCGGGGTGATATAAGCCCGAGCACAACATACATACATTTTCTTTACTTGAGTGGCGGCCTCATATAGGACCGTACACAACATACACAATTTCCCCCTAGCTCCAATAGTGATGAGGTAGGTAAGCCTTGGTTAAGCTTGTGGGTGGTTGTAATTCAAGGAGGAAGAACAACCGTAACATAACAAAGAGGGAGTCGAAGCGAACTTAGGCTTCAACACCCTACCAACATTGTACATAATTTCCCTCCTTGCCCGATGTGGAGGTAGGGTAGGTAAGCTTTGGCTAAGCTAGTGGGAGGTCGAAATCCAATGAAGGAAAACAACCCTAACATAACAGGATGGGAGTTAATTCACATATATATATATTAACTCCCAAACAATACGCGCGACCGGAACGACCGGATTCCTCTCCATACATACATATACTTATTAGTTAGAGGTTCCCTTATGGAACTTATCACATACATACATCACATAGTGTTACTAACTCGGTTAGACACATAAGGGAAATCATATCCCATTTCAACAACGCGGATAACAGTATCCAACATCAACAACATATTAAACAAGTCACATACATCACGCATTGTCACAACATACAATAACGCACGGATAGCCGTAGTTAGAACGTTCCCATGGGTTGGGACATTTATTCCGAATACCGATCACTTATGTGAACCTAAGGTCGGTTAACTATTATTTAACACATAACTAGGGTTAAGCGGTATCGGAATTAATTACGCCACAATAATGAATTACAGTAAACTCATTTCATGCTTTATCTTGCAAGGTGGCAAACACACAGAAAAACACATTGGCATACAAGCCGGTGTAATCCGGTAGGACACAGGTTGCAAGAAAACCATACCTGTCACCGTGGGGAATTACTTTACCGGTGTTCTCACGTTCCTCGGTTCACATTTGTTCTTCATGTCATACTCTTGAACCACTATTTACATGTCAAATGGTTCAATTAATATTAAGGTGTTACGGTAGGTACATAATTGCTACTCCCGTACTTACCCCGTTATCCCGTTATTTCGGTTTAACTTTGTGTACTTAAACTCACAACTTTCTCAATCATTTCCAACACTTGTTTATACTTCTTAGGACCTTTAAAAGTCACCAAACAAGGACTAATCAACATCTAAAACCATTACCATTCACTTCCCCATCATAACAACACTTTAAAACACATTCTGGTAAGTTTTTAGCATGGTCCGGGTTTGTGTCCGGGGTTACAAACCCGGACCAACCCTAGAAAACACGTTCTGGACATTTTTCTATGTGGTCCGGGTTTGTGTCCGGGTTTACAAACCCGGACCACCCCCTGGGATGATCTTCTGTCGTGTTTTTGCTATGGTCCGGGTTTGCGTACTGATTTGCAACCCGGACCAACCCTGGAACTGTCAAAATTTACAGTTTTTGATCAGTTTTCAACCCCTAATCCACATCTAATCATTTCCTAAACATTCCACATGTTTCCTACATGTTTACACACACTAAAACACTCCTCAAATGCTCCTAAAACGTTGGTCCAATCCACCACCCAATTCTTGTTCAAATTCTCAAAACTTTATATTCCCTCTGTTGCATTATGCATATCAGTGCATCTTAAACCTCTTCAGACATTTCACAACCTTCCACCAACCTTTCCAAATCCACCAATGACCATTTCCAATCATTCCTACATAAATGCACTTCTAAAACCCACACTCACTCCTTGTTTCACAAGTTATAAACACCAACTCTTTTCTAGCATTTCTAAACTCCTCATATGCAAATTGCTACAGATTTTCATCCTTCTCTTCCTAGTTTCCCAAATGCCATTTCAAGGCTATTAAACCACTCTCCTCAATACTACAAACACCAAGGTTCTCCCATTCGCCAAGCCATCATCAAAACACTTATTTTCTATCGAAATTTCGCCATAACCTCCCCATAAACTTAACATCTCCCAAAACATCAATTCACATCAATTGACATTCCTACTCTAGCCACACCCTTAAAGGGTCCTACCAGCACATAATAAATCCTCAAGATCCATCAACAATAACATAACTCCAAATTCTCAATAAACCACAATATGGCCACAACTCGAAACACTTGGCTCCAAGGCCCTTTTATTCACAATTAATTTCACAAATACCTCAAACCAACTAAACACATTACTTTCCATATTTTTGGGTTCATTATTCAATTTAACCCATCCCAAATTCTTAAACAACCAAGACAGTTATTAAGGTAGTTTTCTTACCTTAAATTCACAAGTCTCTCCTTAATTCTCCTCTTGCTCCTCATCTCCTCCAAAAATCGGTTAAGAGGGTATGGAGTTTCCAAACTCCATCCCAACATCCAAGAACACAAAACACACTAAATTAATTATCTAAACCCTTGGAATATTTCAATTCAATCAAAGGGCTAGAACACAAAGTTAGGGTTTACCTTTGTGAAGCTTTCAAGAGGGATTTTCACCCTTGAATCGAGAGGGGAACTTCTCCACCATTGAAGGGTCAATTTGGAGCTCAAGAACAAGGAGAAAAACAAGGCATCACAAAGGGGTAAAAATCGGTCACCAAGGAGAGAGAACAAGAATGAGTTTTTCAATGAAATTTTTACCTTAGAAGGAAGAGGAGACTCCAAGCTATAAGGTGATGTGCTTTTCTCTTCAAATGGAGAAAACCCATATGGATGAAGTTCATCCTTTTCGAATTTTGAAAAGAGAGGATGATAGAGGATGATGAGAGGAAGAAGAATATGTATTTATTTTGTTGGTTGGAGCCTTAATGAAGCTTGGACATGGCATTGAAGTGAGGAAGCCATGGGAGGGGAGCTCAAAATCGTTCAGGCCAGAGGGGAGGAGAAAAACGTTGGAAGAAGAAGAAAGAGAGGAAAGAGAAAAGGAAAAGAGAAAGTAGAGGAGGGAGGAGAGAGAGGGTGGGGGTACCTTTTTACTTTTTACCTTTTGACTTATTTAATTAGCTAACTAGTCATGTGTGAGGGGGCTGTCTACATTAAAAAAACCGGCCCACTATATACACACTGGAACGTTTTTCGTCTTTTACAGAAAACGCCCATTAATTTACCCGGTTTTAGCACTATTCACTAACCGGGCCCGTTTTCCGGAATTTTCTCGTTTATTTAATTTTAATGGTTATTATACCCCCATTAATGTTTATTTATAGTTATATGATAAACTATAATTTTTTTACGGGGTCATTTGACTGTTTAAAGTCACGTTTTCGGGTTTTCTCGAAAAAAACGCGCTTTAGACTCCGTTAGCGTTTTAACGCATTATTTGTATCCGTTTTCTTCCGGAATTTTTCCCACATGTTATTAGTGTGTAATTAGGGTATAAAAATATATTTATAACCCCAGTGAAAGTTATATACCTCCTAAAATAATTAAATACGTATTTTCACATTTTGTGACTTTTACGCATTTTCTTTTTCTTTTTGGTTTTCATTTCTTCACCAATGATCTTAAGGACTTATTTAGCCTTAGAAAATATAATTACATAATTAATTAACACATTAAGGTTTGGGGTATTTCAGCCGAGGCCGAAGACAGTCACAGACGTCCGTAGCTTTCTGGGTTTGGCCGGTTACTATCGAAGGTTCGTGAAGGACTTCTCCAAGGTGGCCAAACCGATGACAAATCTCATGAAGAAGGAGTCCCAGTTCTTATGGTCTGCCGAGTGCGAGCAGTCCTTTCAGACACTGAAGGATCTCCTGACTTCGGCACCCGTTCTCACTATCCCTGAGGGCATCGATGGGTTCGAGGTATATTGTAATGCCTCTGGAACCGGTCTAGGTTGTGTGCTTATGCAGCACGGGAAGGTAGTTGCTTACGCATCCCGACAGCTGAAGAAGCACGAGGTGAATTACCCCACACATGACCTTGAGTTAGGCGCAGTAGTCTTCGCTTTGAAGATCTGGTGACATTACCTATACGGTGTGACAGTCACCATCTACTCGGATCACAAGAGTCTACAACATCTCTTTTCTCAGAAGGAGCTGAACATGCGACAGAGAAGATGGGTCGAGTTCTTGAAGGACTACGACATAGACCTGAAATACAAGGAGGGCAAGGCGAATGTAGTAGCCGACACCCTGAGCCGCAGAGCTCATTCATTGTTTACACTATTAGCGAGCAGCGGTATGATTCATGAGATATGAGCTGCACAGGAGAGTGACCAGTATATGCAGAGTATCAGACAGAAGATGTCAGAGGGTTGTTTTGAGAGTCAGAAGTATGATTTTGAACAGTGTGATGATGGCATGATTCGACTGAATGGTCGTTTATGTATTCCAGAGTCTTCTCCTGACCTGAAGGAGAAGATACTCCAAGAGGCTCATTGCTCGTCCTTATCCGTTCACCCCGGTTCTTCGAAGATGTACAAGGACTTGAAGGTCCATTTCTGGTGGAGCGGGATGAAGAAGGATGTAGCTGACTACGTGGCTAGATGCTTGACCTGTCAGAAGGTTAAGTTTGAGCATAGGAGACCTAGCGGTTTAGTGTAGTCTATGCCTATCCCTTGCTGGATGTTCGAGGACATCTCGATGGATTTCGTTGTCGGTCTCCCACCGACTAAGGGAGGACTGAACACGATTTGGGTCATTGTGGACCGTCTGACGAAGGTGGCAAAGTTTGTTGCTATGAAGGATACTTGGAAGGTCCCGAAGTTAGCGGACTTGTTCCAGAAGGAGGTGATCCGGCACCATGGTGTGCCAAAGACCATTGTGTCTGATAGGGACCCTCGATTTTTGTCCAGATTCTGGGGTCAGGTTCAGGAAGCCTTGGGTACGAAGTTGAAGCTCAGTACGGCATTCCATCCACAGACCGACGGTCAGAGTGAGAGGACCATCCAGCCACTAGAGGACATGTTGAGAGCATGTGCCTTGGATTTTAAGGGGAGTTGGTTAGAGCGTCTACATTTGATAGAGTTCACCTATAACAATAGCTACCACTCCTCGATACAGATGCCACCGTTCCAGGCACTTTATGGTGGACCGTGTAGGACTCCTTTATGCTGGGATGAGGCCAGCGAGACTACACTGCTAGGACCAGAGTACCTAGAGCAGATCAAGGAGGATGTCCTACAGATTCGTCGGAACATGTGGGCAGCTTAGGACCGGCAGAAATCATATGCAGACACCAAGAGGAGGGACATTGAGTTCACTACCGACGACTTGGTATTCCTCAGAGTGTCACCCATGAAGGGGATCTTCCAGTTCGGGCAGAAGGGCAAGTTGATCCTGAAGTATGTTGGACCTTATGCGATTAGGGAGCGAGTGGGCCCGTTAGCCTACAGACTGGATTTGCCAGCAGAGCTCGGGAGGGTGCACGACGTCTTTCACGTTTCATAGTTGAAGAGGTATGTGCCCCACCCATCGCACGTGTTACAGCCAGAGACTTTGGAGTTGAACCCCGCTCTACGATATGAGGAAGTTCCACTCTACATTTTCGATACGAAGACGAGACAGACTAGGAACAAGACCGTTAGCATGGTCAAGGTTCTCTGGTCGAACCATGAGGTGGAGGAGGCTACATTGGAGTTGGAGGACACCATGAGAGCGAAGTATCCAGCACTCTTCGAGTAGTAGCTGTGATACTTATACGGGTTTGTGGTCAAACCCTTTTTAAGGGGGGTAGACGCCACTTGGCTTGCGCATATGTTATGCATTAGGTCTTGTTTTTGTGGTGTGTTTGGTAGTATGCTATGCCATACATGTTTGTTTGGATGATTTTATGTTTAATACATCTTATGTATGTGCCTCAGTGCACCTGTTTGAGAATATATATATAGTACCGCTGAGTACATTTGTTGATGAGTTGGTTGTGCACCTTGTTTAGTGCTATGATATGAATGAGATTATACCATGAGTTTTGACTATTTGATATGTGTTGTATCAATCATGATACATATAGACTAGGTCTGAACCTAGTGGGAGTTACTCCCTAGCGATGGTCTGATTGATTACTTAGTGGAACTTGATTCCTTAGGTGAACCGTACATGAGTAAGGACTTCGGGGACGTAGCCTTTTTAAAGGGGGTAGACTGAAATACCCCTAACCTTAAAAACTTAACTAAATGATCTATTAATGATCTAATATGGTTAATAAACATCTAAATACCATTGGGGAACAATCTAAAAGGTCTCAACAAGGCAAAACATGCTTAAGAGGTAAAGCAAAAAATGTGCTTTAAGACCATAGAGAGGATGACCTTAAATAGGATCCAAAGTGGATTCCTAAGCTACTCTAAGAAGTAAGTAGAACACATATAAAGCCATCTCAAAAGGAAACCAAGCTCTAAATCTTGTTTAACAAAATGTGCTTTAAAATTCCTTAAGCACGTTTTGAGAAAATTGACTTTCTGAGTGGGTTTGAGTGGTGTTAAGCATTGGATTAGACCTTGATATACTAATGTACTATAATGTACCACATTGGAAGGTCTAAATCCAAATTCAAAAAAAATCGAAAATATGGCATTCATTTATGAATAGTAACCCAAATAGTGCATTTTTAAGCAAAATTGACCAAGTATGGTCAATGGTCAACTAATGACCCTTCTAACCCTTTGGCTGTTGGCAGGCAGGAGCTTAGAAGACAGCTCATTCTACTTAGTGCTATAAATATTCTAATTTGGTGAATCACCATATATTACAGATCTTACTTTTCAATCATTTAAGCTCATTTCCTTTCATCTCTTGCCTCTTGTCCCATTCCAGCCGAGTTTATGTATTTCCAAACCCTCTCAAGCTGTGTTTCTTGAGTATGGAAGACAAATCAATCTCTTAAGCACCTAAGGTATGGTTTAAGGCATATTTTAGCTCTTTTTCTTCATCTCTTCATTACCTACACTTGGAGCTCATGATCTATCACTTCCATGGCTCTTCTCAGTGTTCTAAAGCTTGAACAAACATCAATTCTCGGCTGAAGCAAGTATAGGACCAAGGTTTCCAAAATTTGCATTATAAGGTAAAAACATACCTTAAGCCATCTTTCTTCTCCATCCGGTTTTTTCTTCTGATTTTTATGAGTGATTCATTCATAATATTCATATGACATGTTTATTCAGTTGGTTAACCATTTGGAGCAAGGGTGGCCAAAATCAAAGGAAATACCATTCTTTAAGGCATTTTGCCAAGGTAAAACCTATTACTAGTAGCAGTTGTGTTGTCTAGCTATTTCTATGTTTATATGATGAATTTAACACCATGTGTGTTTAATTCAGGCAGAAATCCTTTGGAAACTTCCTTGAATTTTTAAGTGATTTTGCCTAAATCTTACATTAATTGTTCTTTATGGTTAAGCTCATGCTTGGAGTATAAACCATATCTTATTTGGTGTATTAAACATGTCTAAATGATGTGGTGATTTTCCTCCAAGCTGTCGAGTTGTACAAGGATAAAACCAAGGTATAAACATCTTAAAACTTATTTATGATTTCTTAGCATATATATAATTATGTGACGAGAGTGGAGTTAATTATAAGGGTTATTTAAGCTAAGTATGGAAAAAAATGACTAAGATAAATTAAGCTAGTCATTTAGTGATTTAATTAACATAATGGTCAAATTATGACATTATGTGGAAAAATAAATAAACTACAAGCAAGGTCGTGAGTTATTGTATAAATTGAGCTATTTATGTGTAATTTTATGTTATAAAGCAAAGTTGTAATAAGGCATGTCATTAGGCCATTTTAATTTAAGTTTAAAGCTTATTTAGTTTAATTTATGCTTATATAATTAAGTTTGGGGTCAAATGGTAATTACTAGTAAAATATAAAGTCATGGGCTTAATTTAGAGGAATTTAGGATTTTGAAATTAATTTAATAAAAATTATAACATTTTATAAAGTTTTGGGTCAAAATTGTAAAAATAGAAAAGTGTAGGGTATTATTGGTAATTACCGAAAGTTTGGTTCCCATTTGGCATTAGAAGTCAAAGTTGACTATATAGGAGACTTTGACCAAGTTTGGAGAATTTAAGAAATTAAAATACTACCTTATATTAAGATAGTTATTAAATTGTAAAAGATTTATAAGAGGTGGGGTTATATTGTGATTTCTAAAAACTTGGGGTACTAAATAGAATTTAGGACAGACCTTAGGTTATTAGGAATTTTTAGAAGTTCGTTTGGTTAAATTTGGAGTTTATATGAATTATATAAGTATATATGATATTTCATAACATTTGTTACAAATGGGTAACATATGGGCAAAACCGAGAATTATAGAAAGTATAAGGTTAGAATGATATTTATAACCTTTTGGTATAGTTTGGTAATTTTTGGAGTTATATATAAAGTT
This sequence comes from Limonium bicolor, assembly GCA_023374045.1. NCBI lineage: Eukaryota > Viridiplantae > Streptophyta > Magnoliopsida > Caryophyllales > Plumbaginaceae > Limonium > Limonium bicolor. Next base: position 170,627,857 of record CM041780.1, on the reverse strand, counting down.
TTATAAAGAAATGTATAATATATAGTTTTAATGACATTAGAAAACTATGTATTAAAAATTGGGGTTGTTTTGTAATTTATAGAAGTTTAGTGGTATATAGTGAAAGCCGAGAGTATAAGGGGCTATTTGGTAATAAATAACAATTTATAACTATAGGTTATAATTGTTTTAATGGCATAAATGTCATAATATATGTTATATAACTATAATATAACACTATATAAAATATGTGGTGGATTTTGTAAATATTTAAGAAACTAGGTGCTGTTCAGAATTATGGGCATTTTTAAATAAAAATTTATAATATGGTTTTAATGTTATAAGGGTGTAACACTTATAATATAAGAAATATTCATTAAAAGAGAATGAATATATTATAAAGACTTACCATAATAAAGAGTCCCATAATATATATATATTATATATATTATATATATATATATATATATAAATAAACATATGTTATGGAGTGGAAAATATAATATGGTTCAATAACCATATACTATCATAATTAAAATGATATAAGATAAAGAGAAAAGAATTACAAACATTAGTTATGGAAATTCCAATGTTAGGAGCATACATGAAATAATGAGGATTTATATAATTCAAAGTATTTTTACACATGAATTATACTCCGTTAAACTTGGAAAAAAACAAACCTTAGGAAAATAAATACTAAGGTGAAATGTATAATGTATGATAAGAATTATACATGCAATATAGAAACGAACTATATAATATACATGGGTATATACTAAATTACATGCGATAACAAAGTTCAAACTTTAAGTATATTAATATACAAAGAAGTGACTACGCATGTAATATAACGTTTTTTTCCAATCCCGAGTTAAAGCCGAAAGCCCGACAAACGTTGACAGTTCTTAACGGGGGATTAACCGGGAGGTATTAGTGACGGTACGGGGTACCGTAGAGTTATGTTGTTATACAGGATTCGAATCAGTAGCATTGTGTATTATTAGACTGTTAGAGACGACACGGGGAGCATCGGATCTAGCTGATTCATACTCCACGGTTATACATTCCGGGTGTACGGTATGTTGTTACGTATCTCTGATTGTCTCTGAGGGCTTCCTCAGTTCAGACTTCTGTGTGATCTGTGATAAGATTGTTTGTCTGAATGTGTGAATAAATATGCATGAACTGTATATTTATAGCTGCTTATTATATATTGTTGTTGCGTTAACAGTATTGGTTTGTATATATGAACCTATATATATAAAACGAACTAGTGGCTATGGTGCTATCTTATATGCAATATAAGGATCGTCAGAAAAACGTTGCAGCACTAGGATAATAAGATATACATATTATCCGGGACTTTAATACGGAGCACCGGCCTTTCTAAACGCCGCTCTCGTATCTAACACTGGATCCCGAGTTTACAGACTCCGGATTGGACTAACGACCTTAGTCTACTGTGTTAGAAAAATTGGTAATGCGATGCGATGGTATAATTAATTAACATAACAAAGCCAAGAGGATGTGGCTCTTGGTGCGGGTTGTGATCACAAAAACGATACTAGGATGTCCGCGTACGGGTCCGCAAGTATCAAGAAATTTCCCGTGAGCTAGGTTGGCTCGTTGGTCGGAGACTCTACCGCTGGAGTGGCTACTGCCGTGGCTGACCCGCCATAGTATATGGGTAATTTAGAGACACGTCGTTTTTAATGAGACGTTGTCACTAGGTATAACTGAACACTTATTACAGTTGAGACTTGTACATTGGTGAACAATATTGGTTTCTATACCAAGGACGGGAGTTGATACTTGTTTATTATTCTCGTTGTTTCACCTTGTTGTTCATTGGTTATACTGTGTGATTTATATTATGTGTTTTGATGGTTGTGTTATTGTATGTTATTACTGTTAACTGTTTTACAGTTTAATTATTAAAACGGTATCGTATGTAACGAATCTCATGCTCTCAACCAATTAATTGAGGGGTTTGAGGAGGCATGACGGGGCATGTGATAACATACTCAGCAGCGGCTGATTCCATACCACAAACCATTTTTATTTCAGGAGACTAGCTGGAGGGTCGACGCGGGGCGCGACAGTTGTGGTTTTACTGTTGGTTAAGACTTGGTACGGTTTGAGACTACTGTTATTTCGGACTCGGGTTTTGTAAACCGAGGTGTATTTTGGTTAGACGCTCACGTGTACGGTTTGTATAAGACGGTTGTTGTTGTTTATGTTTTAGATTGTTAAGCACTACTATCTATCTCTTGTGGTCACTGCGGGAATACGTTTCGTATGTTGATTATCATGTAACTTGTTATCACCCGTATGGGCTAGTGATAACAGTGACACCATTAGAGTGACAGTCTGTTATTTACCGCTGCGATTTATTTGCTAAGTACGACATTTATATTATAATTAGGAGCCAGATTAGTAGGGGTGTTACACTCTTAACAAAGCTCATTTAGTTGTGCTGAGTCATCTTGAAGATGTCAAACCGTACTTTGATGAACACTTATGCGTTTTAAGAGCACAATATCCAGACATAAGTGATGTTAGACTACAAAATGAGTAGAACAGGACATTTGTTAGATGGTTTAGAGATAGAGTGTTGTCCGATCAGTCCACGAATGAGCCTGAACTGAATTAAGTAATTGCATTTGGACCAAATCTAGATGTAATTTCTTATGAGGGGAACGATGTCAATGGATTCACCTTTTTCACAGAATGTCAGGATCGCAAGTCAACGAATCAAAACAGTGGCGTAGAGCTTGAAGCTTATCAAGACTTATTTGACATCAGTAGTGTGGGTCGTAGTCTAGTCTCAAGAAAAGAATCATATTTTGGTGTTATGCAAGACATCTGGGTATTGGACTACAACAACTACGAAATGTGTGTTTTCCGGTGTAACTGGGTTGACAACAATCATGGCTACCGTGAGGAGGAGCATGGTATAAAACTGGCTGAAATGTCTAGAGCTACTCCCACGGTTGAGCCATTTGCTGTTGGGACGAAGGTTAAGCATATATTTTATGTAACTGATGCCTGCATACCTAGATGGTCTGTGGTGCTTAAAGGGAGAAGAAGAATAGTTGGCGTGGATGGTGTGGTTGATGAGGATGAGAATGACGCAGAAGATGAACCTCCAACTGTTCCTATTTCATTGGAAGAGGCTGAATCACTGGTCATCATGAGTATATACGATCAGACCATAACGAGGGAATGTGGATTGAGCGATAATGGTGTATGTGAGTTATTACCATTAAAATTTATAAGTAGTTAACAATATTTTATTTATTGCTTGTCATTTGTAAGTTATTACCATTAAATTTCGTGTATTTTTTGTGTCATTATCTAATGCTTAATTTTATTTCAATTCTTGCAGGCATGGCTGAAGAGTTCAAGTTATTTTGCGATGAGTTAGAAAATGACCAGCAAATGGTACCAGTTCCTTCTACCGCGGGCCCTTCTACTGTTGGCGCTCTTGCTGCTGGCCCTTCTACAGTCGGCGCTACTGCTGCCCTTTCCATGAGTGCACCTTCTATGAGTGCTACTTAGAGACCCAGAGGTAGAGGCCCAACCCGTGGGCTGAAGTTGTAGAAACCGGATGAGATCAATCTTGTCTGGGACCGGTATGGGAGGTATTGTAGGGGCAGCAGGTCAGAGTTCGCTAGTATGCTAGGGACTCTATCTTGATCACATTGCTCCATCAACTACACATGGCCACAAGCCTCGAGAGAAGTTAAGGAGACCATTTGGAAGAAGGTGCAAGAACGGTACAAGAACCTAGAAGAAGTGAAGAAGACCGTTCTTTCTGCGGTGGGCGGGAAAGTTAAATAATTCTGCCACTACATGGTGGAGAACTGGATCACTAGGGCGCCCCCACGTGAGCCTCCACCGTATGTCGTGTACAACGGCATGATCACCGAAGAGGAGTGGAAGGAATTCGTTGGGCACCACTCCACCCCTGAGTTCAGGGTATGTTTGTGTGTACTCTTTTCTGAATTAGTGCTCATAATGTTTTATCCCTGATTTTCTAATTAATTTTCTATTGTACTGTCTTAACAGCAAAGACAAGAACAAGCACGGAAAACCGTGAAGCGATTCTTTACCCCCACACCATGGGACAAAGGGGATATGTGGGCAGCCTCGATCAGTGGAAAGAAGCTGGTTTGCTGACGCAGAAGAACGAGGATGGCAATGAATGCCCAATCGAGGATGTCTCTGAAGCGAGTAGGGTGCAGATGTACCTACTGGGACGCCAGAGAACGACCAGAGAAGGTCAAAGGATATTTCCTTATGCTACGATGGCACAACTGGCTAACCAAATTGTAAGTGTTTGGATGTAGCTGTTAAATAATTTAATTATATACTCAAGTGTTTGTTGATCTTAAATTTAGTGCTAATTTCTTTGACAATTGGACAGTATGAAGCAGCACAGAGAGGAGAAATAGACTAACACGCTCCTCATTCTCAAGAAGACCCTCTCAATCAAGCGCTCAGGATGAAGGATCATCCGGGGCGTGTTAGAGGATTTGAGGGAGAAGTGCGTCAGAAGCACATATTCCATATGCTAAGAAGGGTCAGATGAATGTTGCTGACATCGAGGTAATGGTAGAGCGTAAGTTCACTACTGAGCGCCAAGCTAATGAGGAGAAATTGACTGCTGAGCGCCGAGCTTACGAAGAGAGGCTGCAGCAAGCGTTGGATGCGATCGCACATGTGACTACTCAGTAGCAGCATGATCCTCCTCGACCGTCTTCATCATCCAGTTGTGCTCCGGCCGCTGACCCGTACCCGTTTGCCAACATACAGGTTAGCTTTGTTTCACTATTTTTCTCCTTAAATAAAGTTATTTAAATAGTATTAGATTGGACACACTTATTTATTTCACACAATGTCTATGTTTATTAAAGGAGCCAAAAAAATACCGTCTCCAAGTACCATTGGATGGGCACCCAGTAGATGTGGCCTACGGGATAGTGTTGCCATCAGGTCCACTCACACTCATCAATCTCTTACATCTACCGCATTCTACGCGTGTGTGACCTTGGACGTGATAATCGAAGAATTTGAGAATGCATACCTTTAGATGGCGTTGGACAACAAATGCACGCTAGTTGAAGCGAAGAAAGACATATTGCCCTGGCCAACATGTTATATTGTTGTCACCGATGAGGTAAGACTGTTTGACAACCATTTAGAGTCTAATATAATCCATTATATAGCATTTCGTTTCTAATATAATCCATTATAGATCCTTGAGCTTCCACGCCGCGTATCCCAGCAGAGAGAAGAGATCAGCGCGCTGGTGGGGCCTGTCCACAATACAAGGGTATGTTCTAGATAGATGTTTAATGTTACTATAATAATCAATTCGTAATTATCTTTACCTTCTTATGCATTATTGTTTGTGTGTGTAGGGTAAGAATCCAGTGACCCGGGGTGCGAAAGGTAAAAATCCAGGACTTCGGGGGCGCCGACAAGTAGGTTCGCACTGCCAGAAAAACTTATTAAAGTCTTAGGGCCTCGTCAGATCAATCTCTATGACAAGATCATTGCGAGGTCACCTCAATGCATCAACTTCATGATGACGCTTCCAAAGTCGTTGTTTCACTACAAAAAAGATATGACCACGGCGACCAACTTTGGGGACATTAGAGAGATGATGTGTGGAGATTACATGAACATTAACATAATTTAAGCTTATCTAACGTAAATGTTCTTTCCTTATACTGTAAAAACATATAGATTAAGTACCTATGAAGTTGCATTGGCTAACTTTTTATAGTACATGTGATATAATAGAGGTCTACTTCAGAGATGTCATGAGAAGAACATCACCTCCATTCTGCGGTGTGCCCAGAGCGTTTATCTTATGACTCAGTCACTAGGGAGCCGAGGAGGTCTTGTTAATAAATGAAGCATTGCTTCAATGTTGCTGATTGAACGAATAAATTATTTTTGCTAATACCGTATCACCAAACGTGAGTTCTGATCTAAATTTACATACTAATTAGCTAACTTTTTTTTACTTTCATTCCTCATTTCATTTTGTATTTGAAATTGTAGCCACCACTGGGCTTTGTTTATCTTCTGCACCGCCACTGCTTCTCTGCTTGTTCTAGATCCACTAGGGCGGTGGAAAGAATTCAACATTGAAGACTTAATCAAAACGTAAGTTTGTATTACTGCTTAATTATTTGTAGGTTTTTTGAACCAAAATTAATTTACTCGTTCAAAATGCTTAACGCTTTTGTTAATATGTGATAGTTGTTACAAAGAAACCCCTCAGGGAGAGTTTGGTGACATGAAAGTCACATACATCGAGGTTTGGGTAATTCATTTGTGCTGCTTATCGTTTTACAATTGTATTACACTTGTGAATTTTGGCGATTTCATGCCCTACCCAAAAGGATTCTAGGAGTTGCGGGTACTACATGATGCGGTACATGTACGAGTTCTGCGGTACTTCCTAGCATTTGAGAACTCTAAAGACAAGGTAATACGAACGTTGTCTTGTATTTAATTCTTTATGTAGATTTTTTGTGTCTTATCTTAATCTCATTATGTGTTCCATTCCTTTTTTTTGTTCCATATTAAAGAGCACTTTGCCAAATCCTCGACTTACAGTGCAAAAGACTTGTATCATGTCAGAGAGACCATGGTAGCCTTATCTTTGAGAATGGATTGATAGACTAGCTAGCTTTTTGTATATAGTGTAGTGGCATGAAACTGAAATGACACCTACTAAATTGCTAGCTGCTGTAACAGATTTGTATGTATTGCAAAGAATGTCTTTTGTTGCTATTTTGTTTGAGTTTTAACATATAATGTTATCTGTTTGTAATGAAAGCTGTTGTACAATTCTAGTGTAATTAAAGATGCTGTTATCTGTTACAGTTGTGCATAGAGAATGTGTTTTGTTGCTATTTGATTCAGGTGTGTTGCAATTGTGTAGTTTCTGCACATCTGTTGCAATTCTACAGTTCTGTAATACTGCCCTCTGTTGCAATTGTGTAGCTCTGTAATAAAAAAACATAAAAAACATAAAAAAAAACACTTTACATTACGGTTCCAAGGAAAACTGTAATCTAAAGTGCTTTGGCGCGCACGCGCCATTGGACTTTACTTTACGGTTTTATTAGGAACCGTAATCTAAAGTCTTTGAACCGTAATGTAAAGTCCCTGACAAGCGGGACTAAAAAAGGCCTTTAATTACAGTTTTAAACCATAATTAAAGACGTCTCTGTTTAGGTGACGCCCACGTTAACTACGGTCCAGAACCATAAGTAAACAGGGTTTTGGACCGTAATTTAAGGCCTCCGTTCCACCAGTGATTCAACCCCGAGGAGGAGCAGCAGTGGAAGAGTTAAAAAGGTATGGCCCTCCTTCCTTATCCGTTTATATTATATGGAATTAAGCGGACTGACTACTAACAACAATGGGTTCGGTAGCCACACTAAACCAGGCCTTCTCAGTTTCACTCATAAAAGGAGCCAAGATTTCCCTGCAGCAGCAATGGTAAGTGGTGACCCAATTCATTTCCGCAGGTGATAGAAGCTTCAGATCCATTAACTTCTGCTGGTATGGAGCCTGAAGAAAACACCCATTGAATATTTATGTATCATTAAGTGAAGCAAACAGTAAGTGTTTCAAAAGAAAGTATAAGCTTACCCATGTGATGTGCTCAAATTGCAAGTAACCCTTATTGCCGAAGTTGTGCTTTATATTAGCTTCTTTGACTATGAGAACATTCTCTAGTCTTATCCCAAACTGTCCATCCTCATAGTAACCTGGCTCTGCAAATAGGATTTACAAAAACAATCATTATAACAACAAATATAGGAATCACTTCTTTTTGTAAGCAACTCTGGCTGCACCATTAACTATACATATAGGTATACAACACTGTAAATTGATAAATCAGTACATGTAAATTATACTTTCAGTAGAATAGTTCATAACATAATTTTTCCTTATTCAATGTGCAAATTTTCATCATTAAATGTATAGAAAATGTAGAAAATTTTTGCTACATATGTGATAGGAACAACAATCTCTATTTCATTAACCCACTTAAAGTGGCAAATGATCCTCTAATGAGGCCTAAACCTCTCTAAGAGGCCAAGGTACACTTAACAAACCAATCGGATGTCTTCAACAGAGCATTCAATCTAATTTTATACTACAAGTTTAGGATTAGTCATTTACTAATCCACCCCTACCTATTATCACTTACCATTACACCCCCCTCAAACAACCTTGTCCCCAAGGATGGAAAGAAAAGATAACGACCCTTCATTACCACTTTCCAATTGTCCACAAGTTTGAAAAGCTTTAGACAACTCATTGTCCTGTTCTAGACAGATTAGTAGGAGGGCCTCTTTCTTGTTGCATTCCTTGAGCATCATTACCTACCTCCCTTTCATCCACAGTTCTATTACTACTATCTTTTAACTTGTTTTGAGAAGTACTTTGATCTAAGGATTGAGCAGATGATTCACCCATCCCCGAGCTCCATCTTCTTAGCACTGGCTTTACAGTTGTACCCTCTTGTGACAATTTGGTTGGACATCTGTGGTGGATTGATCTTTTTTTTTTTGCTTCTCAAAGAGAGTAATAGCACCTTGAACACTCATCCTTCTCACATTGTTTTGTGAAACTTTAGAGTCCCGCTCGGACCTGACTTCTTCATTGTCGTCATCTTCATCACGATTGTCTCTAGAAGGGAATCTTCCTGGTATGTAACTAATACTCTTAATTGCAAGAGTACAATGTGGCCCATATTTTCCATTATGTATATTGAAGAAGCTGATCTTCCTGAGGTAGCAGATCTCATGAGAGAAAGACTTCTTCCAGTAGAGGGCTGACTTTTCTCTTTGCTAAAATTGGACGACTTAAAGGTCCTCCTTTGCATCTCCACGTTAGCTACTTTGCGGAAAGTCATTGGTCAAAGGATTGAAGAATATGATGAATTTTCTTGAATTCTTGATTTTAGTCCCATCAATGGCAAAGAGTGTGTGGAGGTCGGCTTGGGAACAATCAACACGCTCGCTCTAGAACCGCCGACACTCACTGCGTTTGACTTGGCCAACCAAGAACATTTCAACCTTGCTCCCAAAACCAGTTCGATCGCGATTGACAACGAGACTAGGGTTTGGGGGTTTAACCTGACTAGGTGATCCTCTTCCCTCTCTTCTTTTTCCTAATATGTTTCATCTTCTTTCTCCTCAGTCGGTCAAATTTTCTTTGCCTCAATCTTCTTTCAATTTCCCTAACTCTTGCTGAATGAATCCTTGTCTCTTATTGAACCGTTCGATCCAATTCTCTCCTCCTCCTCTTGGAATTCAGTCTTCTCGTCTTCACATTTCCCTGTGTTCTATTAATCGACATTACTCGTACAGTGATTGATGCCGTTGAATCCTTTGATTCCACACCCTTGGTCATCAACTTGATTTTTGATTCTTTAGTCCTAAACACAATCGCTCATTTACTGTTGGTTGTTTCTCCCTGCTAATCTTCAACTTCCTCCTCTGACTACTTCGAGCGATCGAGCTTCATCTTTTGATTGTCTGACGAGGCATGTGAGGATAGGGGTGACAATTTTTACCCAACCCAAAAAGTCGACCCAAACTAAACCCGTAAATAATGGATATAAGTTAAGATTATTGAGCCATTTAATTTTGGGTCGGGTATGAGTTACCTATTAAATATATGGGTTGGGTATGGGTTAAAAACCTAACCCAAATTTAACCTAACCCGTTTACTTAATTTAGTTAAATATTAATAAATTGATAAATATGTAAATATGTTACTTAGATATGTACTGATTCTATAACTATTAATATAATAGTAAACAAAAATAGTATCACTTCTTTAGGCCGTAAATTTTTTTTTTAAATCCAAATACATTTTCTAGGCCATTCACTCTTTAATTGAAGACCTAAATAATATGTCATTCATTCTTGGAGACGCATAAACTCCACCATTCACACCATTTCATCCGCACAAATAACGACTATGAATTAAGATTATGATCCATTTAACAGAATGTTGACATTTGGAAAAATGACACACAATTATTAGAAATAAATGACCATCATATGCACGCTTTTAGGGACGACTGAGCATTCTGCAAAAAAACAAGCGTATTTATTAGTTAAACGGGTTGGGTTTGGGTTCAATGATTTTATATGGGTTGGGTTGGGTATGGGTTGAAAATTTGTAACCTGATTATTTATGGTTCAGGTATGGATCAAACCTAATACAATTTTTAAAATAACAATAATGTTACAACAATAAAATGAATGATGTGTGGGCCACACAGAATTAAAAAGTTTTCACATGTAGCGGAGAGAAGCTCTGAAACAGTGGGGGACACACCTTTTTCCTCCTCCCTTTCTTTTCTTTATCAATTCATTTCTTCAACTTAATCCTTTAAATTTCTCCTTAATTCTCCTCAAATAAATTAGGTTTTTGCTAACAAAGCATAGATCTTGCCAAAAACTTCAAGTTGAGCACAATTTTTTCGTACTTTTGATGTGAAGTCAGAAGTGGGTCTACCTCGCTTCCAGCCTTGCTCCACATCACCACCGTCATCGTCACCCGCCTCATCCCCACCTTGCCACCGTCATTGTCGCCCCGACGTCGACACCACTCCACGTAGCCTTGTTTGTTTGGTTTAATCGGTTTACATTTCAGAATAAGCTCTCCTGGTTTCATTTCATTTCGGGACTCGATTTAATGTTGGATTCAAGGTTGATTATCTAGCTCTCTTCGAAGTTGGTGAATTAATCAACAAGTTCTTTCTGTGCTTCCGATATTGTATTTTGGATGCATGATCAGCCTCTCATCGCATTCCTCATTGAAGGATGCTCCCTTTCGCTGTTGGATAGGTAGCCGTCTGTGAGGATAAGGTACCTCTTCTATCGCTGGCGCTCTTGCTGTAGGCCTTTCTACAACCAGCGCTACTGCTGCCCCTTCCATGAGTGCACCTTCTATGAGTGCTACTCAGAGACTAGATGTAGAGGCCAGACCCGTAGGCTGAAGCTGTAGAAACCGGATGAGATCAAACTTGTCTGGGACCAGTATGGGAGGTATTGCGGGGGCAGTAGGTCAGAGTTCAATAGTATGCTAGGGACTCTATCTAGATCAGATTGCTCCATCAACCACACATGGCCATAAGTTCAGAGAGAAGTTAAGGAGACCATGTGGAAGAAGGTGCAAGAACGGTACAAGATCCCAGAAGAAGTGAAGAAGACCGTTCTTTCTGTGGTGGGCGGCAAAGCTAAATAATTCCGCCACTAGTTGGTGGAGAACTAGATCTCTAGGGTGCCCCGACACGAGCCTCCGCCGTATGTCGTGTACAACGGCATGATCACCGAAGAGGAGTGGAAGGAATTCGTTGAGCACCACTCCACCCCTGAGTTCAGGGTATGTTTGTGTGTACTCTTTTCTGAATTAATGCTCATAATGTTTTATCCCTGATTTTCTAATTCATTTTCTATTTTTACTGTCTTAACACCAAAGACAAGAACAAGCACGGCAAAACCGTGAAGCGAATCTCTACCCCCCACAACATGGGACGAATGGGATATGTGGGTAGCCTTGATCAGTGGAAAGAAGCTAGTTTGCTAACGCAGAGGAATGAGGACGGTAGTGAATGCCCGATCGAGGATGTCTCTGAGGCGAGTAGGGTGTAGATGTACCTTCCGGTGGACAACATTTTACCAACGACTACGTACTCAGCCAAAAAATTGATGTGTCCAATGGGTATGGAGTACCAGAAAATTCATGCTTGTCCAAATGGTTGCATCTTGTTTTGGAAATCGGATGAATTTGCTGAAAGCTGTTCAGCATGTGGAGAGTCACAGTATCTGAAGAAACAACAAACTGACATCAGTGGTAGTAAGAAAGGTTCACCGGCTAAGGTACTATGGCACCTGCCCATCATTCCAAGGTTCAGACAATTATTCTCTAATGAGAAAGACATAAAGAATCTCCGGTGGCATTCATTTCACAGGAAGAAGGATGACAGATTGAGACATCCCGCTGATACACCACAGTGGAGAAAAATAGACATAAAATTTCCTAATTTTGGTAACGAACCAAGAAACCTAAGGCTAGGCTTGTGCACAAATGGGATGAACCCTTACGGTACATTGAGTAGCATACACAGTACCTGGCCTGTGCTTTTAGTTATTAACAATCTACCGTCATGGTTATGCATGAAACCAAGACACATCTTGTTGTCTCTATTAATATCGGGTCCGAAGCAACCGGGCAAAAAAATTGATGTATTCCTACAACCTTTGATAGAGGATCTACAACTCTTGTGGAATGAAGGGGCTACGGTTTACGACTCAATCAGCAAAGAGGACTTCAATTTGTGTGCTATGTTGTACTACATAATCAATGACTACCCCGCCTATGGTAATCTTTCAGGCTATTCAATCTAGGGGCGTTGGCGTGTCCGATTTGTGGTGAGAAAACTTGTAGCATTCGCTTGAAACATTGTGGCAAAAACGTGTACATGGGCCATCAAAAAATGCTTCCAAAAGGACATAAGTTCCGAAAGATGGCAAAAGAGTTCTGTGGGAAAACTAATCACAGCGTGGTGCGCCAGCCTTTGAAAGGTACAAAGATTTACAAAAAGGTGGATAATATTGTCAACAACTTCGGGCCGCCAACCAAAAGTGGTGAAAAAAGTGTCTGGAAAAAGAAATCAATATTTTGGGAACTCCAGTACTGGCAGCATCTAGAGGTTAGACATTATATTGATGGGATGCATGTTGAGAAGAACGTGGGTGAAAGTATCACTAGCACCCTTTTGAATATAAAAGGAAAGACAAAGGATCATTTGAAAGGAAGAAAGATTCAATTGAGTTGGGTATACGCACAGAGCTTATCCCGCAAGAATGTGAAAAATGCACATTCTTGCCTCCTGCTTGTCACACTCTGTCTAAAGAAAAGAAACATAGTCTATGCAGTACCCTTTACAACATCAAGGTGCCTTCAGGATACTCCTAAAGCATAAGAAGCCTAGTGTCCATGACAAATTTGAAATTAGTAGGAATGAAATTTCACGATTATCATGTCCTAGTTCAAGAATTGTTTCCAATTGCATTGCGTGGGATCTTGCCTGATGTTATCAGACACATAATCACAAATGTTAGTGTGTTCCTCAAAACCATTTCGTCTAAGGTGCTTGATGCAGACACTCTGACTAAACTACAAAAGGATCTTATTGTGACAATGTGCCAGCTGGAGATGTATTTTCCTCCCTCGTTCTTCGATATAATGATACATCTCCTCATGCATCTTGTAAGAGAGATTCTAATGTGTGGTCCTTTGTACCTTCACTACATGTATCCGTTCGAAAGGTACATGGGTCTCCTGAAGAAGAAAACGAAGAACCTTCGTCACCCAGAGGGCAATATTATAGAGGGCACTGTCACAGAGGAAGTTGTAGACTTCTGCACTAATTACCTAGAAGGTGTCGATACCATTGGACTTCCATATTCTAAACACGAGAGCAAATTGAAGGGTGTTGGCACGGTTGGACGAAAACTAAAAGGAATTGATATAGACACTCTTAACAAAGCTCATTTAGTTGTGTTGAGTCATCTTGAAGATGTCAAACAATACTTTGATGAACACTTATGCGTTTTAAGAGCACAATATCCAGACATGAGTGACGTTAGAGTACAAAATGAGTAGAACAGGACATTTGTTAGATGGTTCAGAGATAGAGTGTTGTTCGATCAGTCCACAAATGTGCCTGAAATGATTTAAGTAATTGCATTTAGACCAAATCTGGATGTAATTTCTTATAAGGGGAACGATGTCAATGGATTCACCTTTTTCACAGAACGTCAGGATCGCAAGTCAGCAAATCAAAACAGTGGCATAGAGCTTAAAGCTTATCAAGAATTATATGACATCAACAGTGTAGGTCGCAGTCTAGTCTCAAGAAAAGAATCATATTTTGGTGTTATGCAAGACATCTAGGTATTGGACTACAACAACTACGAAATGTGTGTTTTCTGGTGTAACTGGGTTGACAACAATCATGGCTACCGTGAGGAGGGGCATGGTATGAAACTGGTTGAAATGTCTAGAGCTACTCCCACGGTTGAGCCATTCGTTGTTGGGACGAAGGTTAAGCAGATATTTTATGTAACTGATCCCTACAATCCTAGATGGTCTGTGGCGCTTAAAGGGAGAAGAGGAATAGTTGATGTGGATGGTGTGGTTGATGAGGATGAGTATGACGCAGAAGATGAACCTCCAACTGTTCCTATTTCATTGGAAGAGGCTGAATCACTGGTCATCGTGAGTATATACAATCAGACCATAACGAGGGAATGTGGATTGAGAGATAATGGTGTATGTAAGTTATTACCATTAAAATTTGTAAGTAATTAACAATCTTTTATTTGTTGCTTGTCATTTATAAGTTATTATCATTAAATTCCATGTATTTTTTGTGTCATTATCTAATGCTTAATTTTATTTCAATTCTTGCAGGCATGGCTAAAGTGTTCCAGTTATTTTGTGATGATTTAGAAAATGATCAGCAAATGGTACCTGTTCCTTCTACCAGTGCCCCTTCTACCGCGGGCCCTTCTACCGCTGGCGCTCTTGCTGCTGGTCCTTCTACAGCCGGCACTACTGCTGCCTCTTCCACGAGTGCACCTTCTACGAGTGCACCTTCTACGAGTGCTACTTAGAGACCCAGAGGTAGAGGCCCAACCCGTGGGTTGAAGCTGTAGAAACCGGATGAGATCAATCTTGTCTGGGACCGGTATGGGAGGTATTATGGGGGCAGCAGGTCAGAGTTCGCTAGTATGCTAGGGACTCTATCTAGATCACATTGCTCCATTAACCACACATGGCCACAAGTCTCGAGAGAAGTTAAGGAGACCATTTGGCAGAAGGTGCAAGAACGGTACAAGATCCTAGAAGAAGTGAAGAAGACCGTTCTTTCTGCAGTGGGCGGCAAAGCTAAATAATTCTGCCACTACTTGGTGGAGAACTGGACCACAAGGGCGCCCCCACGCAAGCCTCCACCGTATGTAGCGTACAATGGCAAGATCACCGAAGAGGAGTGGAAGGAATTCGTTGAGCACCACTCCACCCCTGAGTTCAGGGTATGTTTGTGTGTACTCTTTTCTGAATTAGTGCTCATAATGTTTTATCCCTGATTTTCTTATTAATTTTCTATTGTACAGTCTTAACAGCAAAAACAAGAATAAGCACGGCAAAACCGTGAAGCGATTCGTTACCCCCACACTATGGGACGAAGGGATATGTGGGCAGCCTCGATCAGTGGAAAGAAGCTGGTTTGCTGACGCAGAAGAACGAGGATGGCAATGAATGCCCGATAGAGGATGTCTCTGAGGTGAGTAGGTTACAGATGTACCTACTGGGACACCAGAGAACGACCAAAGAAGGTCCAAGGATATTTCCTCATGCTACGATGGCACAACTGGCTAACCAAATTGTAAGTGTTTGGAAGTAGCTGTTAAATAATTTAATTATATACTCAAGTGTTTGTTGATCTTAAATTTAGTGTTAATTTCTTTGACAATTGGACAGTATGAAGCGGCATAGAGAGGAGAAATAGACTTACACACTCCTCTTTCTCAAAAAGACCCTCTCAATTAAGCGCTCGGGATGAAGGATCATTCGGGGCGTGTTAGAGGATTTGAGGGAGAAGTGCGTCAGAAGCACGTATTCCCACCATCTGCTAAGAAGGGTCAGATGAATGTTGCTGACATCGAGGTGATGGTAGAGCGTAAGTTCACTGCTGAGCGCCAAGCTAATGAGGAGAAATTTACTGCTGAGCGCCAAGTTAACGAGGAGAGATTGGATGCTGAGCACCGAGCTTACAAAGAGAGGCTACAGCAAGCGTTGGATTCGATCGCACATGTGACTACTCAGTAGCAGCATGATCCTCCTCGACCGTTTTCCTCATCCAGTTGTGCTTCGGCCGCTGACCCGTACCCATTTGCCAACAAACAGGTTAGCTTTGTTTCACTATTTTTCTCCTTAAATAAAGTTATTTAAATAGTATTCGATTGGACACACTTATTTATTTCACTTAATATCTATGTTTATTAAAAGAGCCAAAAAAGTTCTGTCTCCAAGTACCATTGGACGGGCACCCAGTAGATGTGGCCTACGGGACAGTGTTGCCATAAGGTTCACTCACGCTCATCAATCTCGTACGTCTACCTGCATTCTACGCGTGTGTGACCTTGGACTTGATAATCGAAGGATTTGAGAATGCATACCTTTAGATGGTGTTTGACAACAAATGCACTCTAGTTGAAGCGAAGGGAGACATATTGCCCTGGCCAGCATGTTATATTGTTGTCACCGATGAGGTAAGCATGTTTGACAACCATTTAGTGTCTAATATAATCCATTATATAGCATTTAGTTTCTAATATAATCCATTATAGATCATTGAGATTCGTCGCCACGTATCCCAGCACAGAGAAGAGATCAGCGCGCCGGTGGGGCCTGTCCACAGTACAAGGGTATGTTCTAGATAGATGTTTAATGTTACTATAATAATCAATTCGTAATTATCTTTACCTTCTTATGCATTATTGTTTGTGTGTGAAGGGAAATAATCTAGTGACCCGAGGAGCGAAAGGTAAAAATCCAGGACTTCTGGGGCACCGACAAGTAGGTTCGCACTGCCAGAAAAAATTATTAAAGTCTTAAGGCCTCGTTAGATCAATCTCTATGACAAGATCATTGCGAGGTCACCTCAATGCATCAACTTCATGATGACGCTTCCAAAGTCGCTGTTTCACTACAAAGAAGATATGGGCTGCGTTCGGGTGGGTTGTTTTGTGGTTGTTTTGGTCTGGCTGTTTTGTGGTTGTTTTATATGTGGCAGTATATTATTGGAGTAGAACGTAGGACCCACGTGGGTCCCACATGGGGACCACACCCAAAACAGCCATAAAAAGGCCACGTCCGAACGCAGCCATGACCATGACGATCAACTTTGGGGACATTAGAGAGATGATGGGTGGAGATTACATGAACATTAACATAATTCAAGCTTATCTAACATAAATGTTCTTTCCTTATACTATAAAAACATATAGATTAAGTATCTATGAAGTTGCATTGGCTAACTTTTTATAGTAAATGTGATATAATAGAGGTCTACTTCAGAGATGTCATGAGAAGAACATCACCTCCATTCTGCGGTGTGCCCAGAGCGTTTATCTTATGACTTAGTCACTAGGGAGTCGGGGAGGTTTTGTTAATACATGAAGCATTGCTTCAATGTTGCTGATCGAACGAATAAATTATTTTTGCTAATACCGTATCACCAAACGTGAGTTCTGATGTAAATTTACATACTAATTAGCTAACTTTTTTAACCTTCATTCCTCATTTCATTTTGTATTTGAAATTGTAGCCACCACTGGGCTTTGTTTATCTTCTGTACTGCCACTTCTTCTCTACTTGTTCTAGATCCACTAGGGCAGTGGAAATAATTCAACATTGAAGACTTAATTAAAATGTAAGTTTGTATTACTGCTTAATTATTTGTAGGTTTTTTGAACCAAAATTAATTTACTCGATCATTATGCTTAACGTTTTTGCTAATATGTGATAGATGTTACAAAGAAACCCCTTAGGGAGAGTTTGGTGACATGAAAGTCACATACATCGAGGTTTGGGTAATTCATTTGTGCTGCTTATCGTTTTACAATTGTTTTACACTTGTGAATTTTGGTGATTTCATGCCCTACCCAAAAAGATTCTAGGAGTTACGGGTACTACGTGATGCGGTGCATGTACGAGTTCTGCGGTACTTCCTAGCATTTGAGAACTCTAAAGACAAGGTAATACGAACGTTGTCTTGTATTTAATTCTTTGTGTAGATTTTTTATGTCTTATCTTAATCTTATTATGTGTTTCATTCCTTTTTTTGTTCCATATTAAAGAGCACTTTGCCAAATCCTCGACTTACAGTGCAAAAAACTTGTATCATGTCAGAGAGAGCATGGTAGCCTTATTTTTTAGAATGGATTAATAGACTAGCTAGCTTTTTGTATATAGTGTAGTGGCATGACACTGAAATGACACTTACTAAATTGCTAGCTGCTGTAATAGATTTGTATGTATTGTAGAGAATGTCTTTTGTTGCTATTTTGTTTGAGTTTTAACATATACTGTTATCTGTTAGTAATGAAAGCTGATGTATGATTCTGGTGTAATTAAAGATGCTATTATCTGTTACAGTTGTGCACAGAGAATGTGTTTTGTTGCTATTTGATTCAGGTGTGTTGCAATTGTGCAGCTTCTGCACATCTGTTGCAATTCTGCAGTTCTGTAATACTGCCCTCTGTTGCAATTGTGTAGCTCTGTAATAAAAAACATAAAAAACACTTTACATTATGGTTCGAAGGAAAACTGTAATCTAAAGTTCTTTGGCGCTCACACGCCATTGGACTTTAGATTAAGGTTTTATTAGGAATCGTAATCTAAAGTCTTTGAACCGTATTGTAAAATCCCTGACAAGCGGGACCAAAAAAGGCCTTCAATTACAGTTTTAAACTATAATTAAAGACGTCTCCGTCTTAGGTGACGCCCACGTTAACTACGGTCCAGAATCGTAAGTAAATAGGGTTTTGGACCGTAATTTAAGGCCTCCACTCCACCAGTGATTCAACCCCGAGGTGGAGCAGCAGTGGGAGAGTTAAGAAGGTATGGCCCTCCTTCCTTCTCCGTTTATATTATATGGAATTAAGCGGACCGACAACTAACAACAATGGGTTCGGTAGCCATACTAAGTCAGGCCTTCTCAGTTTCACTCATAAAAGGAGCCAAGATTTCCCTGCAGCGGCAATGGTAAGTGTTCACCCAATTTATTTCCGCATGTGATAGAAGCTTCAGATCCATTAACTTCTGCTGGTATGGAGCCTGAAGAAAACACCCATTGAATATTTATGTATCATTAAGTGAAGCAAACAGTAAGTGTTTCAAAAGAAAGTATATGCTTACCCATGTGATGTGCTCAAATTGTAAGTAACCCTTATTGCCGAAGTTGTGCTTTACATCAGCTTCTTTGACTATGAGAACATTCTCTAGTCTTATCCCAAACTATCCATCCTAATAGTAACCTAGCACTGCAAATAGGATTTACATAAACAATCATTATAACAGCAAATATAGGAATCACTTCTTTCTGCAAGCAACTCTGGCTGCACCATTAACTATACATATAGGTATACAAAATTGTACATTAATAAATTTGTACATGTAAATTATACTTTCAGTAGAATAGTTCAAAACATAAATTTTCCTTATTCAATGTGCAAAATTTCATTATTAAATGTATAGTAAATGTAGACAATTTTTGCTACATATATGATAGGAACAACCGTCTCTATTTCATTAACCCACTTAAAGTGGCAAATGATCCTCTAATGAGGCCTAAACCTCTCTAAGAGGCCAAGGTACACTTAACAAACCAATCGGATGTCTTCAACAAAGCATTCAATTTAATTTTATACTACAAGTTTAGGATTAGTCATTTACTAATCCACCCTTACCTATTATCACTTACCATTACTCCTCCTTCAAACAACCTTGTCCCCAAGGTTGGAAAGAAAAGATAACGATCCTTCTTTACCACTTTCCAGTTATGCACAAGTTTGAAAAGCTTCAGACAACTCGTTGTCCTGTTCTAGACAGATTAGTACGAGGGCCTCTTTCTTGTTGCATTCCTTGAGCATCATTACCTACCTCTCTTTCATCCACAGTTCTATTACTACTATCTTCTACCTTGTTTTGAGAAGTACTTTGATCTAAGGATTGAGCAGATGATTCACCCATCTCCGAGCTTCATCTTCTTAGCACTGGCTTTACAGTTGTACCATCTTGTGACAATTTGGTTGGACATCTGTAGTGGATTGATCTTTTTGTTGCTTCTCAAAGAGAGTAATAGCACCTTGAACACTCATCCTTCCCACATTGCTTTGTGAAACTTTAGTGACCCGCTCGGACCTGACTTCTTCATTGCCGTCATCTTCATCACCATTGTCTCTAGAAGGGAATCTTCCTGGTATGTAACTAATACTCTTAATTGCAAGAGTACAATGTGGCCCATATTTTCCATTCTGTATATTGAAGAAGCTGATCTTCCTGAGGTAGCAGATCTCATGAGAGAAAGACTTCTTCCAGCAGAGGGCTGACTTTTCTCTTTGCTAAAATTGGACGACTTAAAGGTCCTTATTTGCATCTCCACGTTAGCTACTTTGCGGAAAGTCATAGGTCAAAGGATTGAAGAATATGACGAATTTTCTTGAATTCTTGATTTTAGTCCCATCAATGGCAATGAGTGTATGGAGGTCGGCTTGGGCACAATCAACACGCTCGCTCAAGAACCACCGACACTCACTACGTTTGACTTGGCCAACCAAGAACATTTCAACCTCGATCCCAAAACCAGTTCGATCGTGATTGACAACGAGACTAGGGTTTGGGGGTTTAACCTGACTAGGTGATCCTCTTCCCTCTCTTCTTTTTCCTAATATGTTTCTTCTTCTTTCTCCTCAGTCGGTCAAATTTTCATTGCCTCAATCTTTTTTCAATTTCCCTAACTCTTGCTGAATGAATCCTTGTCTCTTGTTGAACCGTTCGATCCAATTCTCTCCTCCTCCTCCTCTTGGAATTCAGTCTTCTCTTCTTCACATTTCCATGTGTTCTCTTAATCGACATCACTTGTACAGTGATTGAAGCTGTTGAATCCTTTGATTCCACACCCTTGGTCATCAACTTGATTTTTGATTCTTCAATCCTAAACACAATCTCTTATTTACTGTTGGTCGTTTCTCCCTGCTAATCTTCAACTTCCTCCTCTGACTACTTCGAGCGATCGAGCTTCATCTTTTGATTGTCTGACGAGGCATGTGAGGATAGGGGTGGCAATTTTTATCCAACCCAAAAAGGCGGCCCAAACTGAACCCGTAAATAATGGATATGGGTTAAGATTATTGAGCCATTTAATTTTGGGTCGGGTATGAGTTACCTATTAAATATATGGGTTGGGTATGGGTTAAAAAACTTAACCCAAATTTAACCCAACCCGTTTACTTAATTTAGTTAAATATTAATAAATTGATAAATATTTAAATATGTTACTTAGATATGTACTGATTCTATAACTATTAGTATAATAGTAAACAAAAATAGTATCACTTCTTTAGGCCGTCACAATTTTTTTTAAATCCAAATACATTTTCTAGGCCATTCACTCTTTAATTGAAGACCTAAGTAATATGCCATTCATTCTTGGAGACGCATAAACTCCACCATTCACAACATTTCATCCGCACAAATAACGACTATGAATTAAGATTATGATCCATTTAACAGAATGTTGACATTTGGAAAAACGACACACAATGATTAGAAATAAATGACCATCATATGCACGCTTTTAGGGACGACTGAGCATTCTGCAAATAAACAAGCGTATTTGTATTTATACGGGTTAAACGGGTTGGGTTTGGGTTCAATGATTTTATATAGGTTGGGTTGGGTATGGGTTGAAAATTTGTAACCTGATTATTTATGGGTCTGGTATGGATCAAACCTAATACAATTTTTAAAATAACAATAATATTACAACAATAAAATGAATGATGTGTGGGCCACACAGAATAAAAAAGTTTTCACATGTAGCGGAGAGAAGCTCTGAAACAATGGGGGACACACCTTTTTCCTCCTCCCTTTCTTTTCTTTATCAGTTCATTTCTTCTACATAATCCTTAAAATTTCTCCTCAATTCTCCTCAAATAAATTAGGTTTTGCTAACAAAGCATAGATCTTGCCAAAAACTTCATGTTGAGCACAATTTTTTCGTACTTTTGATGTAAAGTCAGAAGTGGGTCTACCTCGCTTCCAGCCTTGCTCCACCTCATCACCACCGTCATCGTCGCCCGCCTCATCCCCACCTTGCCACCGACATTGTCGCCCCGACGTCGACACCACTCCACGTAGCCTTGTTTGTTTGGTTTAATCGGTTTGCTTTTCAGAATAAGCTCTCCTGGTTTCATTTCATTTCGGGACTCGATTTGATGTTGGATTCAAGGTTGATTATCTAGCTCTCTTCAAAGTTGGTGAATTAATCAACAAGTTCTTTCTGTGCTTCCGATATTGTATTTGGATGCATGATCAGCCTCTCATCGCATTCCTCGTTGAAGGATGCTCCCTTTCACTGTTGGATAGGTAGCCGTTCGTGAGGATATATGACCTCAGTAGTTTACCCTTTTGTGTCTTGCCGTTGCTTTCATTGCTTTCGTATATAAGCATTGAAATCTTATGCCGATTTCACTAGTTTCATAGGCTTTCCACTTGTGCTTAAATCTCTTTACTTGAGTAGCTGATTTGTTCTGAAACTTTAGTCTAAATCGTAAAAGAAATGAATGATGCAAGTGTAGTAACGTCCTTTCTTTTGTAAATTAGCGGATAGGGTGCCAATAACTAACTGGATCCATTGTAGAATCAGGACGACAATAGGCCGTGGCTCCAAATGGCAATGTAAATCATGAAATTAAGTTACGTGTTCAATATCATACCTCGTAAAATAAGAACAATATTTAAAATACGAAAGTGTGAGTTTTTTTTTAAAATTATTATATTGTATGCCGAGCATTTAATTGACCGAAAAAAGGGAAGCTGGCACTTACTAATTGTAGTAAAGTACTATATATACTTTTTGAGGTATTAGCTTGAAATAGCAAATGTTCATAAAAGACCAACAACTTATATATTCACCATATTGCTCCATATTGTAGTAGTAGATAGTACTATACTGGTTCTTATCTTCATATCCCCTTCACCATCCTCGTTGACTCTCTCTTTCACAGCTTCACTCCATCATGGAAAACAATAATAATACCTGTGCCACGACGACGGATACCGCCACCGGTCATACTCCACAGCACTATGTACTCGTATCAAGCCCCGGCATGGGTCATCTAATCCCATTCCTAGAGCTAGCCAAGCGGATCACCCAAACCCACCATATAAAATGCACCATCCTCTTAGTCTCAACTTGATCATCCAACTCCGAACAAGAATCACGCCTCCTTAACTCCCTATCTTCCACTTACCTTAAAAACAACTCACTCATCGACCTCATCTCCATCCCGGCTGTTGATGTCTCCAACATGATCGATCCCGACGCTGATATTGTCTGGAAAATCGCCGTCATCATACGGGAAACAAGACCAGCTATCAAAGCAGCTATAGAAGGGTTGGCCAGCCCCAAACCGACCGCTATATTACTCGACATGTTCACCACTGAGTCACTTGGCATAGCTAGGGAGCTTGGATTGTCGGGGTACTTTTATTGTACTAGTAGTGCGTAGTTCCTTGCCCTCGTGGCTTCTAGTCCACTGCTAGACAGTGAAGTTAAAGGAGCGTTCGAGGATCAACCCGAACCGATTAAGATTTACGGTTGTAAGTCCATCAGACCGGCGGATATAATGGAATCGATGGTGGACCGGAGTACCCCACAGTATAGAATGATTCTCCGCATAGGGAGTGAGATACCGAAGTTTGATGGGTTGATAGTCAACACGTGGCACGATCTAGACCGTTCAGCTATAGCAGGTCTGAGAGAAGATGTGGTGATGCGATAGATCATCCGGAAGCAACCAGTTAGTTGTAGTCGGTCCACTAACAAAGGAATCTGATCCGATGAGTCACAATCATAGAGATAAGGAACTCATCGAGTTGATGGATCGTCAACCACACAGTCTGTGCTATATGTATCATTCGGAAGCGGTGGGAATTTATCGAGTGAACAGATGCTTGAGCTAGCATGTGGATTGGAGAGTAGTAAATAGGGTAAGAAAATGATTCTCCCGTGCCTTGTATTCAGTGTACTGTTGTCCTTATATAGTAAGGACTTTTACAAGATGTAATTGTCCTTATATAGTAAGGACTTTTACAAGATGTAATGGGCTGTACACACATTGGGCCTAAATACAATATGTACTAGTATCGTACTATGCTATTGGACTAAGTTATTTCTTCTGTAATTTGCTTTGGGCCTATACCACTAATATCCCCCCTCGAGTCAAACCTTCTTGTAAGAGGAAGTTTTAACCGACAAAGCTCAAAAGAAGAAGTGGAAAGTGCTTTAGTGAGTATGTCAGCGAGTTGGTCATGAGAAGAAAGATGACACACTTTCAAGATGCCATTTTTGATCCTTTCTCTAACAAAGTGAAAATCGAGAGAAAGGTGTTTAACGCGACTGTGGAGAATCGGATTCGAAGCCAGAAAAGTTGCAGAAATGCTGTTGCAGTAGAGGAGAGGAGGTTGGGTGAGGCGAAACCCTAACTCGGAGAGCAGAGTTTAAAGCCAGAGGCTTTCTGCGGCACCGGTAGCAAGGGACTTGTACTCAGCCTTCGTTGAAGATCTAGAGACGGTGGCTTGTTTCTTCGAAGACAATGAAATGAGATGACGCCCAAAGAACACAAGATTACCAGATGTAGAGCGCCGGTCAGTGAGATCGCCTCCCCAGTCGGCATCCGTCCAGATGTGAAGATGGCGCGGGTTGGGAGCAGCAAAATGAAGACCCAAGTCTCTGGTATGGTTTAAGTATCATAGAATCCGTTTTACTGCAGTCCAATGTACTTCTTTGGGATTATGCATGAATTGACAAACCTTGTTCACTGAATAGCTTATATCTGGTCTGGTGAAATTTAGATATTGTAGTCCGCCTACAATACTTCGATAAAGGGTCGGGTCTGAAACAGGAGGAGAATCTAGGGTTTCTAGATTCGTAGTGTTAGACATTGAGGTAGAGATGGGCTTGGCTTGCAGCATGTTCGCCCTCTGTAAAAGATCCACCACATATTGAGTTTGACTTAAATACAGACTGTCTCTGGTTCTCTTTGCTGAAACTCCGAGAAAAAAATTTAGGTTTCCGATTTCTGTTATAAGAAACCTTTGCTTGAATGCGTGAATAAACTGCTGGAGAACTGTAGTGGAAGAACCAATAAGAACTATGTCATCTACATAGATTAGTAGGTAGACACTGTGTGAACCTTGACTGAAAAAGAACAGGGAATTATCTGACTTTGACATAGTAAAGCCCAGTTCCATCAGAAAACCACTTAGCTTAGCATACCATGCCCTTGGCGATTCCTTGAGCCCATATAAAGACCTTTTAAGCTTGCACACATGGTTGGGAAATAGGGAACTAATGAAACCAGGAGGTTGCTTAGTATAGACCTCTTCCTCTAGGTCTCCATGTAAAAAAGCATTTTGGACATCTATTTGTTGTATTGGCCAGTTTAATGTGACTGCAAGGGATAAAACCAATCTGATAGTGGCCTGTTTTACAACAGGGCTAAAAGTTTCATGGTAGTCCAAACCAGGGGCTTTAGAGAACCCCTGGGCAACTAACCTTGCTTTGCGTCTAGCAATAGTTCCCTGTGCTGTCTTCTTTGTTCTGAAAATCCATCTAACTCCAATCAAATTCATGTGTGACTGATGAGGAACCAGTTCCCATGTGTGATTTTTCTCAAGAGCATCAAGCTCTTGTTGCATAGCTGCCACTCATTCCCCATGTTGCAAGGCTTGTTTGAGTGTAGGAGATTCTGGTATAGTGGAAGTGAGGGTTTGGTTTAGGGTGTAGTTGACAGTGCCATCAGTCCTTATCAGAGGTCTAGAAGAGTTAGTTTTGGACCGTGTCTGCCTAGGATGCTGTGGAGGAGGATTGGAGGGTAAAGAGGGATGAGAGTGTGATTGGATAGCAGGACTGATAATGGGTGAAGATGATGATGGTGTTTCTGTGGTGGTGTTTAAAGGATGCTGTTCAGGGGTGTGTTATGGAGTTTGGGTAGGATTAGTTAGAGTTTCAGCTGATGCTGGTGCTGAGTTGTTTGGATTGGGTGATAATGAGGGAGTGGTAGTTGTGGAGGATGAGGATGAGTGAAGATTGGGAATCAGAAGAGAGTATGTTCTGAAGAGGGGTGTTGTTTGAGTGTTTGAGGGAATGTAGGCAAAAGGAAAATCATGTTCATGAAAAACCACATCACGTGATATATACAATCTCTTAGTTGCAAGGTCTAGGCAGTAATACCCTTGATAATTGGGTGGATACCCCAGAAAAACACACTTCATCGATCTTGTAGCTAGCTTGTGAGGATTATAGGGTCTGATGTTGGGATAGCAAGTGCAACCAAACACCTTAAGAAAGGTGTAGTTGGGATTTTGGTGGTGCAGAATCTGAAAAGGAGACTTATTATTTAAAACAGAAGAAGGTGTTCTGTTTTGTAAGTAGACTGTAGCCTGAAACGCATAGCTCCAATAGGAGATAGGCATAGATGCTTGAGCCAGGAGAGTTATGCCCTTATCAACAACCCTTCGATTTCTGCTTTCTACCAAACCATTTTGTTGATGGGAATAGGGGCACGATAACCTGTGAAGAATTCCTTTGCTTCTTAGAAAGGGAGTTAAAGCCTGAAACTCACCCCCACCATCAGTATGGACTGACTTAACTGTGGATTCAAAATAATTTTCAACAAGAGCACAAAATTGCTCAAACACGTGCTTGACATCTAATTTAAATTTCAATGGAAAAATCCACATAAAGCGAGATTGATCATCCACAA
Source organism: Limonium bicolor (assembly GCA_023374045.1). Taxonomy (NCBI): domain Eukaryota; kingdom Viridiplantae; phylum Streptophyta; class Magnoliopsida; order Caryophyllales; family Plumbaginaceae; genus Limonium; species Limonium bicolor. Next base: position 170,601,194 of record CM041780.1, on the reverse strand, counting down.
TTAGCATAAAAAACTTGTAACCATCCACAGACATAGTATGAGCTGGGCCCCACAAATCCATAACCAACAAATCAAAGGGTTTTAGAGACGAGTGAGAAGAGGTGGGGTGGGGAAGGGCATGGGTTTTGCCTAACAGCAAGCAAAACAAAACTGTAAAGGTTTGTTACTAGTGACAAGTAATTTAAAACTGTTGACAGTAAACTTAGTGGTAGATGAGGAAGGATGCCCCAGTCTCCAATGCCAAGTTGTAGGAGAAGCCTTTACACTAAGATTCAACTGAGGTTGTGTGGACGAGTGTGGAAGACTGTATAGTCCATGCTTAGCTGGTCCTTGAAGTAGGATAAGCTTGGTTTTGCAGTCCTTCAAAAAGAACTGGTTTGGATGAAACTCAAAGTATACGCCATTGTCCACACAGAACTTGTTGACAAATAACACATGTTTAGTCAAAGCAGGGCTATGAAACATATCAGTTAACAGGAATTCTTTGCTAAGAGTTTGAATAGATCCTTTACCTTGCTGAGTTATAGGTAAAATAAATCCATCTCCAAGAGAAATAGACTCAGACCCAGAGTATTCTGTTATTCCCTGATTAATTCTTGAGTTGTCTCCTATAAAATGGTGAGAGGCTGCACTGTCAAGCAGCCAATCAGTAGTGGAAGAAGTAGGATTAATCACGGTAGTATTAGCATTAAAGGATGAAGGAGGAGGGGCCTGGTAGGAATAATTAAAATGGTGATAGCAGTCCCTGGCTTCATGCCCTTTCTTGTAACAGATTTGACAGGATGGCCTATTATCAGTCTGACCAGTGAAGTAGGTATTGTTGTTGTAGGTACCGCGGCCTCCTCCTCTGGAAGCATTTCTTCCACGCCCTCTGGATTTTCCTAAATAGTTGCCTCTACCCCTGCCTCTGTTATCAGGAGTAGTTGTGGTAGAGTTGAGGGAGATAGTGGGGTTGGTCTGTTGTTGCTGTTGTTTCAGGGTTGCCTCGAACTGTAATAGACAGCTTAATAACTCAAAAGGAGAGAGTTGAGTCTGAGAGGCCATGAGAATGGTAGTAATAGGGCTAAAATCAGTAGTGAGACCTTTCATAAGGAAGGTCTGGAACTCATGATCAGCAACGTCATGACCTGCTCCAACAAGAGAGTGTACAATAGCTTGTGCACGATTAAAATAGGTAGTTATCGTTTCATCACCCCCTTTGCTGATGCTAGCAAGTTGGAGATATAAGTTACCCAGATTAGCACTAGTTTGTGCCCGATAGGTGGAATGAAGACGATCCCACAGTTGCTTAGTAGTAGAACAACCAACAGCAGAGATAATAACAGATTCGGAGAGAGACATATGTAGTATAGAGAGAATCAATTGATCCTGGTTTATCCATTTCTGATATTCTGGATTAACCCCGGTTTCGATGACTTGTGCAGGACAAGGATGAGAGCCATCAAGAAACTTGAAGAGGTCATTATCTTTGAGAAAAGAGGTGATGGTTGTCTGCCACAAGTTGAAATTTGTGGGAGTAAGCTTGATCAGATTGCCTGCAGCGGAGAGGACAGAATGGGGAAGTGAAGAAGAAGAAGAAGAAGTTGAAGAACCCATGAGGCCAGAGGATCCACCAGCAGTAGTGCCGGTGTTGTGAGAATTGGGGGTTTCCCCACCTGATTGTTCCGATAGAGTTTGGCCGGTGAAAGAGTCGGCCGCCATGTAGAAAAAAAACTACTGTGCTCGTGATACCATAGTAAATAGGGTAAGAAAATGATTCTCACATGCCTTATATTCAGTGTACTGTTGTCCTTATATAGTAAGGACTTTTACAAGATGTAATGGGCTGTACACGCATTGGGCCTAAATACAATATGTACTAGTATCATACTATGCTATTGGACTGAGTTATTTCTTCTGTAATTTGCTTTGGGCCTATACCACAAACAGAGAGGAGTCAACAAAAATTCGTATGGATTGTACGTCCTCCAATCGACAGCGGTGATGCGGGCGCCTTCTACTTCGGATGGAAAGGCGGCGACCCGAGCGAGCTAGACCGGTTCCTTCCGCCCGGGTTCATGGAAAGGACAAAAGACCGTGGCTTCGTAATTCAGCAGTGGGGTCCGCAGGGACTTATATTAAAGCATCCAGCGACTGGTGGGTTTTTGTCCCATTGCGGATGGAATTCAACCCTGGACGGCGTGACAAATGGGGTGCCAATGATTGCCTGGCCGTTGTTCGCCGAGCAACGGATGAATGCTGCCATGCTAGCGGAGGACCAAGGAGTGGCGATTAGGTCTAAGGAGCTCCCGACGAAGCAAATTGTGGGGAGGGAAGAAGTTGAGCGGATGATTAGAAGGGTTATGGTGGATGAAGGCGGCAGTGTCATGAGGGAAAAGGCTAAGAAGCTGCAGTCAAGTGCGAAGACGGCGCTCGGTGAGGGTAGTTCCTCATACAGTGATTTAGCTATGTTTGTGGAATGTGTTGCCTGCAGCAGTAACGATAGGCAGCGCGAGCACGTGATTTAATTTCTTCTTGTCACGACTGCGCGTGCACGTGTGTTTGGGAGTAGATGTCTACAGTTGCTCTACTCCCACTCTGTTATGTTATGGTTGTTCTCCTTCTTGGATTACAGCCACTCGCAAGCTTAACCAAGGCTTAGCTACCTTGTTATTATTCGGGCTAGGGGGAATTCTGTTATGTTATGGTTGTTTTTCCTTATTGAATTACAACCACCCACAAGCTTAACCAAGGCTTACCTACCTCATTAATACTTGGGGCTAGGGGAAAATTGGGTATGGTGTGATCAGGTCTATATTAATACCGACACATCTAAGTAATGTTATGTGTATAGGTGTGCTCGGGTCTATATTAAGACCGACACATCTAAGTAAAGTAAATATGTACGGTGTGTGGACCTATATTTAATCCGACACACTTTAATTAATGTGTACGTTCTTTAAGAAGAACGGTGATGTGCTGTGTACATGTTATTACGGGGTGTGTCTGGTGATGTTGTGTAAGTTGATAAGCGAAATGAACCCAAATTTAATACAAGAAGTAACTACTTGTAACCCGATTAAATGGGTAAGTGTCGTCTAATAAGTATTTAGCCCGTTAGGGTAGAAGCCCTTAATGGGTCAAGAAACACAATAAGGTGATCTAACCAACGTGATGTGTTAATCTTTTGGCTGTGTCCTTTTTATTGGATGTGTGTGAATTACAAAGCATGATACGTGTATATGTTCTTATGTGTGATATAAAAATAACCAACCGTATGCTTAGACGACAAATAGTTATGTGTGGCCCGGTAGTATGCGGGCTGCACGATTACCATGCCAGCAAAGGTGCTGACCCCCTTTGGGGGCCCTCATTACTTCACAGGTACAATGGAGCTGGCAGCCGTTCGAGAGTAGGACGGGGTAACTGTTATACATGGATAGTTATTTTGTTGTTTATGTAGTTGTAAGAGATGTAAGACCAAAATTGATAATCGGTAGCTTAAGGTATAGACTCGGTACAGTTATAATGTAAATGTATGTATTTTAGTTTAGAAACAGTTGGGATTATATAGTGTAATGCTCGGTATTCTTGTCCATCAGACCGGTACATTGTGTATGTATTAGCCTTGTTAGCCACGTGGGTGGCTAACGGCGTGTAGCACCCAAGGATTTAGTCAAGTATTGAGTTGTAATTTCACTGCATTCGTTTGTTAAGTATTGTGGTTGTTGTTGAGGTGTTACAAAAAGTGGTATCAGAGCGAAGTATCGCTCTGATGACTGAATTACCGAGCTTAGGAAATACCGAGTTAGGATTTTAGTACTTTGGGTTAAAGGTTGAGTGATAGCGTGAGAGATACGCTAGTTGAGAATTACCAGTGTGTACTGGATACCGACAGTATCCTTCCCGCCCTCCACAAACCCTGTTTTATAACTCAAGAAACAACGCCAGAGAGATGAAAGTCCTCTCTTACTCGGGAAAACCCGATCTGGTTGTTATTAAGTATCTATGTAAATACGGAGAACTTGCCATACGGTAGATTCCAAAAACTTGGAATCCCGGAGGCGGTTTCCATCTGAACAATATTAACCGCTCTTGATAGCGAAGAATAAAGAATCCTATGCATAGGAGAATGGAATTTCCGGCAACCTGGGTCGACATGCAGAGCAGTCGAGAACAACCAGCTTGCAACACACCAACCGTACAACAGGCAAGAAACGAGGTAATGGAACCCGAGACGCGTGTCTACGGGACCCCAATGGTTAAACAATACCACCAACGGTATGCCAACTGACTAAGGATCTAGTCAGAAGCGGGTAACTCCAGGCCTACGGCGTGCAAGAAGTTCTAATGAATGACTGACAAAGCCTAAACGGTTATGGGAATAGTTACATAACGTGTTCCAAATAGGATTACCGTATAGTGAAGGGCCCGGTCTCGGTAACCACGACAAATGCATGGGAACGGGCTATGGGGAAAGTACAATACTAAGTAAATAGGGGTCTCCCAGGATAGGTAACACCCTAGTTAATGATTATTATGTGAAGACGATGAGAAGTCGCCAGAAGATTTATTGTCAAGAATGTAAGATCAAAGTAAGGGCCAACAAGGCCATTAATATACGGTGTGGGTAAAAACGATACTGCAACCGGTAAGTGTTCAGCCGATATGCCAGTTAACATGGCGCACTTGCCATGGCAAGTGCTGCTATAATAGGGCTGTTCGGGGAAAATTTTTAACAACTACCAAGTACTTAGTAAAGTACCACGAAGTTAAGCGAGATGGTCATAACAGAGGAAGGGCTCAACAGCCTAACCTCTGTAATTGGAAATATACCAGTCAGCAGGAAGCTAGACTTGGTTAAGGCAAGAAGACGTGGTGAAATCACGAGAATTTTCTTTCAACACAGATTTATTTCAAACTCTTTCTTTTTCAAAACCAAATTTTCTTTCGAACCTATATTTATTTCAAACCTTCTTATAAACCAAACCAGAGGACCTACACCGGCCTCAGTCCAATTTTGAATAACCAATGGGAATCGGATAACCCGAGGGTAGCAACTCAAGGAAATGGATTAAGTTCATACTAAATACAACAGTGGATAAACCTTCCCTTGATTAAGTTCAGGAAGCACTGAATGCATGTTATCTTAGGACGATATAAGAGGAGTTGACAACAGAATACTTCACATAGGCGTGTGACGGACATTACAAGTGTATGAAAATTAAATTTGGGACGACCGCACTCCGATAGGAGCTTGTGGGCCTAACAGACCTACTCATGGGTTAGTCGGGTAAGTAGCAATGTATCAGTAGGGTACCCCACATATGTATACGAGTAGAGTCGGGAACACGGGAAGTAGTCGACTCCATACTACGGTCAGCAGTGAAAGTCAAGCAAGAGCAAAGGATTACCAAGAATGGTTGGAGTGAAAGAACTCAGTTAAGTCAATAAGACTAAATGAACTAGTGAATTCGTTTCAAGGAAATGTTTAAGAGTCAGGGAATACGAAGTGCACTGACTGTTATGTAAAGACATCGCATATGTCTTAAGGATCCTCAGGGATAAACATGATAGCTAGAACGATGACCCAGATAAGAACAAAAAAAACTACGTAGTTAACGAACCATACCAATAAGTGCAAGCCAGATGTAATGGCATAACCTAGTAACACCCAGGAGCTATCCTTGAAGGGTGTTTGGGTCAACTGAAGTTGAATAAAATGTAGTGATTGAAACACAAGAGTTGAAACTTACACTCGGAAAAACATAAGTCGTCAAGAGACAGACTGACATTCCTAAGGGGCATCCCATGAAAGGAAGCGTGATGCAACGACCTTGTCAGGGAGCCCAATACAACCGCCAAACCGTGTAATGTTGTACAGAGAAGTAAAATGTGTGTGAACAGCCTGCAATGAGCAGAGCTCGAGGCAGTAAGGCATATAAGCCACAAACCAAATGCGTTACATAAATTTAACTGATTATGGGAGTTCATGTTGTATAAGTAAATAGAGCGGAGAACGAACCACTGCTTGAAAGTGTAGGGATACCTCTTGATATTATGAGACCGCAGGAGCGATAGTTATGTGAACCAAGTTCAAAAAATATGTTAAGGATTAACCATGTTGTTATTGTGGGAGAGCAGCTAGTTAGTAGCATGTGTTTGTAATGTGAAGCACCGAGCTGAGTAACGCCGGCTTATAACTCGAGTGAGGGTAACAAAGTGATGGTTCGCTCAAGGAGCATAAGGACTAGAAAAATAGTGTATCCAGTAGTCATCCAAAGGAATGACAAACTAAAATACAAGTAATGAAGGTACATGGGCGGAAGCTAATATGACAGTGGTTGCCATGTAAGTTAGTGATGTACAAGAAGTAAGAACACGGTGCGCAGAAGGCGACCGTTGTATGAGTACTGTTAGGCAATAAGATGGTGAATAAGTAGAGTTATGAGTTAAACTCGATGGAGATACAAGGGTAAGTGATAGTAAACAGACTGGGCAGTAAGCCAGTAGCCGGTACTATGCGATAAGGATCTCAGTGAAACACAGTGTGAATTCCTATTGCAATCGCATGAGAGATTTACTGCCAAGAGTTTACGACTCTGCACTCTGTATGACTGAGTGTTTTGGTATTGCATTTGCGCAGTAATGATCGAGTGGGATTGCTAGGAATTGGGGAAATGTTAATTGTGGTAGAAGTAGAAAGAGACTTATAACGCTATAAGCACCGAGGCATAGGAAATGCAAGGTCGTACAGATGAAAGAATACTTGTACAGAACCAAGTGTGGAGGCATGATTAGCAATAAGTGATTTCTGTAACACGAAATACCAAATATCGGTATGGATTATACCTCAAGCGTTGGAAATAACCGAGGGAGCACTACACATTAGGTAGTAGCTCGACCACAACCGACAGTAAGTCGGAAGAAGCAAAGTGAATAGTCATGAAATACATAGCAGTATACACAGTAAATTGTCAGAGATGTGGATGGAAAGTTTAATAACTCACCGAATTCGCGCACGGTAAGAGATACCACGCATCGGTTGAGAAACCATTGTTACCAAGATAAAGGTGAGAAATCGGAGATGTACAATACAGTAAAATAACAAATGGGGAAAACTAAGCTCTAAAGTTATCAGGGTCGCGCAGCAGAAACTAGTGGACCCGTGATTCAAATGTTGGAGGTGCATAGTGAATATGAGTAAATGGCTAATTATTAACGCCTAGAAGCCTCACAGGCCAGAACCAAAACCGGTTATGAGTTAGATAAACTCCAATAAGAATTCTTGGTTTAGGGACTAAACCGCCAATATGGTTAAGATCCTCTAACCAGAACGCATTGTATAACAGACCGCGTGGAAGTTAAAACACTTCACGACGGCAGAACATTTTAAACCAATGTTCAGTGATTGATTACGTGGGCATAATCCCTTTTAAGGGGGGTAGAGCGTAAAACCGCTAAGTGTGTTTTGACGTACAAGTGTACGTGAACTATGGTGTGCATAGCACATAATAATTTGTTTGGATTATTGGTGCGTATGTAATATGAACATACACATTCATACATGGTTTAATTGTGGTAATTGTGCACAGAAGATGCGAATACCATTGTGATAAGTGTGTCTACTTTGTTAACTATTATGTGAGAGTACAAGTGTAAGCGAGTAAGAAACCCCCGGGGAACTAAAACCCCAACAATGTATGTTCATATAATACTAAATGTAAAACCGTGTATTGTATTTTGATAAAAGTATATATATATACAGTATTGTGATTTATGAAGAGGTATGACACCGACATAGAACCTAGCGAGAATTAAATTCCCTAGGTAATTTGATTAAAAGTGAATGGAGATAATTGATGGACAGAGTTCCATCCCTTGGAGATGTAATGATTATGACTAGAAGGATTGGAAGATAGAAAATGGTAAATGCTTGAATTAGTTGTTGTTTGAAATTGACGTGGGAGGTGGAACTTGATTTGCATCCGATCAAGGGAAGCCGAACACAAATTGGAGTGGAAGGATAGTTCAACTCTGATGCTAATCACATTAGGGTTGGATGACTCTTGAAGCTCCCTACAAGTGGTCACAAGTAATCATGTTAAGAACAAGATGCAGTTAGCACAAATTGGACTTGGAGTTGTATTGCGTTTTCAAAAGAATTTTAAATCGGTGTTTTCAAACTTTCAATTGGTATTTTCAAGACTTCAATTAATATTCCAAGATTCTTAAGTGGTATTCTCAAAGGAAGGATTTCTTTTACTTGACCTTGTAAAAAGGATTTTCAATTAGTACTTTCCAATAAAGGATTTCGTTCCACTTAACCCCATAAAGACTATTTTCGTATTACTTGCTCATGAGCTGAGGACGTATGAGTCTTTGTCTTCGGACCGGTGACATGAGAAGTATATTTTTAAAATGTATGTGATTGTTTTGATCTCCCAAAGGAACGGGGACCAGAAGGTGTCCATCGCGACCGGGTTCTGCGGGATCACAGTGTATATGTACTCGACATGGGACTCGAGGACTGTAACATCCTGTAGTCTTAGGACCAAGCCCATGAGGAGATGGAAAAGGTATTTTCGATTGCTATACATGCTAAGACATGTTGTGTGATATGTGTAATAAATATTACCCAGACCTATGAGTCTGAATGTTGTTATGTGACCCAGACCTGAGAGTTTGAGGGTTGTTATGTAAGTACAGATATTGTGATGTTACCCGGACCGTTAAGTCCGAGGTTATTATGTAAGTATGTCATGCATGGATGTGGACATGTTACCCGGACCGTTAAGTCCGAGGTTGTTATGTAAAAGTGTGTTTTTAGTAGGAATTGTATCTTGCAAGTAATCCCAGTGTTCTGATTAAAAGGATATGAGGGAAATTGTGAACTTCGAGGACGAAGTTCTTTTAAGGGGGGTAGATTGAAATACCCCAAACCTTAATGTGTTAATTAATTGCGTAATTATGATTTTCTAAGGCTAATTAAGTCCTTAAGATCATTGGTGAAGAAATAAAAATCAAAAAGGAAAAGAAAATGCGTAAAAGTCATAAAACGTGAAAACGCGTATTTAATTACCCTAGGAGGAATACAACCTTGAAAAGGGTATGGAAGGGATTTAAAAGGCTTAATAAGGCCTAAATAATTTATGGGAACAATTCCCGAAGAAAACGGATCCATAAAACAAATTAAAACGCTAATAAAGCTTTAGCGCACGTTTTTCGGGAAGACCCAAAAACGTGACTTTGAGTGGTCAAACGAACCCGTAAAAATTATAGTTCGTCAAATAACTATAAATAAACACTAATGGAAGCTTAAGAGCTATTAAAATTAAAGAAACGAGAAAATTCCGGAAAACGGGCCCAGTTAGTGCTAAACCGGGTAAATTAACGAGCGTTTCGGTAAATAACGAAAAACACTCCAACTTGTATTATAACAGAGGGCCGGTTTTTACAGTATAAATCAGCTCTCTCAAGCTCTTGACTAGTTAGCTAGTTAAATAAGTAAAAAACATAAAGCAAAAAGAGACTTATACCCCCACCCACCCACACTCTCTCTCCTCTCATTTCTCTTTTCCCCTCTCTTTCCTATTCCTTCTCCTCCCAGCTGATTTCCTTCCTCCTCCCCTCTGTTGCTACCGATTGTGAAAGATCCAACAAGCTCCCATGGCTACTCCACTTCTTCTCCTTGTCCAAGCTAGCTCCAAGCTTAAATCCCAAAAATAATTACATATTTGAACTCCTCTCATCCTCCTCTACCTTCCTCTCTTTTCAAAATCCAAAAAGGGATAAATTCATCTCCATGGGTTTTCCCCATTTGAAGAGAAAATGGCATCAATGGGTAGCTTGGAGTCTCCTCTCTCTCCTAAGGTAAAAATATTCATGAAAAAATCATTTTTCCTCCTCCTCTTGTGTTGGCCGATTTTGCCCATCCTCATGCCTTATTTTCTTCTTGTTTTGGAGCTTCATTTCAACCCTCCAATGGTGGAATAGAGCCATCCTTTGATTTATGTCAAGAAACCAACTATAGGGTTTCACAAGGTAATCTCTTAATTAGTGCCTTAAGCATTCTTAGTAAATGAGATTAAGTGTTTTGCTTAAACTCATTCTTTGATTTGAATGTTGGGTTGGAGTTGGGCAACCACATTGCCTTGACCGATTTATGCTTCAAGAGGAGAAGAGGTGAGGAGAAATTTAAAAGAGGATTTGAATGTTCAAGGTAAGAAAATCTACCTTAAACCTTATTTTAATTATTTTAGAGTTTGGGATGGGTAAAAAAATTAATGAACCCAAATTATGGATTGAAATCTATGTTGGAAATGTGGTTAGTTGATTTTAGAGAGACTTGTGAAATTAAGTTGTTTGGATTAAGGGCCTTGGAGCCAAGTCAATTGAGTATGTGTTTATATTGTGGTTTATTGAGATTTTGGAGTTATGTTATTGTTGATGGACTTTGAGGATTTATTATGTGCTGGTAGGAACCTTTTAAGGGTGTGGCTAGATTAGGAATGAATAGGATGAGAATTGATGAAAATGGATGTGTAAGGTTTATGGGGGGTTATGGCGAAATTTTAGGAGAAAATGAGTGTTTTGATGATGGCTTGGTGAATGGGAGAACCTAGGTGTTTGTAGTGTTGTTTAGAGATGGTTGATAGCCTGATAATGGTAGATGGATAATGGAGGTAAGAGAGTGCAAAAACTGTAGCATAATGATGCTTGGTAACTTGGAATTTCAAGAAAAAGAGTTAGTGTTTATAACTTGAGAAGCAAGGAGTGAACTTGGGTTTTAGAAGTGCAAATGTATAGGAATGAATTGGTTGTGGTCAATAGTGATTTGGTAAGGTGGTAGGAGGTGTTGAGCTACCAAGAAGGAAGTTAGAAATACACAAGTGTGCAAAACACAAATGTGAGAATGCAAGTTTGTGGAATTTGAGCAAGAGTTGGAGTAAGGATTTGACCAATGATTTGAGTGGTTTAGGACATGTTTTAAGTGTGTTTAAACATGTGGGAAACATGTAAAGGGATTAGGAGATGATTGGGTGAAGTTTGGAGCAAGTTAGAAAAATTTTGGGAAGTTCCAGTAGTCGACCGACCCAGGGGACCGACCCTGGCTGGGTCGGTCGGACTATATTCAGGCAACGGGAATGTTTCTGGAATCGACCGACTCAGGGGGTTGGGTCGGTCGGTGGGTCGGTCGGGCTAAAAACGAAGAACAAATAAGTTTCTGGAATGAACCGACCTAGAGGGCTATGGGTCGGTCGGAATAGTGTTGGGTCGGTCGGGCAAAAATCAAAGAACCTGGATGTTACTGGAATGGACTGACCCAAGTGGTTGGGTCAGTCGGTGGGTCGGTCGACCCAAAGCCTATAAATAAAACAGAAAAGAAAATATGGTTTAAGTGGTGAACCCTAGTGAGTATAAAGGGGATTAACAAGTGTAAGCTCAAATGGAAAGACAAGTTTAGTGAGTTATAATGACAATTAAGAGAGTGGAAAGTTGTAATTAAATATGAAAGTAAAACAAGTTGTAATGTGAAGTAATTAGTTAACCGGGAAGTAAAGACGGTACTTTAACCATTTGATCAATGGATTATATGAACGAGAACTAGTAGAGATGGCAGTCGGGACTTAGAGGTCGCCATGTAAGGCTAGCCATCCCCAAGGTGACAGGTGAAACAGTACATCAATCCTAGTATCCTTCGATCTGATCTTAATGAAACAGTACGCTTATCCTAGCATGACCCGATCTGATCTTCTATTCTACATTACCTGGTCTCGATCTCAGAGTCTCTCAAGAGTAGAGAGGGAGAGAAAGAGAGCTTCTATTGGAATCGAATGTAAGTTTGACTGCCAAATGTTACGTGTCTTATTCCATGGGGGTACCCCCCTATTTATAGTATTTTGGGCCTAGTTTTTATGGTGTCAGCCTGTATTTTACATGTATAAGTACGGTTCTACCTTCTCCTAGTATGTTTGACTGACCACAAACGGTCGGTCGTACAATACTTTGCTTTGCCTAAGTCCTATCCCCATCTGGCTGGAGACGGCCGGATGTCCTATGTGTTTCTACTTCCATCCGGCTAAAGCAGTCGGATGCTCTACGTATCCTGTTTTGGCTTGGCACCATTTCTTCCCTTCTCATCAGTCCCACAAGTTCTATCTTTCTGAATTTTGGTGAAGAAATAGAACTTCCGTGTCTTGTGTTTCGACGAAAAATTTTGCGACTGCGGCCAATTCTGAGGCTCTTTGGTCTGTCTGAGCTTCGTCTTTTCCTTATCCCTCAGTCTCACAAGTTCTTTTTCTTCATACTTGGAGGAAAGGAACTTCTTATTGGCCATGTGCGTAGCTCGTGGTTCGAACCTGCTTCGTACCGCCTTTTGAATTTTTTCCGCCTGTTCTCGGTGTAGAATACGCAGGGTCTTTCTTTCGACTAAACATCGGAAGCGTCTTTAGGAAGCGTGCGGCTCTTTCTCTTCCCCTGCAAAGAAAGGATACTTTCTGTTCGCACATGTATATATATTATTTATTTGAGCGGGAAAAAACTTTCCTTAAAGCCCGATTTTTGAGCTCCTTCTTCCTTCTTCTACTGCCCCTTTACTTCGACTGTTCTTCTTCTCTCGCTCCCCTGCCGCTGTGTACTACTTGTACCTTGTCTTCATTGCCGTCGCCCTTTGATCCTTTGTTAGGCTTGACAATGTCTTCTTCCTCCGCAAAACAGAATAAACTCGCTGCTAAATTTCTGCCCGCCATTGAGGCGATTCAGGGCTCTCGCTCTTCCAACGGCTTTCGCCCCTCGTATCTGAAGTTCACAAGACCCTTCCTATCTGGGCGTTAACCCTCTCCCTCCTCCCTCAATTACTCCTCCCTTTGCGATTGTCTCAGGGATGTCGAAGCCCCACTTGGCACGCAGATTTACCTGCCATCCTCCGACTCTCACCCTAACGACAATTTTGGCCGTGGGTACGTAGTTTTCGCTGATTTTTTACGCTCCGGTCTGACCATTCCCCCGCACCCTTTTGTGCTGGGCTTCCTCCTTCGCCGCTGCTGCACTCTTGCTCACCTTCACCCAAAGGCCATTTCGCACCTCCACGCCTTTGTTTCTCTTTGCGAGGGAAGCAAAATTCGGCCGGAAGGTACCGATTTCGTCTGATTCTTCACAGTTAAGGTTGACCCGGATAGCTTAACCCTCATCGCGAAGGCTGGATACTCCATTTTCGACTATAAGAAGGCTCACGAGTGGGGGTCACGGTGGTTCGTTATTGTTCCTCCATCCGGCCGAGTATTGGGCGTCCCATACTGCGCTGAAGTTGTCAAAGGTCAGCTAATCAGCCCCCAAACCCCTCCGGCTGAGCTGCCCATTTCGAAGGTTCTGAGGGCACTAAGCAAGAAACCGCCGACTGTCGAGGCGTTTTTTACAAAGGCACGTTTGTCTTCTCTGAAGACATATCACAGTAAGGGCCTTTAACTCTTAGTACAAATTTTGTCATTCCTATCGGTCTTCTCATTGTTTTGACATGTTGTATGTAGATTTCTTCTAGAAGGGGGACAAGTTCGGCCCCTTTCATAGCTGGAACTTCGTCACCTTCAAGAATGGGGACGAAAAAATCAATTATTACGACACGCTGGATGCGGCTACTGATGCGGCCGAGCAGCTTTTGGAGAGTGCTCCTCCGGCAAAGCGCTCCAGGCAAGAAGCCGGGGATGACCAAGCCGGTCACTCAAAGAAAAAGAAGAGGCTAGAATCTCCTGAACGTGCTGACGCCGGGCTGTCAGGTACATGGCATGTGAGCCCCAAGTCTGGGCGTCGTGTCCTCCTTCCCCTTACCCCTGGTTCGGGTTTAGACCTTGGTTCTCGCCTGGGGCGGGAGTCCGGTCATCCGACTCCTATTTGCGAGCAATTTCCTGATTTGACGGGTTACTTTTCCTCAGATCCCGCTCAAGAAAACATCCTGGAGGCCACAAACTTCCGTGCTGGTCCTTCGGCTGAAGAAGGTTTTGGTTGTTTCGACGCTTTTTCTTGTTCTTTACTTCTCTTCCCTTTTTAGTATCCTTCCACTTCTAGTTTCAACCTTCTGGTCCTAACTGTTTTTATTATTGCGGCAGTCCCTGCTCCTGTCAAGAAAAGACTAAAAATGAAAACTACATCAAAGCCGAAGGCCACAGAGCCAGGGGCATCAGGAGAAGGACAAACCTCTGGTGATCCCGAGGCTTCAGGATCATTCTCCATTGATGTTGCTGCGGCCATGGATGCGGCAAGGGATAGAGCAATGGAGTATCGCCAGTTGCCGGAGGATCCTGAGCTCCGGAGTAAGCAGAGAGAGGACTACATAGCTTCTTCTTCTTCTTCCCCTCCTCCTCCTGCTCAGGAGTCCTATACTGGACCCTCCCAAAAGGAAGGGTGGTTCTACCATTGTGGGCACCCTCTTCCTTTGATAACCTGCGACTCTGCCAAGTACTCCTCCGTCTGGAAGGAGGCAATAAAGAGATGTGGTCATCCAGACGGGATCTTTGCTCCTCCGGCAACCTTTACTGCTACCAAAAAAGGCTGCGGATCGGAGATGGGGGGGCAGATGCTATCATGCGGCATTCCCTCCCAATAAATGAAGTGTTTGACATGATGTGGGGGGGAATCTTTCAGGTTAGCATGCGTATCCCTTTTGTGTTTCTCTTCTGCTTTGGTTTGGCTTTTTCCTTGTTTTTATGAATTGTGTTGTTTTTAGGTGATGTCCATGGCCCAAAGTGCTGAGGTTCACTTTGGCAACCTTCAATCCAGGCTTCGCTATGAGGAAAGCCGAGCCAATAATGTTGAAGAGGAACTGAAGCTGTCCCGCTCTTCTCATGATGCTTACATTGACCAGGTTGAGTACGAGATCGACCGTAAGGCAAAGGAGAGAACTGAGGATATAAACAAAGACCTGCAGTTGTCCCGGCGAGAATGGAAGCGTCAGCCTGATGAGTATGAGTTGCAGCTGAAGAAACTCCGGGAGGAGAACTTCTCTCTAAGAGGCCGGATCAAGGAAGCTGACAATACTTTGATAGAGGTATGAAACCATCTCTTTTTTCCTTGATAAAGATAAGCTGATTCGGTCCTTCTTTGACCTAGATATTATGCTGGATCAGGTGCGCTCTATGCACCGGAATGAAGTGAACTCTCTTCAGGCTGACAAGGCCTTTTTCTATCAGGAGAGGAACTCTTTCAAGCAGGAGGCTGAAACGCTCGAGCTGGAGAAGCAAACTCTTCAACGGGAGAATGAAGCCCTTGTGAAGGAAAAAGAAAAGCTTATGTAGGAGCTTGATCGCCTGTCGGAAGAAAAGGCCGCACTGGAAGAGCAATCGAGGTCCTCCTATGATCAAGAGAAGCAGTCTTTGCTCCGAGATTGCTCTCTTTTGGAAGAGGAGAAGAAAACCCTTGCTGCGGATAAAGCTGCCCTGATAGAAGAGAGGACCAGGCTGGAGGAGAGAATAAATGAGTTGGAGGAAGCCAAGTCTCGCTCTCAAGCCGAGAATACTGAGCCATCGGGCCATGGTAAACTTTCAGGCCTTTGACTTTTGTTTCTCCTTTTGCCCTTTCTTCTTCTTATTCTTTTTTTTTTGTGTTCCGGCTAGGCTTGAGTTCTGCCAACTTACTGAAGCACGTCACCCAGTTGAGTGGTCGGGTAGCCCACGCTAAGGAGGAGCTGTCATTTGTCAATTCTGAATGTGATAAGTATCGAGCCCAAGTCCTGACCCTTGAATCTCAAGTGGCCAGGCTCAAGTCATTTTCCCGGCAATCTCAGGAGGAGATACAGAAGCAAGGCACCATTAACGCCCATCTAAAGGAGTCCTTCACTTCTCAGTGTCACCGGATAGTTGATATTTGCCAGCAGATTGTTTCGGATCACTCTCTCAAGAAAGGAGAGTTGCTGGATGATGATCTGTACAACAAGCTGGAGTTCAAGGCTGTTGCCCAGAAGTCCAACTTCTTCTTGGAGCTCGAGAGGTTCTGTCGCAGTCCCGGAAAGACATGTTTTGGCGCCGGCGAAGCCTCATTCCTTCCAGCTAGAAGCAACATCCTACCGTCTGCTGGAGGGATGCAGCGTCTTTCTAGGAGGTCTAAGTCTTCTGAGAGTGTGGCTGATAGCGGCGATAGGTTGTTAGCTACTGAAAAAGAAGCTGTAGAGAAAGTGGAATAGAAGTTTTTTTTATTTTTAGAGGAGTTTTTGTTTCGGCATGAATTTTTTGTGTTTGTTGAATGATCATATTTTGTAACTGTTTTTACCCCACACTTTGGGAGAAGTATAAGCTATATTTTTCACCATCTTTAGTTACTTGTCCGCCGGAGTACCTCTTTTGAGCCAAGTTTCCTATTGCCGTGATATCTCTCTCTTTTTTTTAAACGGCGCATGTATGGTTATCTTATGCAAGTTATGCCAGTGTAGTATTCATTTTTTATAACACAAGGGGCTTGCGGTTTTGGACTTTTGTTCCGGCCGGACCCTTTTTTCCTTTTAAAGTATGGTTATCTATGGTTTTTAGCCGGATTTTTTAGGATATGGAGTATAGGAACCTGCGGCCTGTTGGCCGACGCCTATTTTCAAGGCAAGATAGCCTGCGGCTCATTGGCCGGATGTTTCTTTCAAGGCATGATAGCCTGCGGCTCGTTGGCCGGATGCTTCTTTCAAGGCGTGATAGCCTGCGGCTCGTTGGCCGGTGCTTTCTTTTTCTTTCAAGGCATGATAGCCTGCGGCTCGTTGGCCGGATGTTTCTTTCAAGGCGTGATAGCCTGCGGCTCGTTGGCCGGTGCTTACTTTCAAGGCATGATAGCCTGCGGCTCGTTGGCCGGTGCTTTCTTTTTCTTTCAAGGCATGATAGCCTGCGGCTCGTTGGCCGGTGCTTACTTTCAAGGCATGATAGCCTGCGGCTCGTTGGCCGGTGCTTTCTTTTTCTTTCACTTCCCAAAAATAATACCTTATATTGAAGAGTTATAAATTTTACACATAGAACTTTTTCAGACATTCTTCATGCCAAGAATGCGGCAATTCGTACCCTTCACCATTTTTCAAGCGGTATGAAGCTCGTCCCGTCTTCTGGTGTATGATGTACGGTCCTTCCCATTGGGGTTCCAGCTTCTTGGGTTGCTTAACCTCTCGGAGAACTAATTCTCCTGGGCAAAACTTCGTTCTTTTATCCTCCTGTTGAAATATCTTTCTACCTTGGATTTATCTTTCGCCATCCTTACTGCGGCGGCCATCCTGGTTTCTTCAAGGAGGTCTAGGTGATCCTGTACCCCTTGATTGTTGACCTCTTCGTCATATGATTCCCACCTTATGGATGGCACCACAATCTCCGCCGGAATGACGGCTTCCAAACCATATGTCAATCTGTAAGGCGTTTCTCCCGTCGGCCCCCTTTCTGTCGTTCTGTACGACCAAAGGACCTGGGGTAACAATTCTGCCCACTTTCCTTTCTTCTCATCGAGTTTCTTCTTTATCGCCCTTACTATTTGCCATTCCTTCGCATTCTCGACCTGCCCATTTGCCTGAGGGTGAGCTACTGATGCAAATCTTAAGTCGATCTTCCATTCTTCACAGAATTCTCGGAAGCTTTCGCAATTGAACTGTGTTCCATTATCAGTTATTATTGCTTTCGGTATACCAAACCTGCATACCACATACTTCCAGATGAATTCTTGTGACTTCCTAGCCGTGATGGAGATAGTAGGCATTGCTTCGACCCACTTTTGAAGTAGTCGATGGCAACGTACATGAATTTGAACCTCCCTGGTGAAGCTTCCGGGAATGGGCCCACAATGTCCAACCCCCACATAGCAAAGGGAATTGGGCAGAGAATAGATTTTTGCTCCGCCGGAGGAGTATGTATCTTGTTTCCATGCTCTTGACACTTGCGACATTTTCGTATATATTCCTTGCAATGCTCCATCATTTTTGGCCAAAAATATCCGAGTCTCAAGATTTTGTGGGTTGTGGTCCTTTCTCCTTGGTGATTTCCACAGAGCCCATCATGTATCTCTCTTATTAATTCTGCTCCTTCAGCTATGGTAACACACTTCAGTGCTGGTCTTGCAAAAGATCGCTTATACAGCTGGTTATCCTCAATAAAAAATGATGCGGCCCGCCTTTTTATTATCCTGGCCTCCTTTTCTCCTTCCGGCAGCTTTCCTTGCCGTATGTAATCTATGATTGGAGTCATCCAGGATTCTTCTTTGTCACCTATCTCCACCGCAAACACCTGAGTTCCTTCTATACTTGGGGAAGTTCTGATTTCTAGCCATATCTCATTGGGTACCTTTTCGGCCATACTTGCCAATTTGGCTAAGGCATCAGCTTCGACATTCTCTTCGCGGGGAAGGTGTTTTAGCTCGCATCTTTGGAAATTTGCTTTTAGTTCCTGGACCTTGAGCAAGTACCTCCATAGTTTTTCCTCTTTGACTTCATAGATGTTGTCGTTTTGTCTCGCCGCCAACATAGAGTCCGAATATACCTCTAATTCTGTTAAAAATAGGTTATATTCTCATAAGTTTTACTTCAGACAGGATTTTATAAGAATGAATAAAAACAGAGAAGGCATCTTTTCTATGGAACCTGTCGCCCCGAGGGCTGTAGCTACTTCCAAACCCTGGATAAGGGCTTCGTATTCGGCTTCATTATTAGTAACGTCTAAGTCTAGTCGGAAGGCATAATTCAAGCTTTGCCCATTCGGCGCCTGTACCACTATTCCAGCTCCTGCCCCACTTTTGCATCGAGCTCCATCAACCAATGATATATGGACTTTGAGTCTGCTTCTTTCTTTTGCAAAGTTTGTCTCCGTTATGAAGTCTGCTAAGGCCTGAGCTTTAATCGCCGTTCTGGGCAAGAAGTGAATTTCATATTGTGTCAGCTCTACTGTCCAGCTTACCATCCGGCCGGAGGCATTCGGATTGTTCACAATTTGCTTGAGCGGCCAATTGGTCCTGACAAAGATTCGATGTGACTGGAAGTAGGGTCGTAGTTTTCTTGACGCCACCACCAGTGCAAACAAGATTTTCTCTATGTTAGTGTACCGTCCTTCTGTCGGGCTCAAGATTTTGCCCGTATAGTAAACTGGTACCTCCCTTTTCTCTTCCATGATTAAGACAGCTGCAACCGCCCAATCTGTTGCGGACAAGTAAAGATATAGATCCTGTCCCGGGGCAGGTACACCCAATTTAGGTAGATCCCGAAGCATCTCCTTGATCTTTTCAAATGCGTCTATGCACTCTTGTCCCCACTG
Source organism: Limonium bicolor (assembly GCA_023374045.1). Lineage (NCBI taxonomy): Eukaryota > Viridiplantae > Streptophyta > Magnoliopsida > Caryophyllales > Plumbaginaceae > Limonium > Limonium bicolor. Next base: position 170,581,965 of record CM041780.1, on the reverse strand, counting down.
GAATTTGCTGTTCTTCCTTAGAATATTGAAGAACGGGATCGATTTTTCTTGAAGCTTAGAACAAAACCTGCTTAATGCTGTGAGTCTTCCGTTCAAAGCTTGGACATCTTTGATATTTCTTGGAGGAGAAAGGTTGAGGATTGCCTGACTTTTTTCCGGATCGACTTCAATACCTCGTTGCCCAACAATGAAACCAAGAAACCTCCCTTTGGTTACACCAAACACACTTTTCTGGATTTAACTTGATTTGGTATTTATCCAGAGTGTCGAATGTTTCTTCTAAATCCTTCATGTGTTGTTCTTTTGACGGACTTTTTACAACTATATCATCAACGTAAGCCTCCACATTTCGAGCAATTTGCTGACAAAATACTTTGTCAATCATTCGTTGAAAAGTGGCCCCTGCATTCTTTAGGCTAAAGGGCATTACCTTGTAACAGAATGTTCCGGCTGAAGTAATAAAGGATGTCTTTTCCGAATCGTCTCTTTCATTTTTATTTGATTATAACCGGAGAAAGCATCCAGAAAACTTAACACAGAACTCTGGGCAGTTGAAACCACCAATCTATCTATTGATGGCAGGGGATAGAAATCTTTAGGACATGCCTTATTTAAATCTGTGAAATCCACACACATTCTCCATTTTCCATTTGCTTTTTTCACCATGACAACATTAGCCAACATCGTGGGTACGCAACCTCCCTGATGAAACCGGCCTTGAGGAGTTTTTGGACCTCGGTTCGTGCGGCTAAATCTCTTTCTTCCCCTATTACCCTTTTCCTTTGCCTGACCGCCGGATGTTTAGGGTCTACCCTGAGCTCATGCCGGATAACGCTTGGGTCTATACCAGGCATCTCGTCCGTGCTCCAAGTGAATGTTGCCCTTCTTTTTTCCAGGAACCTCATTAAGTGAGTTTGCTCTCCACTGTCAAACGCAGTTCCTATTTTAAAAAATTTAGAAGGGTCAGATTTTAAATGTACCTCTCTGGGGGAATCTTGGGCTGTTCGACATCCTTCCTTTTCTTGACTCGGCCCTGGGGAAGAAGGCAACTTTCCCTTGAATTCCTTGTCCGATCCCACAGTCTTGACCACCTCCTCACTAGGAAGGTTGTCCATGATGCGGACTTCGCACATTCGGGCCATCTTTTGGCTTCCTCTTATCGTAACCACCCTCCCGTGTGAGGTTAAATATTTCATTTTTAAGTGATGAGTGCTGTGGATGGCTTTGAAAGCATTGATTCCTGGCCTTCCAAGGTACATGTTATATCCAGAAAGGCCTGGCACAATAAAAGCCGTGAGTCTCTCTGTCCTTCTTTCGTCTCCTTGGCCCAAGGTCATTGTGAAATCTATACTGCCGAAGACGTGGTAGAGACGCCTCCTACAAATCCTCCCAGAACCACCGAATAGGGCTTGATCCGGTCCTCAGGTATCTCCAACTTCCTAACTGCCTCGGCTGATATGACATTTGCTCCGGCCCCACTATCGATTAAAATCCCCTCCATCATTCGATCGTTTACCTGTGCACGAATGACAAGTGGATCGTTGTGTATAGCACTCCATCCATCCTCGTCGGAGAAGAAAATTGGAGGAAAACTTTCCTTTTTGGCGATTTTCTTCTCCGGGAGCTCTTGATGTACTTGATGAATGTGCCTTTTTCTTTCATTAGGGGTTAGTGGTCCTACCTCTGAAAAAATCCTGTGAGTTTTTTAGAGAAAGTTTTGTTAGCTTTCTTCTTGGGAAAAGAGGGGGTGTTAATAGTAAAAAATGCAAAAAGAATGGAAATTTTATTTCTCCTTTTGGCAACATGATCTTTGACAAACTATGTGACACAAAATTTTCATCTTAAAGCAGGCTACAAATTGTAACTCCGAATGTTATCCTGAATGAAAGGAGAAAAACTTTTACTCTCCTTTTCAAACCTGTTATCATTCCCACTGATTTGCTGGGATCAAGCCTGGGGTGAACCTCTTCCTCTTGTCGCCCTCGAGGTGCATTCTGGGTACTACCCTGTTGGCCGCCGTATTGCCTTTGTGCTCCGGCTACCTGCTTTCCTTTCTTCTTATTTTCTTCGATGATTCGAAGTTCTTTGGCCAAGGTAGCACAGTTTACAGTCCGGTGGCTGCGGTTCCCGTGGTACTCGCAGAATGCAACCGGAATTTCCCCCTGCGGCGGCTTTCTAGGCTGGGGAAGGTACCCTTCTCTTACTGCAGCGGCATACTTCCCTGGGTCAATGTAGACAATGGTTCTTGCCCCCTGGTGTTGTGCCCCCTGAGAGGAAGATCCGGCGGTAGACTTGCCATAATATGGCTTGTACCTTGACCCTCCCCTTCCGGCATTTCCTCCATGCCCTTCCTTTTTTTCCGGCACCCCTGCGGTTTTGAAGCTGTCCGCTAGCTCTTTAGCCTTGTTTTCCGCTATCTCAGATTTCAAAAAATCATGGATCATTTCAGCTAATTCTCCATGAGTTTTCGGCGCCTTCGTTGCGATCTTTCCAGCAAGTCGAGGCTGAGCTAGGCCGTTACCAAAGGCCTTAATCAAGATTTTCTCATCGATATCATCAATTTCCGCAACCTTCTTATGGAAGCGCTCGCTGTACTCCTTCACGGTCTCTCCTTTTCGCTGCTTAACGTCCATCAATTCTATTGTTTCTTTTTTAACCCTCTTACTCGCAGCGAAGTATCGCTGGAAATCCTCGGTCAACTGCTTGAAGCTCGTGATGGACTGTGGCGGTCTCGTGGAGATCCATCCCAACGCTCTCTTCGAAAGCGTTCCGGGGAACAAATTGCAGAGGGCGAGGGAGCTGATCCCCTGAGTGTTCATGGCAAACATGAACTTCTTAATATGTTGGGCGGGATCTCCAGTCCCATCATATTTCTCAATCCGGGGCGACGAAGTGCGGCGGGAGTTTTGCTTTTCTTATCCGCTCTGAGAAGGGGTACAAGCTCATGTCTATCTGGTCATCTTCTTCCATCTCTTCTTCGCTAATAATTGAATTGCGCTTCCTATCCTTGCTTTCCTCGCCATTACTTCCTCTGGAATCTCTGTTTCTCAGCTGTTCAATGGCCTCAGTCATTTCATCCCATTTTCTCTGATACTCCTCGTCCCTTTGCATTAATTCCTGTTGCAAAGTCTCATTTCCCTCCACAATTTTTTCGTCGATGGATCTGACTAGCCCCTTTAGCATGTCCTCGAGATCTTTTTTGGAGATGGCTTCTGGCATCTCCGAACTCATTCCTTCTTCAGAGCGATTGTTATCTTCGGTAGCATTCTTCGGTGTTTTCTTTGATCTTGGAGCCATCTTTCGTGTTTCGATCCTGCAAAAAATGTCATTAGTTATTTCAGGACTTTCGCTATAAATCGTCGCAGATTACTTCCCTGTTTCTAGGTGGTCTCGTGGTTGCTTCTTGCTGTTCGTTTCCCACAGACGGCGCCAAATGAAACAGTACATCAATCCTAGTATCCTTCGATCTGATCTTAATGAAACAGTACGCTTATCCTAGCATGACCCGATCTGATCTTCTATTCTACATTACCTGGTCTCGATCTCAGAGTCTCAAGAGTAGAGAGGGAGAGAAAGAGAGCTTCTATTGGAATCGAATGTAAGTTTGACTGCCAAATGTTACGTGTCTTATTCCATGGGGGTACCCCCCTATTTATAGTATTTTGGGCCTAGTTTTTATGGTGCCAGCCTGTATTTTACATGTATAGGTACGGTTCTACCTTCTCCTAGTATGTTTGACTGACCACAGACGGTCGGTCGTACAATACTTTGCTTTGCCTAAGTCCTATCCCCATCTGGCTGGAGACGGCCGGATGCCCTATGTGTTTCTACTTCCATCCGGCTAAAGCAGTCGGATGCTCTACGTATCCTGTTTTGGCCTGGCACCATTTCTTCCCTTCTCAACAGGTATGGTTTTCTTGCAACCTGTGTCCTACCGGGTTACACCGGCTTGTATGCCAATTTGTTTTTCTGTGTGTTTGCCACCTTGCAAGATGATGCATGAAATGAGTTTACAGTAATTCATTAATGTGGCGTAAATAGTTCCAATACCGTTTAACCTCAACTATGTGTTAAACCGTAGCTAACTGACTCTAGGATCACATAAGAGATCGGTATTCGGATTAAACGTCCCAACCAACGGGAACGTTCTAACTACGGCTATTCGTGCGTTGTTGTATATTGTGGATGTGTGTGTTGTGTGTTGCCCTCGTTGGTATGTTGTTATTTAATGAATGCCATTATCCATGTTTGTCGGATGGGATGTTACCCCCCCTTATGTGTTAAACCAAGTTGTAACACCAAATCGTGTCATGATGTGATAAGTTCCATAAAGGGATCTCTCTCTCTCTTTCCTTATTTCCTTTTTCCCCTCTCTCTCTTCCTCTCTTTCCTCTCTCCTCTCTCCCAGCCGGCTCCATCTTCTTCCCCACTCCATCGATTTCTCTCCTCCTTCTCCAATGGCTACCACTTCAATGCCATGCCCAAGCTCCATTTGAGCTCCAAATCAAAAACAAATCACACATTCTTCTTCCTCTCATCCTCCTCTATCATCCTCTCTTTTCGAAATTCCAAAAGGATGAAGTTGACCTCCATGGGTTTTCCCCATTTGAAGAGAAAATGACACCAATGTGGAGCTTGGAGTCTCCTCTTTCTTCTAAGGTAAAAATTTCCAAGAAAAAGTCATTCCCTCTTCATCTCTTGGTGTAATTGATTTTTCACCATTTTTGATACCTTGTTTTCTCCTTGTTCTTGAGCTCCCAAATTTATCTTCAATGTTAGTAGTTTCCTCTCTGATTCAAGGGAGAATCCCTCTTAAAAGCCAAAAGGTAAACCCTAATTCTAGCCCTTTGATTAAATTGAGTTTCTAAGGGTTTAGATATTCATTGTGTTGTTTTGTGGTTCCTGGTGTTTTGGGATGGAGTTTGGAAAACTCCATACCCTCTTAAAAGAAAAATAATAATTAAAAGTCTTTAATAACCGATTTTTGGAGAAGGTTTGGAGCAAGAGAGAATTTAAGAGACTTGTGAAATTTAAGGTAAGAAGAACTACCTTAAACTTTGTTTATAAATTGTTTAAGTGTTTGGGATGGGTAAACAAATTAATGAACCCAAAATTATGGATTGGAATATATGTTGGAATGTGTTTTAGTTGGTTTTGGAGGAGGTTGTGAATTAATGTTGAGTTGAGGGCCTTAAGAGCCAAATGTTTAGAGGTTGTGTTTATATTGTGTTCATGAGGATTTTTGGTGATTATGTTGATGTTGATGAGATTGGAGGATTTGTTGTGTGCTGTTTAGGACCCTTGAAGGGTGTGGCTAGATTAGGAATGAAGAGGTTGTGTTTTGAGGATAATTGATGAGGGTGAATATGTAAAGATTATGGGGAAGTTATGGCAATTTTTGGTTGGAAAACGAGTGTTGATGATGGTTTAATGGTTGAGAGGATTTAGGTGTTGAATTGGGATGTTTAACGTGGAAAGGAATGGTTGTTTATGACTTGTGAAACATGGAGTAAGTGTAGGTTTATTAGAATTGAAATTCTGGGTGAAAATCCCCTCTGTTGGCTGAATTTTCAGGTATGTCCGAACTTCCGTCCGGACATGGAAGTTCGGACATGCCCCGTCGTTTTATAAAATTTTCCGAGTTTCAGTTGTGTCCGAACTTCCGTCCGAACTTGGACGTTCGGACACTCAAAAAAAAATTTCCCAGGCTGTTTAGTCTCGACTTGTGTCCGACCTTCGATGTCCGGACACAAGTTCGGACGCCTGTAAGTTTTCCTCAGTTTTGGCCTCGACTTGTGTCCGAACTTAGAAGCTCGGACACAAGTTCGGACAGTTGGAAATTTCCGTTGGATTTTGCTTCGACTTGTGTCCGAACTTCAAAGGTCGGACACAAGTTCGGACATTCGCCAGTTTCACCCAATTGAGTCTCGACTTGCGTCCGAACTTCGGAAGCTCGGACACAAGTTCGGACATAGTGTAATTTTGAGCAAAAATTTTGTTTAAGGGTAGGGAATGATACCCAATGATGGGGATTGATAAGTAATGATGTTATAAGGTTGTTAAGGATATGTTAAGTATGTTGTAATGGTAATTAAGTGTGAAAAGTGGTAATAAAAATGTAAAGTTATAAAACTACCGAACGGGGTTAATCATGGGCGCATTAGACGTTAAATAATTATATTACCCCGATATTAATGAAGATAGTTATAATGTTATCAGTTGTTCAAAGATTTTCAAGGAACATGTGATGGCACATTAGAGTGCACCTTCGGTGAGGTATGGTTTTCTTGCAACCTGTGTCCTACCGGATTACACCGGCTTGTATGCCAATGTGTTTTTCTGCGTGTTTGCCACCTTGCAAGATAAAACATGAAATGAGTTTACAGTAATCCATTATTGTGGCGTAATTAATTCCGATACCGCTTAACCTTAGTTATGTGTTAAATAATAGTTAACCGACTTTAGGTTCACATAAGAGATCGGTATTCGGAATAAACGTCCCAACCCCTGGGAACGTTCTAACTAGCTGGCTATCCGTGCGTTAGTGTATGTTGTGATTATGTGGGATGTATGTGGCTTGTTGGATATGTTGTTGTTGTTACTGGATACAGTTATCCATGTTTGTTAAAAAGGGATATTACACCCCTTATGTGTCTAACCGAGTTAGTAACACTATGTGATGTATGTATGTGGTAAGTTCCATAAGGGAACCTCTAACTAATAAGTATATGTTATGTATGGGGAGGAATCCGGTTGTTCCGGTCGCGCGTATTGTTTGGGAGTTAACATATTATATGTAAATTAACTCCCATCCTGTTATGTTAGGGTTGTTTTCCTTCATTGGATTTCGACCTCCCACTAGCTTAGCCAAAGCTTACCTACCCGACCTCCACATCGGGCTAGGAGGGAAATTATGTATAATGTTGGTAGGGTGTTGAAGCCTAAGTTCGCTTCGACTCCCTCTTTGTTATGTTACGGTTGTTCTTCCTCCTGGAATTACAACCACCCACAAGCTTAACCAAGGCTTACCTACCTCATCACTATTGGAGCTAGGGGGAAATTATGTATGTTGTGATTGGTCCTATATGAGGCCACCACTCAAGTAAAGGATATGTATGTATGTTGTGCTCGGGCTTATATCACCCCGGCAATCCCTAAGTAAAGTTATATCCTCTCAGAGGAGAAAAATTAAGTTGTGTATGTTATAAAATGAAGTGTGTTGTTATTGAGTGTGTGTGCTAGTGTGTGTTTGTGCCCTATTAATGGATGTTTGCTTATAAGCATGATACGTGTGAGTTGTGCATGTACGAAATAAAATCAACCGCATGCTAAGACGACAAATAGTTGTGCGTGGCCCGGTAGCATGCGGGCTGCGGGATTACCATACCAGCAAAGGTGCTGACCCCCTTTGGGGGCCCCCATTACTTTTCAGGTACAATGAAGCTGGTAGCCGTCCGAGAGTAGGACGGGGTAGTTATTTGTATGTGGTGGTCACGAGATTTGTGAATGTATTGTAGGTGTAGTAAGACCGAAGTTGTATCGGCAATAGTTAGAAGATACTCGGTACAGTTGTAACGTAAGTATATAACGGATGTTGAATATGGAACGGGATTAATGTGTAGTTGCTCGGGAGTTTAGTCCATCAGACCGGTACAATGTATGTATGTTAGCCTTGTTAGCCACGTGGGTGGCTAACGGCGTGTAACACCAAAGAGTTAAGTGATGTTTTGGGTTATGAATTCCGCTGCGATGTGTTAATAAGTATGTTGTTAGTAGTTGGGTCGACATGCGGAGCAGTCGAGGACAACCAGCTTGCAACGCACCAAGCGTGCAACAGGCAAGGAGCGAGGTAATGAAACCCGAGACGAATGTCTACGGGACTACAAGTTGACTAATACACCGACGGTATAGCAACCGATCAAAGAACTACAACGTAGTATGAGGAGGATGCAATACCAAGTAGAAAGGGGTCTCCCAGAATGGGAAACACCCTAGTTAATGGTTAGCATGTGAAGACAGTGAGAAGTACCCAGAAAATTGTAGTTGAGACTGTAAGATCAAGCAGGGCCAGCAAGGCCACTGATGTTAGAGCGGGGGAAAGCAGTACCGCATCAATGTGTATTGAACTGATAACCAGATTGTATGGCGCACTTGCCATGGCAAGTGCTGCTATAACAAGGCTGTACGGAAAATTTTAAACAACTAGCGGTACTTAGTAAAGTACCATGAAGTTAAGTGGGATTATCATAACCGTGGAAGGGCTTAATAGCCTGACCTCTGTACTTAGAAATGTACCAGTCAGCAAGAAGCTAGACTTGGATAAGGCTTGAAACGTTGTAAAACCACGAAAATTTTTCTTTAAACCTAAAATCATTTTCTGTCAAACTCTTTTCAAAACCAGATTTTCTTTCAAACCCATGTTCTTTCAATTCTTCTTTTCTTAAAACCAAACCAGAAGACCTACGCGGGCCTCAGTGCCACATGGTAGGTAAGTTTTACCCAGTTACTTTTAAATAACCGAATGGAAACCAGTAAACCCAAGGGTGACAACCCGAGGGAATGGAGTGAGTTCATTATAATACAACAGTGGATACACTTCCCTTGATTAAGTTCGGGAAGCATGGAATGCATATTATCATAGGATAATATAAGAGGAGTTGACAACAGAATACTTCACCTAGGCGTGTGACGGACACTACGAGTGTACCAACTGAAATGTGGGACGACCGCACTCCGATAGGAGCTTGTGGGCCTGACAAACCTTCTTATGGGGTAGTTGGGTAAGTAGCAATGTATCAGCAGGATACCCCACGTATGTATACGAGTGGAGTCTGGAACACGGGAAGTAGTCGACTCCATACTACGGTCCGAAGTAAACGTCAAGCAAGAGCAATGGATTACCAAGTATGGTTGAAGTAAAAGAAACCAGTCAAGTTAAGAAGACTAAAGGAATTAGTAAGTTTATTCTAAGGAAATGTTTAAAGGTGAACAAGTGCGAAGTGCACTGGTTAGTAAGTAAAGACATAGCATATGTCTCAAGGATCCGGATGAGTGAACACAATAGCTGGAGTAAGTACCCAGCCTACATATGGTGAGGCAAATGCCTACTATGATACGTTAATGTGCAAGGATCGGGATGACTCCCGAGATAACCACTAGGGATATCAATCTCACTAAAGAGGATATTTAACCCAGCAAAGAACGCGGGGCGAAGTAGTAAGTTAAACATACCGATAAGTGTAAGCCAGATGTAATGGCATAACCTAGTAACACCCAGGAGCTATCCTAAAAAGGGTGTTTGGATCAACAATGGTTGAACGAGAGAACGTGATAAAAACGCAAGGGTTGAAACTAATACCCAATTTAAGCACAAGTCGTCAGAAGGAAGTCTGACATCCTGGAAGGGGCATCCCATGAAAGGAATAAACCATGGAGCCCAATACAACCTATAAACCGTGTATTATGTACGGGAAGTAAATGCGTGTGAACAGCCTACAATGAGCAGAGCTCGAGGCAATAGGGCTTATAAGCCACAAGTGAAATGTGTAAAGGAAATGTTATTGACCACAGAGATTTATGTTATATAAGTAAGTAAGTGAGCGAAGGAATCACTGCTTCAAGAGTGGGGATACCTCGTGATATGTGAGACCGCAACAGCGGTAGTTATGCGAACAGAGTTCAGGGAATATGTTAAGGGTTGACCACGTTGTCATTACCCAAGAATGATGTGAGTAGGAATAAATGGAAAAGAAGTATTTGTACCAGTTGTGGAGATCAGATGAGTAAAAAGTCAAATAGCAACCACCATAGGTGTGGGATGCTAAATGTGTAATGAACGACGCTCAAGGAGCATAGAGACTCAAAAACGATAGCGTGTTCAACAGTCAGCCAAATAAGTGGCAAGACACAGTGTAATGGCGGAAGCTAATATAATAGCGGATGCAGTGTAAGTTAATGTTACACAATGAGTAAGGGCACGGGGCGCAGTAAGCGACCGTTGCATAAGTGTTGCTAAATAATAATGTGGCAAATAAGACTAGTTATGAGTGAAACTCAATGGGCATACAAGGTAAGTGACAACAAACCGACTGGGCAATAAGCCAATGGTCGGTACTATGTGATAAGGAACACAGTGTGAATTCCTATTGCTATCTCATAAGAGACTTACTGTCAAGAGTTTACGCCTCTGCACTCTGTATGACTGAGTGTTTTGGTATTGCGCTTGCGCAGTAATGATCAAGTGAGATAGCTAGGAAGTCTGAAAATGTTAAATGTGATAGAAGAACAAGACTTATGATGTGATAAAACCGATGCATAAGATAAGCACGGTAGTACCAATCAAGGGTACTTGGTTGACATAAGTGACTACAGTAGCACGATTGTTGAATATCGGTACGGAACATACCTCAAGTGTTGGAAATAACCGACAGAGTACTACACAATAGGTAGTAGCTCAAAAGTAACCGACAGTAAGTCGGAAGAAACCAAGTAAATCATTGTGGAATACAGTAAGTTATCATGGAAAGGAGTAGAAGTTTGTAACTCACCGAGTTCGCTCACGGTAAGTGAAACCACGCGTCGGCTGAGAAACCGTTATTACCAAGGTAATGGTGATAACCGAGGATGTACAATACAGTACGAATAATGTATGGGGCAAACTAAGCTCTAAATTATCAAGAGTCGCGCAGCAGAAACTAGTGAGCCAGCGATTCAAAATGTTGAATGTGTGTAGTGAACATGAGTGGATGGCTAATTATTAACGCCTATAGTCTCACAGGCCAGAATCGAAACCAGTTAAGAGTTAAAATAAACTCTAGTGAGAATTCTTGGTTAGGGACTAAACCGCCAACATGGCTAAGATCCTCAAACCAGAACACAGTGTATAATAAACCGCGTGGAGTTAAAACACTTCACGACGGTAGGACGTTATAAACCAATGATTAAGTGATTGATTACGTGGGCGTAATCCCTTTTAAGGGGGGTAGAGCGCAAAACCGTTAGTGTGTTTTACCGTACAAGTGTACGTGAACTATGATGTGCATAGCACAAAATGAATTGTTTTGATGATTAGTGTGTGTGTTACATAAACATACACATTCATTCATGGTTAATTGTGGTAATTACGCACGGAAGATGCGAATACCCTTGCGATAAGTGTGTTTATTGTGTCAACAAATGTGTGTGAAAGTATAAGTATAAGGGAGTAGAAAAACTCCCGGGGAACTAAAACCCCGACAGTGTATGTTCATATGATACCAAAAGTAATATTGTGTATTATATTTTGATAAAAATATATATATGGATATATGTATATATACAGTATTGTGATTTATGAAGAGGTATGACACCAATGTAGAACCTAGTGGGAATTAAAGTCCCTAGGTAACTTGATTTAAAATGAATCTGGAAGATGATTGATGGACATAGTTCCACCCTTGGAGATGTAATGATTACGACTAGATGGATTAAAAAGATAGAAAATGGTACATGCTTGAATTAGTTGTGTTGAAAAATGAAGTGGGAGGTGAAACTTGATTATCATGAGATCAAGGGAAGCCGAACACAAATTGGGGTGGAAAGATAGTTCAACTCTGATGCTGATCACATTAGGGTTGGATGATTCTTGAAACTCCCCATAAGTGGTCATAAATAATCACATCAAGAATAAGATGCAGTTAACAATAATTGGACTTGGAGTTGTATGGAGCTTTCAAAAGAATTTTAAATTGGGTTTCAAATTTGCAATTGGTATTTTCTAGACTTCAATAAATATTTTAAGATTCCTAGGTGGTATTTTCAAAGGAAGGACTACCTTTATGTGACCTCGTAGAGGATTTTCAACTTGTATCCTTCCAATAAAGGATTTCATTATACTTAACCTCATAGAGGGTACGTTCCTACTACTTGCTCACGAGCTGTGGACGTACGAGCCTTTGTCTTCGGACCGGTGACATGAGAAGTATATTTTAAAGAGGTATGCAATTGTTTTGATCTCCCAAAGGAACGGGGACCAGAGTGTCCATCGCGACCGGTTCTGCGGGATCACAGTGTATATGTACTCTACATGGGTCTCGAACTCATGAAGAGATGGAAAAGGAATTTCTGGTTGATATACATGCTAAGACATGCTGTGTGGTATGTGTAATAATTATTATTTTGGACCTTGAGTCCTAATGTGGTTAAGTTCAGAAGGTGTTATATTACCCAGACCTATGTGTCTGAAGGTTGTTATGTTATCAAGACCTACGAGTCTAAATGTTGTTATGTTACCCAGACCAAGAGTCTAAGGGTTGTTATGTATGTATAATGTTGTTAAGGTACCCGGACCATTAAGTCTGAGGTCACTAAATATGTTATGTATGTATGGATGTGTTACCCGGACCATCAATCCAGGTCATGATGTCCAAGTGTGTTTGTTATAGAAGTTTTATACTACAAGTAATCCCTGTGTTCTAATTCAAATGACGCTAGGGAAGTGTGAACTTCGAGGACGAAGTTCTTTTAAGGGGGGTAGATTGAAATACCCCAAACCTTAATGTGTTAATTAATTGTGTAATTATAATTTTCTAAGGCTAATTAAGTCCTTAAGATCATTGGTGAAGAAATGAAAACCAAAAAGGAAAAAAATGCGAAAAAGTCACAAAACGTGAAAACACGTATTTAATTATTTTAGGAGGTACATAACCTTCGTTAGAGTTATAAATATATTTTATACCTTAATTACACACTGAGAACGTGTGGGAGAAATTCTGGAAGAAAACGGATCCAAACAATGCGTTAAAACGCTAACGGAGTCTAAGGCGCGTTTTTCGAGGAAACCCGAAAACGTGACTTTAAACAGTTAAACGACCCCGTAAAAATAATAGCTGATTTTATAACAATAATTAAACATTAATGGGAGTTTAATAGCCATTAAAATTAAAGGAAAGAGGAAATTCCGGTAAACTGTCATGGTTAGTGAATAGTACTAAACCGGGCAATTAAACGAGCGTTTTCTGTCAAAAGACGAAAAACGCTCCAGCGTGTTTATATTGGTGGGCCGGTTTTATTTATGTAGACAGCCCACTCACATGTGACTAGTTAACTAATTAATTAAGTCAAGAGAGAGCCAAATAACAAAGGGCACAAATACCCCTCACTCTCTCTCTCTCTTTCCTTATTTCCTTTTTCCCCTCTCTGTCTTCCTCTCTTTCCTCTCTCCTCTCTCCCAGCCGGCTCCATCTTCTTCCCCACTCCATAGATTTCTCTCCTCCTTCTCCAATGGCTACTACACTTCAATGTCATGCCCAAGCTCCATTTGAGCTCCAAATCAAAAACAAATCACACATTCTTCCTTCTCCATCCTCCTCATCCTCTCTTTTCGAAATTCCAAAAGGATGAAGTTGACCTCCATGGGTTTTCCCCATTTGAAGAGAAAATGACACCAATGTGGAGCTTGGAGTCTCCTCTTCTTCTAAGGTAAAAATTTCCAAGAAAAAGTCATTCCCTCTTCATCTCTTGGTGTAATTGATTTTTCACCATTTTTGATACCTGTTTTCTCCTTGTTCTTGAGCTCCAAATTTATCCTTCAATGGTGGAGTAGTTTCCTTCTTGATTCAAAGGAGAAAATCCCTCTTAAAAGCTTCAAAAGGTAAACCCTAATTCTAGCCCTTTGATTAAATTGAGTTTCTAAGGGTTTAGATAATTAATTGTGTGTTTTGTGTTCTTGGGTGTTGGGATGGAGTTTGGAAACTCCATACCCTCTTAACCGATTTTTGGAGAAGGTTTGGAGCAAGAGGAGAATTTAAGAGACTTGTGAAATTTAAGGTAAGAAGAACTACCTTAAACTTTGTTTATAAATTGTTTAAGTGTTTGGGATGGGTAAACAAATTAATGAACCCAAAATTATGGATTGGAATATATGTTGGAATGTGTTTAGTTGGTTTTGGAGGAGGTTGTGAATTAATGTTGAGTTGAGGGCCTTAAGAGCCAAATGTTTAGAGGTTGTGTTTATATTGTGTTCATGAGGATTTTTGGTGATTATGTTGATGTTGATGAGATTGGAGGATTTGTTGTGTGCTGTTTAGGACCCTTGAAAGGGTGTGGCTAGATTAGGAATGAAGAGGTTGTGTTTTGAGGATAATTGATGAGGATGAATATGTAAAGATTATGGGGAAGTTATGGCAATTTTGGTTGGAAAACGAGTGTTGATGATGGTTTAATGGTTGAGAGGATTTAGGTGTTGAATTGGGATGTTTAACGTGGAAAGGAATGGTTGTTTATGACTTGTGAAACATGGAGTAAGTGTAGGTTTATTAGAATTGAAATTATGGGTGAAAATCCCCTCTGTTGGCTGAATTTTCAGGTATGTCCGAACTTCCGTCCGGACATGGAAGTTCGGACATGCCCCGTCGTTTTATAAAATTTTCCGAGTTTCAGTTGTGTCCGAACTTCCGTCCGAACTTGGAAGTTCGGACACTCAAAAAAAAATTTCCCCAGGCTGTTTAGTCTCGACTTGTGTCCGACCTTCGATGTCCGGACACAAGTTCGGACGCCTGTAAGTTTTCCTCAGTTTTGGCCTCGACTTGTGTCCGAACTTAGAAGCTCGGACACAAGTTCGGACAGTTGGAAATTTCCGTTGGATTTTGCTTCGACTTGTGTCCGAACTTCAAAGGTCGGACACAAGTTCGGACATTCGCCAGTTTCACCCAATTGAGTCTCGACTTGCGTCCGAACTTCGGAAGCTCGGACACAAGTTCGGACATAGTGTAATTTTGAGCAAAAATTTTGTTTAAGGGTAGGGAATGATACCCAATGATGGGGATTGATAAGTAATGATGTTATAAGGTTGTTAAGGATATGTTAAGTATGTTGTAATGGTAATTAAGTGTGAAAAGTGGTAATAAAAATGTAAAGTTATAAAACTACCGAACGGGGTTAATCATGGGCGCATTAGACGTTAAATAATTATATTACCCCGATATTAATGAAGATAGTTATAATGTTATCAGTTGTTCAAAGATTTTCAAGGAACATGTGATGGCACATTAGAGTGCACCTTCGGTGACAGGTATGGTTTTCTTGCAACCTGTGTCCTACCGGATTACACCGGCTTGTATGCCAATGTGTTTTTCTGCGTGTTTGCCACCTTGCAAGATAAAACATGAAATGAGTTTACAGTAATCCATTATTGTGGCGTAATTAATTCCGATACCGCTTAACCTTAGTTATGTGTTAAATAATAGTTAACCGACTTTAGGTTCACATAAGAGATCGGTATTCGGAATAAACGTCCCAACCCCTGGGAACGTTCTAACTACGGCTATCCGTGCGTTAGTGTATGTTGTGATTATGTGGGATGTATGTGGCTTGTTGGATATGTTGTTGTTGTTACTGGATACAGTTATCCATGTTTGTTAAAAAGGGATATTACACCCCTTATGTGTCTAACCGAGTTAGTAACACTATGTGATGTATGTATGTGGTAAGTTCCATAAGGGAACCTCTAACTAATAAGTATATGTTATGTATGGGGAGGAATCCGGTTGTTCCGGTCGCGCGTATTGTTTGGGAGTTAACATATATATATGTAAATTAACTCCCATCCTGTTATGTTAGGGTTGTTTTCCTTCATTGGATTTCGACCTCCCACTAGCTTAGCCAAAGCTTACCTACCCGACCTCCACATCGGGCTAGGAGGGAAATTATGTATAATGTTGGTAGGGTGTTGAAGCCTAAGTTCGCTTCGACTCCCTCTTTGTTATGTTACGGTTGTTCTTCCTCCTGGAATTACAACCACCCACAAGCTTAACCAAGGCTTACCTACCTCATCACTATTGGAGCTAGGGGGAAATTATGTATGTTGTGATTGGTCCTATATGAGGCCACCACTCAAGTAAAGGATATGTATGTATGTTGTGCTCGGGCTTATATCACCCCGGCATTCCCTAAGTAAAGTTATATCCTCTCAGAGGAGAAAAATTAAGTTGTGTATGTTATAAAATGAAGTGTGTTGTTATTGAGTGTGTGTGCTAGTGTGTGTTTGTGCCCTATTAATGGATGTTTGCTTATAAGCATGATACGTGTGAGTTGTGCATGTACGAAATAAAATCAACCGCATGCTAAGACGACAAATAGTTGTGCGTGGCCCGGTAGCATGCGGGCTGCGGGATTACCATACCAGCAAAGGTGCTGACCCCTTTGGGGGCCCCCATTACTTTTCAGGTACAATGAAGCTGGTAGCCGTTCGAGAGTAGGACGGGGTAGTTATTTGTATGTGGTGGTCACGAGATTTGTGAATGTATTGTAGGTGTAGTAAGACCGAAGTTGTATCGGCAATAGTTAGAAGATACTCGGTACAGTTGTAACGTAAGTATATAACGGATGTTGAATATGGAACGGGATTAATGTGTAGTTGCTCGGGAGTTTAGTCCATCAGACCGGTACAATGTATGTATGTTAGCCTTGTTAGCCACGTGGGTGGCTAACGGCGTGTAACACCAAAGAGTTAAGTGATGTTTTGGGTTATGAATTCCGCTGCGATGTGTTAATAAGTATGTTGTTAGTAGTTGGGGTGTTACAGAAGCTGTGGTGGAACAAAACACGGGCGCTCCAACATTCGATCCGTTTTGAAACCATCCGGAACGGACAGGTATAAAACAGACAACTCTTTAGCCCTGTCAAGTGCGGATGAAAAGAAAAGGATGCTCCAACGTCCGGTCCGTTTCTGAACGTTCGTAACGGATGGGTAAAAACGAACTGGATGTTGGAGCGTCATGTTTTTTTTATCCATTTTGCATGGATTCAGGGTCATGACCAATTTTATTATTTCGAATTTTATGTCCAAATTTAGTTCCATTTTTTTTCAGGAGCGTTGCCCCCTAGTCCTCACTAAGGCGTTTCACCTCTAGACCCTGACTCACTGACCAGTCAGTGAGACCACCGTTTGACTAGTGGCATGAAGTGGTTGTATAACTAATTCAACTATATTTTTAAACGATTAAAACTGCCTCTGAATGTGTTCGTCATAGAAAGAGTGTGAGTGTCCGGGGTACCTACAAATTAAAAAAGCAACTACGATTGCAAACTCCATAATATTGTCTACACAATGGCAATTGTGTATTCTAAAAAGCTGACTACAGATTTTTCATAATGAGTGCATAAACTAAAAAGCTGACCACAAAACCCAGCCAAGTTTCTATAATAGTGATAAAATCAATTATAGAAGATAATGTACATGTTTTCAATCATTAGTAGAAAAAAATATTTATAAGCTATTGTGGATACGTAAAAACCAAGGTTAATGAATACGTAAAATCGAATCCAACAACTCACTTTATCATTTTGATACATTTATAGCATTTAGATTTATCAGTCAGTCAAGCTCTGTAAGATGATAAATGATAAGAAAATATTCTTATACACTATGATTCGATAAAAAGGGACAAAGGATAAGATACATAACAATTAGTGTCATCTTTTCCATTATAGTGATAGAAATGATTATAGAAGGTTGTGTACATGTTTCTAATTACCAGTGGAAACGTTTACAAAAAAAATTGTGGACACATAAAAACTAAGGTTAAAATAATACGTAAAATCAACTTTAACAACTAAGTTTATCGTTTTCATATGTTTATAGTCTTTAGGTTTATCAATCAGTCAAGCTCTATAAACTGATAAATGGTAAAAAAAATCTATACACAATGATTCAATACGACTAGCCAAAGGAAATGACATATGACAATTAGTGTCATCTTTTTATAAACAGTGTTGCAATAAATTATAGAAGGTTGTGTAAATGTTTCTAATCAACAATGGAAACGTTTATATATTACCATGGATATGTAAAAACCAAGGTTAAATGAAGAAGTAAAATTGACTTCAACAACTCAGTTTATCGTTTCCAAACGTTTATAGTCTTCAGGTTTATCAGTCAGTCAAGCTCTATAAAATGATAAATGCTAAGAAAATATTCTTTACACAATGATTTGATGAGAACGGCCACAGAAATAACAATTAGTGTCATTTTTTCTATAATAGTGATGGAAATGTTAAAACGAGTTAAAAAATAAAGATTATCCTACAACACAAACCCTTAAAACCACCCTAAAAGATTTAAAACGTCAAAGGTTTTAAAAAGGGTTTGTAGGACTAGAGAGTTTAGGCTCTTTGCCTAGTCAGTGACGATATTATAAAGTATTACCCTAAACCATAAAAAAAATGATTACCCTAACCACATATCCTAAAAATTACCATATGAGAGTTAAAAGTGTTGAAGACTTATTTTAGAGTTTATAGTGATGAGTCTAGGGCCTAATGACCATAAATCCTAAGCCATAAACCCTAAAAATATGCCAAGAAATTAAAACCTTATAATGTTATAAAAATGAATCACAAAATGTAACCCCAAACCTATATAGCTCTGGGAATATTAAATCATCGAAGGTTTTTTGAATCAAATTTCTAGATGTATAAAACATTGTGAAATTATTAATAATAGCAATTAATTATATATAAAGTTTAATAAGTGGATCTATTATATTAAGTCATCATTACTATTTTTAGGATATTATTTAATTATTTTTTTTACTATATTGTTTATGTTGTAAATTGTATACTTTGACCCAGCAACTCTGCTCTCACCCTTAATCAAGCAGGCCAATCTCCCCTTTTGAAAGCTTTCCCCGGGGGCGCAACGAATAGGAATAGTAGGCTTGGAATCTGAATCGGAAGCGTAGTATCGGGAACAGAGTTTTGCTTTAAGATAAATCCTAGACTAATAACTCGATAACTCCAACGGTCTAGTTATTGAACCAATTGGGACCTGTAATAATTTGTAAGAGACAAAAATAATTATGGTTAATTGGTGGAGTATCTAGTTTTAGAAATATTTTAATGTTTAATGATTTTTAGTTTTTTATGGTTTAAATCACTTTATGTTATTTTACTTAGTTTTTATGTGTTATTTTTTAGTTTCTTTTGATTTATTAATATTTATTCTGAGGTTCAAGAACTTGGACAATATACTTTCATACTTATTTTTATTTATTGAACTTTAAAATAAAATGGAAATATAACTAATAATATATAACGCTAATTTATTTGTAGTTGAAGGGTGAAGATTTTAAATCTAAAACATTAGTAATATTAATTACTGAAACTTGTCCCTAACAGAAGTAGGTATATTACCGTATGGAATATGGATCAAAGTAACCGCATTGATCCGAATATATTAATC
Source organism: Limonium bicolor (assembly GCA_023374045.1). Lineage (NCBI taxonomy): Eukaryota > Viridiplantae > Streptophyta > Magnoliopsida > Caryophyllales > Plumbaginaceae > Limonium > Limonium bicolor. The sequence goes on along the minus strand of CM041780.1, from coordinate 170,562,746 downwards.
TCTCATTTACAACTCACATATAATCCGTAGAAACAGAGCGTATCTTGGACAAGGCAGTGAGAACTTCAGCAATGAAGGGGCGTGAATTAAGATCAGGCTGGAGACAATCATTAGCCAACTGTGCCATCGAGCAAGCTAGATCCAATGGATACTCAAATCCCATGGCAGGATCTATGAAGCTCCTTACGCTCGCCCTCGCATCCTCACATTCAACAACTTGCCTTATAGACGAAGCAGTCAAACCCGGATTATCGTCATTCCCTGTACCTGTTGATGACACAATTCTCCCAGACAAGAGTTCGCCCAATATCATCCCAAAAGCAAAAACATCAAGCTTGGGAGTAACAACACCACTCTCAATCAACTCAGGAGCAAGATACCCTTTCGTCCCAACCACATGCCTAGTCAAATGCATATGCATCAATCCATCATCATCTTCACTCATCTGAGTACTACTACTGTTATTGATAGACCTTGCCAATCCAAAATTCGTCATCTTCGCCCTCAAATTACCATCCAACATCACATTGCTGCTCGTCAAGTTCTTGTGAATGTACGGCGGGTTTGTGTAATTGTGAAGATAATTCAAACCATCAGCCAAGTCATGAGCAATCTGCACCCTCTGCTTCCACGATAAAGCAGAGAAAACACCATTATCTTCATTCGAATTTGAATCCGAATCTCTCAATAACAGCCAATCCTGAAGACTACCCTTCTCCGCGTACTCGTACACCAAGTATGTATTCCCGCCCTGAATACATAATCCTGATAATCTCACGATGCTCGAGTGATTTATCTGCTTCAGAATGTTAATTTCAGCCGACACATCCGCTTTCATCACCTTCACCGCCGCTCGCTCACCGTTGAAGTATCCCAGAAACACCGACCCTTTTATCCTGTTCGATTCACTGAAATTCCCCGTCGCCCTTTGCAATTCCTCGAATTTGTACACCGTCAGCGACTCGATTGCGTACCTCACCCCATTTGCTGAAATCGACCACGAGCTGTTGCTTGTCGATGTAGCATCGTTCCCACCAGATCCAACACCCACCAAGGCTTTATGCTCTGCCAATCCGTAGCGATTTCCATCTGCTGCGCCCTTACTCGTCACTCCTCCTTTCCCTTCCGCGGAAACAGGAGCAGCAACCACAGGATCACTGGAAAGCCGCCGTCGGCGGTGAAGGAATAAACAGAAGAGCAAAGATGAAATCCCAATCAAGAACAGCGAAGCCCCAACCCCCACACCAACATACAACCCTTTTGACTCCCTACCTCCCCCGCCGGTCGACGCCGGTGGCGGAGGGGACAGGGTTGAAGACGGGGGCGAAGATGAACTGTTAGAATTCAGATTCAAGTTGCTAGGTCGGGATTTCAACGGAACCAAAAGTGGGGTGAAGAAGTAAATCGTGCTATCGAAGGTCAACTCGTTAGCGTCCAGAATGTCCTGTTCATCAACACCGAACTTCCTCGCGATGATTGAAACGTCTTCATTCCTATCGGCTACATAAGTAACGATGTACTTGAACCCCTTGGCGGTCTGATTTGTTGACGGGCAGGCGCACATGAGTGGGGCCACAACTTCCAGCCCAATTGTCAAGTCGGTGCTGCTTACGGGATTCTGAGCGATCATCGCCTGGCAAGTCGTCAGTCCGCCGTTGGTGTCATTAGCCACCGTGAGATAAGTATCGCCAGCCTTTATAATGTGGGTTGCGTTGTGCTGGTAGTACTTATGCTGGCGGCGTTTCCCGTCCGAGTCTGTGGCGGTGTAAACCGCAGTACAGTTACAGTTGACCGGGACGAGTACGGCGTGCCTGTCGGGGAAAGTGGCCACATCACTGACGTTGTTTGCGGTGGCTATGTCGGATGCTTTGGCGGATAGGAGATAAGCGATGGAAGGGACGGATACGTAGGAAGGCAGGGAGGACCAGTAGGTTAGGTAGGAAGTGCACGAAGGTGCCCCGTTGCAGGCAAATCCTTCCGTTTCTGTGTGGTTGACATTACATTCGAATTGGAGGTTATTCAAGTAGGGTTGTTGTGCGAATACAACCAGCGAAGTAGAAAGCAGCAGGAGGAGCTGAAGAGCTAGCGGGTAAATAAATTGATGCACGCCATTTGTTCGACGGATTGTCGCGGTGGGAGGTTTCATATTGATCTGCTTCTCCTTCAGATAGGGATAAAGATGATCATCGAAGGAGCTGAAATCTTTGACGAGAAAAAAATAAAGGGAAATGGAGGCTGCCACATGTTTAAGCAGAGCATTGAATATTGGCGGGATATAAATGTTTGTCCGCGCTAGATCAAACTACTAGTTTAACGTTAGTTGCGTTGCGGAGAATGAAATTGAAGAACCGAGCCATGTCCGTTAGAAAACGCGGTTTGACTATTTCATGTCGTACAACCGATTTATGATTATCGCGGTGATTAGTCCTGCCAAAAGGATGAATCCTATAGTCCAGTCAACTGTATTGACATGGTGGCGGCCGCCTCTACGGAAAAGTTTCGCCGTATCTTCGTGCTTACTTTTTCCAAGGGTATTTTATTAATCAGGTTATCTTGTTCATTTGTTGGTCCACTTCTAGATTATAAATCGAGATCTGGTGTCTCCATGAGAACTGGGATGTCTTCGGTGACATGACGTCTCCATGTATGTTACTAACTTTGACGAGTGTGTATGTTTGTGATAGTGTGTTTTTAAAAGTGTAGATAATAATATATGTTATTTTGATTCATTGAAGCTTAAGTTACTTTTGTAATTAATTTTAAGTAAGTTGCATCTTCATTAATGAGTTCATAAAAATTGGTTTTATATGACATGTGTCTGTAACCAAACATATGTGTTTATGAAAAACTAAAATAATATCGTATAAGAGTGTCTTTATAGAAAACAACACTATTTATGTCTATATCTATTGTATAGTTTTTGAAAGTGGGTATCTTTTCCTGTTGCCAAAAGTATCGTAATAATATTTATTTAACTCATTTGCAATACATCTAAATGTGATGGTGGGCTACTTCTTGTCTCCAATTTTCTACAACACTATAGTTCTCCGGGATTTCTCTGGCTTATGTTTTCCTTGGTGCCAAAGGTAGGTGATCTTTCATTTTTCTAATTAACTGTTATCCGTGATCTTTAATGAAATTACACTGTCCACCCATGATCTTTCAAATATTACACTGTCTATCCATGACCTTTCAAATATAACAAAGCCCACCCATGACCTTATTAATATATCTTCCGTCACACTTTTCCCATATTTTTGTCTCCCTCTGTCATTGACCTTTGACTTTTTAATCTACATGTTGTTTGTGCCAAAAGGGGTTAGTAAGGAAATTGAAAACAACCCAAAACACCCACGTGACTATTATTCTCGTTTCTTCTTTATTGAGAAATTCTAGAGCCGTTCTTCGCCTGCTCTCTCCATTGTCGCTCTTCATCCAATATTTGTTGTTTGATTGTAAGTCTGTCTCTGGCTTTGCTTTTGCTTGTATTACGTAATGGTAGCCCGTATTATCTAGTTCTTCCTTCCCTACTATCGCTAGTTACGACGGCAAAACAATTACGTGTGTTCTATTCAACTTTCTGATTTTCAAATTTAGAATCTTGATTTCGATTGATCGGGACTAATTACCACTTTCAAATGTGTTGATATACGATTGTTATCTTCGATTCCACATTTCCCTAAATTTACAAATCTAGGGTTTACGTTTCTGATTTAAAACAGTCGCTCTATTGCATCCTTCCCCTGCTTGCGATTTGTTAGTAAGTGGACAGATTGGCTTGGCTTTGCTTTGTTGGAGGTATCGATTGTGATTGATGAGCAAGAGCAATATTGTATCCAGCCTTCTGATTTCTGAAAAATCCTGTAATTCTGGAATTGTCCTTCTTTTGTCATTCCTCCTACTGTTGTTGACATTGCTGGTTTGCCATCTGGTGCACTGGCTTTGTTATGATGTTTAAGTGAGGCTTGGATTGTCTCTGGTGATCTTGCTTCTTGTGTCATTCCTCTTGCTGTTGTTGTCATTGCTGGTTTACCATCTAGTGCACTTTGTTTGTTATGATCTTTAACTGATGCTTGGGTTGTTCATGATGCTTCTTATGTCAGTTCTGAAATTGTATATCTGTATCGATGACTTGGTTTTATTTTTGTGCTTTAAGCTTTCTATGACATTTCATGTATGAGGATAGACGTCCATATGTTAGAGTTGTCATACAAGGAATTGAGCTTTTGCTTGCCACCCTTAGACCCTGATCTTTATTCAACCATATAATCGATGAGGGATTATATGGAAGGAATGGCGAGACAGCCTGTTACACCTCCAAGTAACCCTGCATTTTTCTATAAGCACCCAAAGAGTAAGAAACACATTGAGATCTACACTGACATGTCTCTACTAAACAAGTTCAGGGCTTTTTCCTCAACAGAGAAGTTAACCTTGGAGATAAGAGAGGTTGTGAATCGTTCCATACTAATGGATATGTGGCTGAATTTGAGAAACATCAGGGGCTGACCCCAATTCAGATAGAGGAACCAGTTGAAATGTTTCATTCTTCTCCCCCTTCAGTTACCCACCAACACTTAATCAGATGCTATATTTCCCTCTCCAGCTACCCAACCAAACACACACTCACATCCTTCTCCTCCTGCTGTTCAACCAAACAAATAGTCACATCATCCCCCTCCTACTGCTCAACCAAATGCACACACATCCTCTTCCTCTTGTTGTTCAACCACACACACAATCACATCCTCCTCCTGCTGCTGTCCAACCAAACACACAAACACATCCTCCTTGTTCTTCAACTCCTGCTAAAAGAAAACGCAAGAATAAAGCACCTAGGGGGTTGAATCCTTCGTTCATAGTGGGAACTACTCCCCGTCCAGATGTTGCCTCTAATGAACCATCTACATAACTTCGATCTGCCCAAACTAGCAACACCACCCCAAAAGTGTTTACCTACAAACTGGGACACATGGGGCTGATAGTGTCCGCCCAGATAATGACATAATAGCTGTGTTGAGCAAGGTGATGGTTCACATGTTGGAGCCGAACATGTTGATGAAGTTCTTGCTGATGACAGGGGTCCTACCTATTCTGATGATTCGTGGTGTCACATGGACGATGAAAATAATACTACCATTGAGACTGACTTTAGTGTTTCAGATGATGATGATCTTAATGATGATGATGATGAAGACAATGAAAAACTCGAACAAGTAGAGGCAATAAATGAAATTGGGTACTACTCTGCAGACGAGGAAGATTATGCGATAAAGGAACCACGGTATCTGAGAAACAGGACTCATTTTGAGTACCAACCTGATGGGAAGGTCATCTTTAGGCCGCATCAGATGTTTGAAAGCAAAAGAGTCTTCTTAAAGGTCATGGAGGATTATGCTTGTCAAGAAGGGATCGATTTACATAGGTTAAGTAATGACCCTGGAAGTACACAGTGAGGTGCAACAACACTAACACATGCCCTTGGAGGCTTCACGCATCTCTTTTTCCTGGCAAAACCACTTTTATGATCAAGACTATCAGAGGTGAGCATGATTGCATGAGAATTGCGAAGAATCCAAATGAAACCGTCCCTTGGATTACAAAGAAAATTCTACCCAACATTAGAGCGAATAAGAAAATGACTCCTAAGAGCATTATGGAGATAACAAGGCAAAAATTTAGTGTTGATGTCAGTTACATCAAGTCTTATCGGGCAAGAAAAATGGTATTGAAGTTGATAAAAGAGGAACAATGATAGTCATATGCTAAGATTCCCATGTATTGCAAACTGGCTCTTGATAGAAACCTGGGGTCTATTATTGACTTGCAGTATCAAGAGTATTTGACATCTTCACCCATATTTTCTAGATTTTTTATGTGTTTCATGCTTAGAAGGAAGGATTTCTACATGGTTGTAGGCCTTTTATAGGTGTAGATGGCTATCATCTCAAAGGACCATATGGGGGGTACTTTTGATAGCAGTTTCCATTGATGGAAACAATAACATCTTCCCTCTTATGTTTGTTGTTGTCCCAAGTGAATCTACCAACACTTGGAGGTATTTCTTTAGTCATCTAAAGTAGATTGCTGATTGGGAAACAAGACAAACATGGGTGATAGTATCTGATCGATAAAAGGTAAAACAACTTTATTATATTTTGTTGTGTTGTAAGAAGTTATTTGATATGTAATCAATTTGATTGTACATTAAAAGGTGTTGAACCAGCTTTAATGGAGGAGCTACCAGAAGTAACTTGAAGGATTTGTTGTAGGCATTTATATGCCAACTTGAAGAAAGATTACCCTGGTACATAGGTTAAGATGTGTACTTTCATGACTTTTTATTTTCTTATTTCTGATGACATTGACTTATATACTTATGTGTTGTATACAGGATCTTTGATGAGGAGCCTTTTCTATGAAGCGTCCAAGGCTTACACTGAGCCTTCTGTTGCTACAACTTTGAAGAAAATTAAGGAGAATTCTGTTTTAGCATTCAATTACTTAAAGGATGTCGATCTTCTTCGATGGGTTCAATACCATATCCCCCAACATACAAGGTTATTGATTTCACTTCAAACTTTCTGGAGTCTTTCAATTCGAAGTTGTCAGATATAAGACAAAACCCATATTAGCTATGCTGGATGAGTTACGTAGGACGATGATGACAAGGATGCATAAACGAAAAGAAGATTCTATGAAGCTCAGAGAACCTGTATCTGGGTATATGTGACCCTCAATTTGTGAACCACTATCCTATGTCGATTCAAGTTGATTAGGATCTGGTCGGGTTCTAGGTCCACTTATAACTAAGCTTAATAACTATGTCATGATCACTAATTATTAAATCCTAAGTTAGCTCACTGGAACCTATTAAGAGTCACCACCTAATTTTGACCTATGGTAAATTAGGAAAGGAGAGTTCGGGTTCAGGGGCTTGGTATTTGACTTTTTCAGGGTTCAAATTACTTTCATCACCCTTCTAGGTCATTTTTCCTCTACTTAGATTATTTACGACTTATTACGAGGTCGTTTTAACCTAAGTGTGCAAGCTTCTAATTTTTTGTGTTTTAAACATTTTTTTACTGAAAATTAAAGTGAAAACTAAAATTACCTAAAATATGGTTTCAGAAGTCGAATTAAGTCCGATTTTGTTCCGTCTGTGGCCACGGACCTAATGTCCGAACCAGGGACCTTAGTTTATCTAGTTGTACAGAAACATCGAATTTGCGATAAAACAAAATTTTGAAAAGTTTGGGCCACGGACAGGGTGTCCTTGGCCCCGGACATGCTTTCCAAAAACCCTAAATTTTAAAATTTTAAAATTGCATCACAGTCGGAGGCTGTCCGCGGCCACAGACAGACGTTCGAGGTCTCGGACGGGCCACCCGAGGGCACGGAATAGCCACGGACGTGGCGTTCATGGATTTTCCGACGGTGTTTTTGGCTAAAAAATTATGGATGTGTAGCCTGAAAGATTTCTAATATGTTAGTGATCGAAAGTTTTCAATTTAAAGTCAAATTAAGCACGAAACTTAATGCACAAGTTATTTAGCAAAAACACAAAGAAACGTTAACTCAGAAGCCGTAAAAGTTTGGTTCAAACCCAAATTTTGAAAGAAGGTAATTAAAGACAAATGGAGTCAGAAAACATGTTTCCTACTGTAGACACCAAAAATTCTCACCCGTGTTATATTAAAACCAAAATACAAAAATAAACATGCTTTTAGGGACAAGGTGGTCGTCCCCGTTTAAACCAAAGGAATTTCTTTTTCTCCGGCATTTAAATCTCACATTCCTATGAAAAAGGAGCACGAGCCCTTTTTTTATATATTATTTTATTTATTTTTATTTTTATTTTTATTTTTATTTTTATTTTTATTTTTATTTTTATTTTTATTTTTTATTTTTATTTTATTTTATATTATTATTTTATTTTTATCTATTTTATTGTAATCTGTTTTTAAAATGACTTCATTTTGTACACTTACTTTATTGCTTTTGTTGTAAAATATTTCACGGTTTTGTTATTTCCTTGTATTATTTTATGTACTCGATCGATTTATACTTTTATTATTATTTGTTACCTCCTTTTGGCTTTCTCCGTTTTATCCTCTATTTTTATTATTTCGTGTGTCCTTTTACTACTATTATTTTCCATTTTTGAGTGTTTTATCTTCATTACGTGCATTAATTTTCATTATTTCATTAACTCATGCCTTCTTTTTATTTTTATCTCTTTACGTTTTGAATCTTATTTTTAATTGTATTCCCAAAATTTCATACCAATAGATTAATCTTCTCATATTGCCACATACTTTCTTTTAGATTCGCAGTTTCGAAGAGTTATTCAGTCAAGTTTAGAGCTTTCGTATTATTTCTCCCATTGATATATACCGAAATCCGATCTAGCGTGGCTGGTTAAGGTGCCCACAATGCAACCTGTAGATCATGGGTTTGATTCCTGGTACAGGCTGAAATCGTTTTCTTTATTTATCTCAACATGAGGCATAAATTTTATTTGATTTCCCTGCTAATACTTATCAAAAGTCATCGCAGCTCAACTGGTAGAGTATGAGAGGAAGGAGGGTGGAGGTCTCGGGTTCGAGACTAAACACAGGTGTTTTTTTATTTTGTTTTTCATAGCATGTAACTTTTGGACCTGATGCAGCCTGCTCCAGTTTGGACTCATTTTTTGCCCAAATGCCTCAAATAAAGCCCTGATATGTCATCTGTCTATCCCCATCATAAAACCCAAAAAAATTTCACTACGGTATGGATTTGTCTTTTTTTTAAGAGAGCCGATCAAGACACAATCAGATGGGCACAATATTCTGTCATTCTTCCCCACGCGGTCTACCTTTCTCTTCTATCTACACAGACCCACGCCTGAAAATCTCAAGTTCCTCCATTTTCGAAGCTCACTCCAATCTCGATTAACCCACGGTATGGGCACGGTTTTGAAAGAACCGATTACTCCCCCCAGAAATTCTCTGCATGTTGCCTCCGGATTCAAAGAAGGTTCGGGCTCCCCTTCAAATGCCGAGCTCTTCTTCATCCTGCGGGGGGGGGGGGGGGGGGGATCGCCATCGCAAAGGAAAAACCTCATCGCCTTCTTCCTTTTTTCTTCATCTCCCCGTCGAAAATCGCCCCGCTACTACCATCTATCTCGTTCTTTCATCGGAAATCATCACAACACCCATCCTCATCTGAAACCATCGCCATTTCCCTCACATTCACCGAAAATCACCACCAACACTCTTCATTCACGCCGCTTGTTGGGATAAAACTACACTATAATAAATATAGATTTATAGCAAACTAATAGGCAAGTGCACCTATTCGGAATAGTATAACAAGTGTCGTATCCACAGAGAGATTGTTCAATTATCCTAGTCTTGGTAGTTAATTAAAAACTGTAAAAAGGGGTTTAGCCGGAGGCAAGCTTGATTTGTTGTTGGATTAGTACAGAAATAATAAAAACAGTAAAAACAGGTGAATTAAGTGATGTGGATGGAAAAAGGTATCCTAGGATAGCGGGGGAATTGCCTAAATTACTTAAACAGATTTATAACCATGTCTCAAAATTTATTGTCTATTAGAGTTAATAATTGTCAGTTACGAACTCTTAATAATAGCCTTAATATTTTCCTGCTCAATCCGGAGTGTAAATATCAAGATTAATTCCTTTGTGGTACTTAGACTATCTCAAAATCATATGTTGATAGTTACCATAAAAATGCAGTATTTTGTCAGAATAAGCATTTAACAATATTAGTTGAAAGGAATTAAAACAAGTTAACAAGTGAGACAGGTAAAAATATTGATTACGTAATATTAGGAACAAACCCCCATCCTAGGATACAAAAGAAAATTACTCAGACATTAACGGGGATAAGAAGATAGCACAGACAGATTTTGACATTATTTCAGAGGAAGAACTGGTCTGCTCTCGCTCTCACTGTTGCTGCCTCTTTTCTCTCTTTGTAAAATACTGCTTCTGTTTGAGTACGTACGTGAGTAAATGTGGTGAAGTGGTGAAATAAATAAAAGATGGAGAATTATGGTGTTACGGGATGAATTGAATGGAAGAGAATGGAGTGTGGTGAGCGTGGTTTGATTTTCTGGATTTCTCCGTACGTCTGTTTAAGGTTGCAGGAGCTGAGTTTATATAGAGGAAGGGAAGAGGCAATCTGGAGTGTTTGATTGCAGATTGATTGCTCATTTATTGCAGGGGACAGCTGAAACGCGTGAGAGATTTAAGGTAGGCGGTGCGGAGTAGATGGATATGGCGGAAGCAAGTTGCAGACGACGACGGGCGAAGAAGAAACTTGGCGCGCGTCGATTTTTTAGTCACGTCCGCGCTGTGTCCGCCTCTGGTTACGCGGACGCCTTGGTCTTGTCCGCGCGGTTGTTTGTGTCTTGTCCGCCCAGCTAGACGCGGTTGCCTTTGGTCCTGTCCGCCCAGGAGTCCACCCAGGGCCAGGCGTTGCAAGTAGTCTTGTCCGCCTAATATGGGGCGGTTGCCCATGCGGACACGAGTTGTTGACTTCTTTCTTCTACGAACTTTGACCGGCTCTAGATTCTTCGTTTGGACTCCGTTTTCTGAGCCGTTTGCGTCTATGCGTTCGTCTCTTCGTCCACTTTACTTCCAGCTTGGTTTTCCTCATGTTTAAACAATAAATTTGTGAGATAATCAATAAAACATAAACTAGAGGAAAAACATACGATAAGTGAGAAATGAGCAGAAAAGTGCTGATATAATATATGAAATACACCCATAAAACATGCTCATTTAGACACTTATCACACCCCCACACTTACCTTTTGCTTGTCCTCAAGCAAAACCATGTACCCAAACAAGTAGGGAATGCTCAATATTAACAAATACTATTATGAAGGGTAGGATAAAGAGGTGAACAGTTCATGATCTTTTTAACTTATTGAGGAGTGTGATCCATCAACTGCTGGTGGCATAGGTGTACTCAGGGCAAAAATAAAAATTAGAGTTTCGGGGTATGATCCGGAGTACTTCAATGCTTCTTAGTTAAGGTGACTTTGAGAACTTTTACCATGGCCAACTTCTCTCAAGAATGGGCATTGAGGAGAAAACAAAAGGAAAAATAGATTTATGCATTTGTTTCACTTTTGCATAAGAGATGAGAAGATAATATGTAGGTATCAAGCCTTTGTATTTAAGAACACTCAACTCTCTTTGTTGGTTACCAATGGTGTCTCGCAAGTCCCTTTTTTATTTTATTTTTTTCTTTTGACAGAGAAGCACCCCTTAGCAATCCCTAAGAAAGAAGACAGAAGGAACCCCTGAGTAATAAAAATCCATCCATTTCAGATCACTTGGTCACACCGCATAAAAATGCTCCTCAAAAGTAATCAAAATTTTAAAATTTTTGAATTTGTACCATTTATCCCACAATTCATAACAGTATTTATTCTTAAAGAGAACAACCCACATAAAGGGTCCACGATATTGAATTTGAACAAACGCAAATAAGCAGAGAGATTAAGCATTTAGCATAAAATGTCACCGAAAAGGGCACACTCCCCCACACTTAAATTGAACAATGTCCTCATTGTTCACCAAAAAACAAGGGAAAGTTTCAGAGACCTTTTCGGTAAGTAGATAAAATAGAGAGAACACAAGCTCACGAATAATCATTTAAGCACATAAACTCTCCTCTACAGATTTTATTTAAAATAAAAGCATAATTAAAGAAACTGGTACTCCCCTGAGATTATTTTTGCTAGCGTTATAGGAGTTCTCCCACACTTGAGCTTCAGCCTCAAGTAGCGTAGCTTGGTTGCGGTGTAGACATGAAATTGCACCTGCATAAGACACTAGAAGCAACCATACTACAAACGGGGTTAATAGTTAGCAAAAACAAAATTGAAAGAGAACCTGAAAATTAAAATAGCATAAAAGCATATAAAAGATAAGTTCGTCCGGGTTGCCTCCCGGAAAGCTGCCCTTCTTTAACGTCTTTGGCTAGACGCTTTGTCGTTAGATCGATCCTGGGGGGTGGTTATGAGGAGGAGATCCAAAGCATGACTCGATGGTATTTTTGAGTGTCCACCGGATGCATGTTTTCTTTTCTTATCCCGCTCTTCGTCCGGGATTGGTGGTGGTATCTCTGTAATAGACATTCCGTCTGGAAGGGTAATAAACGAAGTGGGGATGATGGTGATTGAGTGTCCCTTACAAACTTGAGTTCCTTGGATTTGTTATCTGGAGACCTTCCTGATGTAAACTCCAGTTTTTCATTATAAGCGTGAAGGGTGATTGTCCCTTGGGCTACCCAAATGTGCACATCGGCTGTGGCAAGGAATGGTCGTCCAAGAATGAGAGGGGTAGTGGAGTTCTCTTCGATGTCTAGAATGACAAAATCGCATGGGAAGTATAAGTGCTCCACTTTAATGATAACATCCTCCACCACTCCGCTTGGGTAAGTTACCGAACCATCTGCTAGTTGAAGGGTCATCTTGGTCTTTTTCATCTCTCCAATTCCCAGCTTTTTGAAAGTGGAGAGGGGCATCAAATTAATTGAGGCACCCAGATCGCATAGGGAGTATGGAAATGAGGTGCTACCAATTGTGACTGGAATGGTGAAGCTGCCTGGATCATTGCATTTTGAAGGCAGTGGTTGTTGCAGAATAGCTGAGCAAGCTACATTGAGTGGTACAGTACCGACTTCGGCCAATTTAGTTTTGTTGGATATAAGGTGTTTGAGGAATTTGGCGTAGTTTGGCATTTTGGCAATGAGGTCTACAAACTGTATGTTGACGTTTAGTTGCTTTAGCATTGCTAGAAACTTACCATATTCATTATCCAATTTCTGCTTCTGGAGTCGGTGGGGAAATGGTATAGGCGGTTCTTGTGGAGAAGATTTTGAAGTTGATGGAATAGTGAGGATGATGGGAGATGTTTTTTCTACTGGGGCCTCAGCTTTTTCTTCACTATCCTCTTTGGATTCTTCTGACCTTTGCGGGATGTGAATCTCGTCGGTTTTTTTACCGCTTCTCAAGGTTATCGCCTTAACCTCTTCTTCCTCTTCTTCAAAATCGACTTTTCATTTTCGTAGCCGGCCACCAAGTCTTTGAGGTAGGTATTCTCAGACTGAATACGATTTTTATAGACTGTGGCGGTGCTCTCCAATTCAGCTACGTTCCTTTTGGAAGTTTCGATTGCTACTACCCACTCGTGAAGGGAAGGGTGTAGTTCTGGAACCTTAGCTGTTTTGGCCACCTCCATCTTTTCTTCACTGTGCTCCTTCACATAGATGCATTTGGCTTGCTCTCTTGGATTTGGCTCCGTTTGGCTTGGGAGAGCCCCTGGCGGTCTTCGAGCAAGATGTTCTGCAAGTTGATTGAATTTACCTTCGATTTTCTGGTTGAAGGCTTCTTGTGCAGAAAGCTGGTTCTGAGTCATAGTCATGTAACCCTTCATCATCTCTTTGAGTTCCGCGTTTGGATCAACAGAGGATGAAGATGTTTGTTGTTGTTGTTGGAAACCTGGAGGGGCACCTAGTGCTCTATAACCCATATTAGAGTTTTGTTGGGGTCTGTTTCCCTGATAGGTATTGGAATTGTTGTTCTGCCCTCCTTGGTTCTGATCATTGTTTTTCCATGAGAAATTCGGGTGATTTCTCCATGGGTAGTTGTTGTTGATGTTATTGTTGTAGGAATTACCGGGGCAGTTTCCTATGAAGTTTACATCCTCGTATTGGTTTTTACCTTCGCACTAATGGGTTTCATGAGGACCGGCGCATATGACACATCCTTCTGTAGGTGGAACTGGTGGTGAACTTGTAGGTGGGGAAGCTATTGTTTTTACGATTTCGTTTTGAGATGTTTTAGCTTTTCCACCATCTTTGCAAGGGACGAGATCTGGGCTGATAAATGATCCGTAGGCTCAACGTGGAGTAGGCCTGCTGCTCGTGGCGTTCTTCCCTTGGATCTCGTCCACTGTCTTGTATTGCTCGTCATGGTTTCGAGAAGGTCCATTCCTTCTTTAGGAGATTTCATCATAAACTTCCTCCTCAGAGGAATTTACGAGTAGTCGGTTTCCATTATCTAGACCATTGAAAAATGACAGGCAGAGGGATTGATCGTCAAGACCATGGTGGGAACACTTCATTAGCATATCCTTGAATCTGTCCCATGCGTCGTACAACGTTTCTCCCGGCTCCTGACAGAATGTGTTGATTTCACCGATCAATTGCCTTGTTCTACTGGTTGGGTAGTATTTGGCAAGGAATTTCTGGGCCATTTGCAGCCATCAGCCATGTGGTGATTGATCGGGGGAAGACTTCGGTACCACCTGTTTGCTGAATCCGACAACGAGTGAGGAAATAGTTGTAGACGGATTCTTTCTTTGACGTTGCCGGTTTGACCAAAGGAATTGCAGAAGTCTAGGAAGAGACTCAGATGATTTGGGGCTTCATCTGGGTTCGCTCCACTAAACTTGCCTAAATCCCGGACGGCGGTGATGTAGTGGGTTTTGAAAGCCCATCGTCCGGCTTCTTGTGGTGTTAGTTCAGGGAGAACTATGGCTGATGCCCTTCCTTCGGTATCCGGTTGGTGGTAGTCAGAGAGAGCACGGTGTTCTGGTTGATTTGCATGGTCCATTTCATTTATAACTTCGTTATCGGCCATGGCTTGATTTCTCAGGTTTCTTTGTGCTTGTAATAAAGTGCGCTCCGGTTCGGGTCTCGGACTGATAGGTGGAGAACCTCGGGTTCGAGTATTTGGCATGCACAGAAGATAACTTGTGGTTTGTCAGAAACTGTGAAATTAATTAGTAAATAGAATAAGAAAGGCAGAGATATTGGTTAGGCTGATAAACGTTAATTTAAACAATACTGATATATATTTTTTTATATATATATTTTTTTAAGAGTAAAATGACAGAAAATAAGTGACAAGGGAAATTAAATGACAGAAATTATAAGTTAGTAGTTAGTTGACAGAAATTTAAATGACAGAAAATTAAATGACAGAAATTATAAGTTAGTATACTGGAAATTTAAATGTTAAGGACAATGGAAATAAATGTTAAGGACAATGGAAATTAAATGTTAAGGACAATGGAAATAAATGTTAAGGACAATGGAAATAAATGTTAAGGACAATGGAAATTAAATGTTAAGGACAATGGAAATAAATGACTGAAAAATAAATGACAATAAAATAAAGAGCTGAAATTAAATGTCAGAAGTTAGATGTCCGAAGTCAGATGTCCAAAGTCAGATGTCCAAAGTCAGATGTCCGAAATTAGATGTCCGAAATTAGATTAACAACAAAATAATATAAACAAAATATTACAGTATAGCAAGTGAACTACCGGAAACTAGGGAAATTGATGGAATCAATCTCCCCGGCAACGGCGCCAAAAACTTGTTGGGATAAAACGACATTATAATAAATATAGATTTATAGCAAACTAATAGTCAAGTGCACCTATTCGGAATAGTATAACAAGTGTCGTATCCACAGAGAGATTGTTCAATTATCCTAGTCTTGGTAGTTAATTAAAAACTGTAAAAAGGGGTTTAGCCGGAGGCAAGCTTGATTTGTTGTTGGATTAGTACAGAAATAATAAAAACAGTAAAAACAGGTGAATTAAGTGATGTGGATGGAAAAAGGTATCCTAGGATAGCGGGGGAATTGCCTAAATTACTTAAACATATTTATAACCATGTCTCAAATATTTATTGTCTATTAGAGTTAATAATTGTCAGTTACGAACTCTTAATAATAGCCTTAATATTTTCCTGCTCAATCCGAAGTGTAAATATCAAGATTAATTCCTTTGTGGTACTTAGACTATCTCAAAATCATATGTTGATAGTTACCATAAAAATGCAGTATTTTGTCAGAATAAGCATTTAACAATATTAGTTGAAAGGAATTAAAACAAGTTAACAAGTGAGACAGGTAATAAATATTGATTACGTAATATTAGGAACAAACCCCCATCCTAGGATACGAAAGAAAATTACTCAGACATTAACGGGGATAAGAAGATAGCACAGATTTTGACATTATTTCAGAGGAAGAACTGTTCTGCTCTCGCTCTCACTGCTGCTGCCTGCCTCTTTTCTCTCTTTGTAAAATACTGCTTCTGTTTGAGTACGTACGTGAGTAAATGTGGTGAAGTGGTGAAATAAATAAAAGATGGAGAATTATGGTGTTACGGGATGAATTGAATGGAAGAGAATGGAGTGTGGTGAGCGTGGTTTGATTTTCTGGTTTTCTCCGTACGCCTGTTTAAGGTTGCAGGAGCTGAGTTTATATAGAGGAAGGGAAGAGGCAATCTGGAGTGTTTGATTGCAGATTGATTGCTCATTTATTGCAGGGGACAGAGCTGAAACGCGTGAGAGATTTAAGGTAGGCGGTGCGGAGTAGATGGATATGGCGGAAGCAAGTTGCAGACGACGACGGGCGAAGAAGAAAACTGGCGCGCGTCGATTTTTAGTCACGTCCGCGCTGTGTCCGCCTCTGGTTACGCGGACGCCTTGGTCTTGTCCGCGCGGTTGTTTGTGTCTTGTCCGCCCATCCGTCCGCCCAGCTAGACGCGGTTGCCTTTGGTCCTGTCCGCCCAGGAGTCCGCCCAGGGCCAGGCGGTTGCAAGTAGTCTTGTCCGCCTAATATGGGGCGGTTGCCCATGCGGACACGAGTTGTTGACTTCTTTCTTCTACGAACTTTGACCGGCTCTAGATTCTTCGTTTGAACTCCGTTTTCTGAGCCGTTTGCGTCTATGCGTTCGTCTCTTCGTCTACTTTACTTCCAGCTTGGTTTTCCTCATGTTTAAACAATAAATTTGTGAGATAATCAATAAAACATAAACTAGAGGAAAAACATACGATAAGTGAGAAATGAGCAGAAAAAGTGCTGATATAATATATGAAATACACCCATAAAACATGCTCATTTAGACACTTATCACCGCTCTTGTCGGAAAACCATCTTCACCATCACCATCGACACCTAGCCTCACATCACTTCTTGAAAATCTTCCCCGGAAACCACCACCCACACCAGGAACCTTTCTGTTCTCGAAAAACCCTGTCGGAACTCACTCCACCTCCACCAGCTACTTCAAAATCCTACGGTTTCCTCCATACCCCTCGGTATCATCCTTCGAGTTTCGAAAGCGTAAGTTGATTCTTTTCTTTTCTGAGACAAAAAAAATCAGTTCGAAGTGCAGTCTCTGTTCGTCCCCCTTATTCGCACTGAACTTTTGGTATTTGCCCGATGAACTCTTCAAGAGGAGGGCCTAATCCAACTTCGTTGGAGTTCGAATCCAATGTTGTGTGCTGGTTTTGCATCATCTCCCTTCCTCTCCCCCTTTCACTTCTTCTGCTGGTTGTATGTTACCCGATGAGTACCAGGCCTATCATGGGTCCCAGGGCTCGAATGGGGGTTCGAACTTGAACAAGTTGATGGCATTTACCTGTTTCAGTCACATCGCTGCATATCTGTTGCTTAATGCCACTATCATAGTTTTCATTTTGCCTGTTACCGAGATTCGCTAAGCTCCTGAAGTGAAATCTGATAACCTTGCGGTGGAAACCTAAACCTGGTCTCTCTGATGGTCGGATTATGCTTTGCCTTCTGTTTCACGGTTTCGACCTGTACAACTTTAATTTCGAATCTGCTTCCGAATGTTTATATGTATCATATTCCGTTCTAATGCGGTTTTCCTCTATACATCGTTATTGTTGTGCAAAACTAGTCCCATCGAGGTGTATTCTCACAGGAAGGTTTGGTCACTCACTGCCATTTTAGATAGAATATAATCATCGTGGAAGTCACTAGGTCATTTGTGAGCTTAAGTTATTTCCACTAACTGCGGTTTCCTTGTATTTTGCTTCTATGAGATCGTTTATAAGTTGAGAGTCGGTGCGGCTAAGCCTCTCTTGATCTGCCTGGATGCTCGTGCTAATCTTCCTGCGAGAGACTCCCTATCTTGGGTTGAAGGGATCCCTTTCTGATAGTACCATATCAGCTTATTGAGTTCTCATTCAGCTTCACTGGTTTCAATTTCTAATATCTCGCTGTTTCATTTCAATTAGAAGTTGAAGTCTGGTACTGATATGTGCGTATGTTTTTTTTTGTTTATGTTTTGCTGTCTCATTTTGTTTCAACAGGAAGACACTACATCTCGGTCCGGGTATTTTATCTACACCTTTATAACCTCAAGAATTTGTTTGATGAATGTGTAGATGTCTAACCCACCTGATGATTGCCCGCTTAAATGTTTGTGAGTTCCTGAGTTTGAGCTTTCTGATCTGTGAATATATTTAGATGTTTAACACCCCTATATGTGCCTGCCTAAATGCTTCCGAGTTCCTAAGATTGAGCTTTCTAGTCTATGAATGTTTTTAGATGTTTAGCCCACCTAAGATCTATCTGTTTGGATGCTTGTGAGTTCCTGAGTTTGAGCTTTCTGGTCTGTGAACTTTGATACGCCTAGCTGACTATTTTCCCCTTTGAGTGATGACTTTCATATAGGCGATTTGATTAGTCTCTCTGTTGTGCACAGTTGTGGAAACGTAGGGCTTGTTTTTAGGATCATTAATTGATTTAGTAATTACACAAACAAGATAAGATCAATAGTCTTGCGTGTAATCTGATATGCAAGCTCTGCCTAGCTTAAGTCGTTTAGTTTGTAATTGTTAATCGAAGGTCAAATTAAAAATGGGTACTTGTGTTTCAGCTTTAATGTTTTCTGGATTCAAAACTGTTAATCTGACCGCTAGAAAAGAAGAGTAGAAAAGGAAGCATTAAGGAGAAATAAACGGAAGAAATCAAACTGTTTGGCAATTAGGTTTAGATCTGATTTTTTTGCTTGAGCTTAATAATTTTGGACTCCTTGCCTTCTGTTTAAAATTTTGCCGATTCCTTGATAACATTGAGCATGTCTGTGTATCTGATTGGTTGGTATTGTCAGTTTTGATCCGGTTAAACATCACGTTGTGTGCTCCATAGATGTATCACCCGTATACTTAGCTTTGTTGTAGCTTTTGCTTCATTTCCTTGTACATTACTTTATTACTACTAAGCCTTAGTTATTATGACCTTAGGTCCAAGTCTTTAGGATAGAGGGGGTCCCCCATACTTGATTGGTCAGTGACCAATCTCTTGGTGGTGACACCCTAAACCCTAAAATACACATGTAAGATGGATGTATATATGTAAATATTGAACTCTTTCTTTTCAAATCAGAAAATTCTTCCAAACACCCATCCCTTCTCTCCACATCCTAAATTCATAATTGTCTCTCAAATTTTTCATGTTTTCATCACCGTGTATAAAAATAAACTATCAACTCTCACATGTTTTCTTTTTTTTTTCTTTTCTTTTTTTCAACAAAGAAAGATGAAATACCCCGAACTTAAATATAGGGATTAAAATTAATCTAATATGTATTTATGAGCCTAATAATGCTTAAGTAATATTGGTAAGGAAAAATAAATCCAAAAGAAATAAATAAACGCTTAAAAAGCGAAAAACACTAAATGAGCGTTAAATAACCATAGGAGGTATGAAACCTCGGTTAGCGTATTATATGGATTCTAAAGGTTTAATAAGACCTAAATAATACATGGGAACAACTCCCGAAGAAAACGGATCCAAATAATGAATTAAAACGCTAATAGAGCTTTAGAGCACGCTTTTTGAGAAAACCCGAAAACGTGACTTTAAGTGGTCAAACGGACCCGTAAAAATTATAAATCATTAAATAATAATTATTAAGCATTTATGGAAGCTTAATAACCAATAAAAATAATTAAACAAGAAAATTCCGGAAAACGGGCCCGGTTAGCGAATAGTACCTAAACCGGGTAAAATAACGAGCATTTCTGTAAAAGACGAAAAACGCTCCAGCTAGTATAACAGTAAGGGGGCCGGTTTTAGTAACTTAAAAAGCCCTCACACACACACTCACATATTAGCTAGTTAATTAAGAGACAAAAGCAAAAAGTAAAAAGGGGAAAGTACCCCACTTACTCTCTCACCTCACTCATTTCTCTACTCTTTCATCTCTCTCCTTCCTCCTCCACCGATTTCTCCCTCCTCTCTCCTCTGGTATGGACGATTTTGAAGCTCCAAGAGAAGCTTCAACGGCTTCTCATCTTCTTCTTCATGCTCCATCCTCATGTGAGCCCCAAATGCAAAAATAATTACATATTTGTAATCCCCTCATCATCCTCTACACTTCTCTCTTTTCAAAATCCAAAAATGAGGAATTTCATCTCCATGGGTTTTCCCCATTCAAAGAGAAAATAGCACCAAGGGGTAGCTTGGAGTCCCCTCTCTCCATTAAGGTAAAAATCTCCATGAAAAGTTCAAGTTTTCTTCACCTTCCTTGGTTAGCCGATTTTTGCCCATTGTAATGCTTTGTTTTCTCTCTCTCTTTTGAGCATCAATTTCACCTTGCAATGGTGGTGGATTCTCCTTCTTTAACCAAGGGCTAAAACCCCTCCTAAAACACTCCAAAGGTAAACCCTAGAAATCTTGCTTTAAACAATTCAATGAACTAGCATTAATATAAGGGCTAGTATATTAATTGCAATTGTTTTGTGTGCTTGGATGATGGGAATGGAGTTTGGCAACTCCATTCCCCATATGGCCGATTTGGGCAAGAAAGAGAGAAGGGGAAAAGTGGAAAAGAAATGAAGGAAAAACAAGCTCAAGGTAAGAGCTCCTTCCTAATGTTAAATTCTATTGCATTAGAGTGATGGGAATGGGTAAACAAATAAAAGAACATAAACTATTGTATTAGTATTGAAGTTTATGAAGTTTTGAGTATTTGGGAACTAGTAAGTAAATTGTAGGCCTTAGAGCCAAGTATATTGTGCATGAGTATTGGTATTGATGTTTGATGGAGTATTGATGTATTGAGATGGATTGATATAGCTTTGTGTGCTGGTAGGACCCTTGTATGGGTGTGGTTAGATTAGGAATGAACTTGATGAAAAGTGTGTATGTGGAGAAGTTAGAATTGTAGGTAAACTATGGCAAAATTTTGGTAGGAATATGTGCATTTATGGATGACTTGGTGAATGGGAGAACCAAGGTGTATATTGGAGTTGATAGAGATGTTTGGTAATTATGGAATGGTAGTTGTTGTATGAGAAATATGAAGATAAAAATCTGTAGCAAAGAGTCATTGAAATGTGTTGGAGAAACTAGGAGAACTTATGTGCAAGACCTAGTAAAAAGGAGTGTTGGACTTGAAGAGATAAGGAAATGCATGGTAGGCTTTGGAAATGGCATTAGGAGATGTGAATATGCATAGGGAAAATAGGAACTAAAAATCTGTAGCAAAACAAAACTAGGAAGGATGTGTATAAGTGTGAAAGGGAAATGTAGAAAGTGTATGTGTGAATTAGTATGAAAGGGAGTAAGAAGTTAGCAAAGGATTTGAGGATGTTTAAGAGGCTAATTAGGTGCTTAAACATGTGGGATTAAGTGTAGGGACAATGGGGAATTAATTAGGCAAAGTGTGGAATGTAACAGATTTTTTTTAGAACTGCAAGTCTGTAGAAAATGTAGCAGGGTCCGGGACTTAAGTCCAGGACTAAGTCCCGGACCAATGTAAAATTCAGGCCGAGAGTTGTATGTGAAGGGTGGTCCGGGACTTAGGTCCTATACAAGGACCCGGACCACCCCATTAAAACTAGCCAAGAGAATGACCACTTTTGGTCCGGGACTTAGGAGAGGGATAATGTCCCGGACCATAGTAGAAAAACAACCCGAGACTTAGGACCAGTGTTGGTCCGGGGCTTAGGACCCGGACAAGGTCCCGGACCAACACCAAAATTTAATTCTAAGCTTATAAAATGAGTTTTAAGGTAAGGAAGAGAATGGTGATGATAGTATAAGATAAGTAGCACCTGATTAATGATATTTAAGGGTCATTAAAGATATAAACAAGTATGAGGAGTAATTAAGGAAGTTGTAAGTTTATAAACATTAAGGTAAACCGAAACAACGGGACAACGGGGTAAGTACGGGAGTAGCAATTATGTATGTAATGTAATGCGTAGTGTTGATTGAACCGTTTGGCATGTAGCCGGAGGTTCAAGAATAGGACTCGAGGAACAAGTAAGGACTAAGGAACAAGAAGGCACCCGGTAAAGTAAATTGCAGAAAAAGGTATGATTTCTTCATGCCCTCTATCCTAATCTAGTTACCCCGATTTGTGTGCTTATTTGATCACCTAATAAGATAAATGCACGAATCGGACTATATTGCACTTACTTGTGCTTGTTTACATTGTTCTTGATATTTGTCTTGAACAATAGTTTGTATAATTCATGAAATATATGAATGATGATGAAGTGTATTGTATTTCGTAGTGTACTTGTATATTGTAATGTATTTTGTATGGATGTGTATATGAACAATGTATTGTGTAGGTGGCTTGAATGAATGACTTCTACTAATTCCTAACTACCTAACTCCTAACATAAGTAAGGAATAAGTTGGAATGAGTAGAAGTCCGATATAGCTTCGGCCACGCGTGAGGATGAGGAGACACAAGAGGTTGGATCCGATTCCTGACTCTTAAACTGGTCCGCGGCCCAAACCCCTTAAATGGGTAGCATCCCGGATTGGTGAGTCAAGTAAATCCCGGTGGTGGGACGGAGTAGTCCCGGGCCGGAGGTCCCGACGACTTAACATGAGTAAGAGTAAGTAAGTAAGTATGTATGAGTATGAGTATGTATGCGTAAGTACTGTGGAACGAGTAAAAGAGTAATCTCCACCCGATTAACCCGGGTGGACCAACATGAGCTAACAAGGATGGTGTATGTGTATGTATTGTGTATGTATTGTATATGTATTGTGCACTGCGGATCTCGGAAAGGTAAGAATGAATCTGATGGCTTGTATGGGTTACCATGTATGTATTGAAGAGTGTGTATTGACGTGTATGTATGTATTCCTTGCGTAATGTATTGTAATATTATGTATAAGAGCATGTATGCATGTGTGTATGAATAAAATGAACCGCATGTATTCGACCAAGTGGTCGGCGTACCCTCACTAGTACGCGGGGTATGCGGTTATCATGCTTAGCGAAAGCTGACCCCCTCGGGGGAACGATTTTAGTGTACAGGTACCCGGAATGGATGTGGTCAAGGTAAGAGACCGGTGGCTACACTCGGATAGCTAGAAGTAGAATGTAGAGGTGTACTAAACGGCACACCTTGTACTTAGGAGGTAAATAGTTGTGAGGAATGGGTAGAAGTAGACTCCTAGTGAGTATGTATGAGTTTGGAAGAGGTATTATTCTTGTATAAGGATCCTAGTAAACTCGGTGAATGATATTGTACTGTACTGAACTTGTGGATTGTATGGAATGGGAATTGCAGTATTTGATTCGTAATTGTAGTAAGACTCGCATTGTGTAGTACTCGGATATTCCGGTCCATCAGACCGATGTTGTATGTAGTAGTAGCCTTGTTAATCACGTGGGTGGCTAACGGCATTGTATCACCCACTGTATGTAAGAATGTATCCGCTGCGTGAATCTGGAAGCCCGAGGAGATTGGACGGTAATGACAGTATTATTGGTAGGGGTGTTACAAAAGAACTTGGTTCAAAAGCCCAAAGATAAGGAAATGGACAAATCCAAACACCTAACCCAAGTCCACAAATCATTCAAAACCACAGTCCAAATCCAAAGCCCATGGACCAAAACACATCTGGCCCAATATAGAGCCCAATCCGGCCCTTTAGCTCACACTCGGCCCTACCCAGCTCGGCCCAAAACCAATACCGGCCCAATATTCTCAAAACAGCCCAAAAGCCCATGAAATTGGCTCATGTCCAATCCAAACCCGGCCCATTATTCGCCCTGGCCCAGTACAAAAACCAACCAATCCCGGCCCATTTACCCACACTTGGCCCATTAGCCCACACTTGGCCCAAAACCAATCTCAACCCTAACCCAAAGCCGGCCCAAACCACATGGCCCAAAACCGGCCCAAGTCCAAACCCAACCCAATACCCATATTCAACCCAAATTCGGCCCAAAGCCCAAGTCTAAAACCCGAAGCCCAACAAGGCCCAAGTCCAAACCCAAAGCGGCCCAAACTACCCAATCGGCCCAAGTCCAAGCCCAAACCGACCCAAGCCCAAATTGGACCCAAGCTCGGCCCATTACCAAGCCCAAGCCCGGCCCATTACCAAGCCCAAACCGACCCAAAGTCCAATCCTGCCCAAGCCCACAATCAGCCCAAGCCCACAATCGATCCAAGCCCAAATCAGCCCAAGCCTACAAATAAAAAAAAAAAACCAAGCCCACAAAAATCAAACCAAGCCCACAAAAATCAAACCAAGTCCACAAGAATCAAACCTTGACCTGAATGTTGACCTTTGGCCAAACCTTGACCTGAATGTTGACCTTTGACCAAACTTTGACCCTAACTTTGACCAATTAGACTTTGACCCACACTTTGACCAATCAAACTTTGACCTTGATCAAGTGTTGACTTTGACCCAAGTTTTACCGATCTAACTTTGACCCCTCCTAACCTTGACCCAACCCGAACTTCAATCCAATTCAAACTCAAATTGTAGATTCCATCCAAACTCCAAAAATCCAAAAAACATTCCTCATTATTCAGCTTTAATTCAAAAATCCTGAAAATCTCTTTTCTCAAATTTTCAAACAATCATTTTATTCAAACTTCATCAAGTTTTAAAAAAAACCATTTTATGGAATTTTAAAGGAAAAACTCTTCTCACATCACAGAAAACTCTTCTCAAACGCAGAAAGTTCTTCTCACGTATACAGAAAGTTTTCTCCTAAAACATTTCACAAAATCAGTGTTTCTTCATCGAGAATTCTGAACAACTTCAAAAAATTTCCAACTTAGTTTTTTACCCTAATAAACCGTTTTCAGGGAGCAAGAAATGTCTAATCCCTTCAAAAAATTTCCTACATGGTTAGAACATCGCTTGTCTCCCTTCTAAAAATAAAAATCCGGGGCGGGGCACTGGGTTCGTAACCTCCCTTGTCGCAGTCTGGATCTCTTTAGGCGGGGCATTAGGGTGACAAACCACCTCTATTTGCAGCCTAGATTTTTACAAGGCGGGGTGCTAGGGAAGTGACGGCCTTCCTAGTTGCAGCCGGGATTTTAGAATCGTCTAACTCCCTTCCGTTCGATTTCAATGTTTTCGGTTTTTAACATTTTAAAACCCAGGAGTTAGAGACGTTATTAGGGTTCGACCGAGAACATCTCATTCATGGTGTTTCTCTCTGAATCCTATTTTTCGACATAAATTCATTGCCCCATCTTTCGAGCCTCGGTACTTATTATTAGTTAAGTGTCGTGTTCGATGGGGTACATAGGGTAATCCCTCGGGATTATCCGCCCTTTTTATAACAAAAATTATTTTTGGTTTTAAAATTTTAAGAGAGGCAATTCTGAACAAATCAATCCAACGCTTTCATTAAAGCTTTAACCCATAAGCACTCCTCAATCCTTTCTTAAGCAAACTCGAAGTCATCAGTCTTACTAACATAGGACCCTTTATTCTTAAATGCTCCCGAACAACCTTGTGATCAGAAAACCTGAACACATCTTCAAAACCCGAACACCTGTAAACCAAATATCCCTTTCATACTCCATCAACACACTTTCAACTTCCTAATCACCTCAAAAAATTTGACCATCCTAAATCCAAAACTTATAACAACGAAAAACTCCTCAATTCCACCAAAAATCCGAACACTCTCAACTTCACAAAATGACCAAAATACCCCTCAGCTCTACAAAATGACCAAAATACCCCTCATCTCTACAAAATGACCAAAATACCCCTCAGCACTACAAAATGACCAAAATGCCCCCAAGCTCTACAAAATGACCAAAAACTCCTTAACTCCAACAAATGATCCAAACACCCCTTAACTAAAAAAATGACCAAAATGCCCTTTTGCTCCTCAAAACTTTCAGCATCCTTTTAACCTTGTGGAAGTCGAAACAACCTCAAACCTCTCAACATTCAAACCAATTTCACCGACCAATATTTCAAGACCAGCCTATTTCTCCCAACTCTTGGAAATCATCTGTTCTTCAGTCCACACTCAATCCTATCCTTTGGCTTTAATTGAATCTCTCTAAATAAGGTTTTGAAAGAAGGCAATCCTGACAATTGGAGACCGAGGTTTCCTCGGGCACCAATCCGAAGTCGTGGTCGTTGCCACTTCTAAGGGGTGTAACCCAGTGCGAACCCACACCGAATCTCTGGTATGATCAGATAAGTCCTATCCATAAGCAGCAAATTCAGAGTCAATCAACGGTTCTTAGAACCCTTCTCCTCCCTTCCTAGTTCGTTAGGTCAAACTAGGTGGCGACTCTAGTCAATTCCGCCCTTAGGGCATAAGTCCGCGTGGAGCCCATTGAGAGCGGGTGTAGTGTACACTTGCATTCTCCCTTATGCTTTCTGGGAAAGACGGACGATAAAGTAGGTATTTGAGGGCTGCTAGAATAACTGGTTTTCACCCTCCACAAAATGGCATTTTCTAGGATCTATGTTTCTCAGTCAGACCATTTAGATAGACCCCCCCCCCTCATACCGAAAAATCACCCTCCACACCTACCTTGATTACCTTCGTAATTGAAGTGATCCTTCACGTCAGCATACTTCAGGAGCCTCGTTGATGGTGGATCCGAAAAGATTCCGACCCAAGCTTTTGACTCCTTGCTATTCTTGATGTTTCCCACATTTTTATGGTGTTTTGGTGAGGGTTTGATGATGGTCGATGTTATGGGAGTTGGTAAAAGTGTTTGGATGGGGATTTTGAGAGGTTTTTGATGTGATTTCGGTGCTCAGATGTGTAAAATGTTGGAGCTTGGTGGCGACTATTTTTTCTGACTGCTTAGGGTTCTTGGAGCTGTCCTTTGCTCAAGGGTTAAGGTCCCTTATATAGGCATCACTAAAGATAGAGTAAACTCGGTAAAAACTGAAGTTTACTGAGATTTGGACAAGTGATTTTTGGAGTGAGTTTGGCTATGAAATTTTAACCATGTGTAGAGCAAGATATTTTTGATTTTTCTAAGGAGAAATTAGATTTTTGGGATAATGGAATATTTTAAATTCGATTTCTTGTCAAATTCAATCAAAAATTACTAGAACATTATTGGAAGTTCGAAAAATCAAAATTCCAAAAACATTATGCTCTAAATGTCATCCTCCATCATATGTTAAAGTTTCAACGCATTCCGAGTTGATTTTAGTCATTTTTGGAGGAGAGAGAAAGCTTATAAGATGGCTTAGGAGCCCTAAAAATTACAAAAATACCCTTCGGATGACTAAGCTACTAACACTCCGGAACACGCCGATCAAACCGGGATTCCTTGTCATTTGACTAAAATACCCTTTGAAACACATATGCCTTAAAGACTCTAACCCGGGGGGTCAAAATTTTGGGTATAACAGTATGCATCCAAGATTCTACACAACAACAATCGGCTTAGTAGATCATGTACAGTCGGACCTAGTAGTGATTTTGAATTTGAGGTGGTTGATGTGAATGGATACTTTATCGTCAATTTGACAGCCCACCACTGTGACTGCATGTCTTGGGATCTCTCTAGTATTCCTTGCAAACATGCTTGCGTAGTCATAGCGAGACAAAGGTTAGATTTGAAATCATTCGTTGCTCATTCATTTTCGAAGGAGATGTATGTGGATACATATAAAAATGCGATCTTACCGATTCTTGATCCCAACATATGGCCCGATATTGATGATAAGATGAAGTTACGTCCACCGTTTCTGAGAAAGTTTCAAGGAAGACCAAAAAAAGAATAGGAGACGGGAACAAGGAGAGGCGCCCACTGTTACCAAGAGATCTAGTCATGTTACTTGCAGGATTTGCAATTGAGTTGGCCACAATTCCAAGAATGTAGGTCTCAAAAGGATAGGGGTGATGGACTGAATGGTGGTGCAAAAGGGTCTGAGATAAGCATTCTTTCGAAGGGAAAGAGGACAAGGCAAACGCATGTGTCAAACGTTGGTGCTTGAAGTAGTTTTTAGTGTCCTTTCTTGGATTTTTTTAAAGAACCATAATGAGCTACTTGTTTTTGGATAGTTTATGGGCACAGTCCTTAGCATTGTTTTTGGATGTTTTTGTAGACCAAAAAATATATGGTTTTGTTGAGATATTTTGGGGAATGCTTCTGCTACCGTTATGCAGCAAGTAATCTTGATGGTGTTGCTGTCATTAAATCCCACGCAACTGCTGCTTCTGTTGTGTTTCAGGAAGTTACAACATGTAAACATGACACATTGTGGTTTTAATTACACTACGCCTGCTAATATTCAGCACTTTGTTGCTGTTGTGGTTCTCCATATGACAAAAATCATTGCAGGATTTGCACTGTTGTCGATATATTATTTAGCACTCTGGTGTTATTTAGGATTCTCCGGTCATGTTACTTGCAGAATTTGCACTATTCATTGCATTTGCACCCGCTCGGTAGCTGATTGATGTTCAAGACTATACCAAAATCATAAATATCTTGTATTTTTCTCACAGGTAGTACTTGCAGCTAGACATAAGCTCTAGAAGGACATAATCATAGGATGTATTTTGCTAATATATCATGTTTTTACGTTTCTGATTTAAAAACTCGACTTTGGCTTGTGATTGATCCAATATTTACTCATCAATTGGAACAAACTCTTCTACATGTATTTCTCACATCTAAGGACTTTAAACTCATCATTTTAAATGTCATCTAGAAGCAAAAATCAAATGCAACAGTCCGCATGTTGTAGGTGGTTTTGAAACTTCTATTATATTAGATATTGTACTGTAAAAATTTATATTTAAAACACTAGAAATATATTAATGCTTGATAAAGTACATTGTTGGTTCAGATCAGTTACATTGTAGAAAATGGTGTTTAAAACACCAGGATTAGACTGTCACTAACATCAATGAGCATTACATTACCCCAAACATAATTGTTTCAGCACAATTAGAGAATGACAACCCAAATGTAAAACATCACAACTAATACTACAATCAAAGCTGCAAGCACTATCTTTGTAGTCTTCAGCTGAACCAATCTAGCCTTTTCTATCTTTTCAAATTTGGTTAGTAGACATGTATTTGTGCTTCTTATGTCCTGCAATACATATTCAATTCCACCGATAACTTAATTCCTTTCATGCCTTTCAACCCCACAAGTTGAAGAAGCAGTCGTTGACAAATAATGCTTGGGCGGGTTGACAACTCTCCACCAGATGAAGAAGTTGCACTTTTTGGCAGGACAATTATAAAACGAAGTGGTGTAGTTTCTAGCAGTATTAGCAACCTATAACTAAGCATAAAGATTGCAGTAGCATCTTAAATCCCACTTGGGATTAGAGTTGAAACTGTGATCGCTTGAGGAAGACATTTTGTATAAAACACCAAACAACAATACAAATTCAAGTTCAAAAAATAAGCTCAGATTGGTATTTATGGCCATCATCATTGCTTTGCAATAAGGATACAACTATTTATGCGCAAGCGCAATACCTATGGAGCAATCATTTCATAAAACACTTCAATGTGTTACAATAGAGCAATTAAATGAGAGACCGCTTCAACACAGGCCTGCACGCATAATAGTTATGACCAATTGAATAAAGGTCATTTTAATAACAAGATCATAAATCATGAACAACCCAAGCATCAATTAAGCATTATAGCAAAGCCAGTGCATCAGATGGCAAATCAGTAATGTCAGCAGCAACAACTGACACAAGAAGCATCATGAACAACCCAAGTATCAGTTAAAGATCATAACAAACAAAGTGCACCAGATGGCAAACCAGCAATGTCAACAGCTGTAAGAGGAATGACACAAGAAGCAAGGTCATCAGAGACTACCCAAGCCTCCTTAAACACCCTAACAAAGCCAGTGCACTAGATGACAAACCAGCAATGTCAACTGCAGTAAGAGGAACGACAGAAGAAGGAAAATCCATAATCGTAGGATTTTCCAGAAATCAGAAAGGCTGGATACAACATTGTTCTTTATCATCAATCACAATCGATACCTCAAACAAAGCAAGGCCAAGCCAATCTATCCACTTACGGACTAATCGCAAGTAGGGGAAGGATACAATGGAGCGAATTTTTTGAATCAGGAACGTAAAATCTAAATTTGTAAAATTAGGGGAATATGGAGTCAAAGATAACAATTGCATATCAACACAATTTGAAAATCGCATATCAACACATTTGAAAGTGGTAATTAGTCCCTAGCAATTGAAATCAAGAATCTAAATTCAAAAATCAGAAAGTGGTATAGAACGCACGTAATTGTTTTGCCGAGTTGTAACTCACAATAGCATGTGAGGGAAGAACCAGATAACATGGGCTACCATTAGGTACCGCAAGTAACATCAAAGCCAAAGACGTACTTACATTCAAACATCAAAGATCGGATGAAGAGCGACAAAGGAGAGAGCAGAAAAACGGCCAGGAAGAAGAAGAACCGTCTCAGTAAGGTGAGGTATTCGCCAACGAAGAAGACTAAATTAATTTTGGTCAACAAACTTAACTTGGTCAACAATAACAGAGGGAGATGAAAATATGAGAAAAGTGTGACGGAAGATATATTAACATAAGGTCATGGGTGGGATTTGTTATATTTGAAAGGTCGTGGGTGGGCAGTGTAATTTCGTTAAAGGTCATGGGTAGGTAGTGTAATTTTATCTTCATTTTTCTTCCACAGATGGTCTCTTACGTTTGACGTTGTCCAATGCTATAATTGGTCGTTGCCTAAGGCCCTCGTGTGTGCCTTGGAAATGGGCGTTTTAATCACAAAACATGGCTTGTGTGAGTGAAGATAATCCCACCGTCTGATTCCCACACTTCTTTTCCCTACTCTTCTCCCTGTTTTCTCAGGCCGTCTCTGCATCTTTTTATGTCTCTCCTTCTGATTTTCTCTGTCGTTATGTGTAATCATTTGTCTTGCTCAGCCAAACAACTGTCACCTCATATGTCTTTGCATGATGTCTTTTGAGCTTCCCCGTTTCCCCTTTGGCTCTCTCTCATTTCCCCACTCCTTGACGTCTTGTTTATATTTCGCCTGTTGTTTTCACTGTTCCCGTACTTTGTCAGCCTCCTCAAGGCTTCCTTCTTCGTTTCTTTCGTTACTCTTCACTACCCCTCCTCTAACCCAATGAGGATGATGATCGTCAATGATTTCCTTGTAGTGCACCATAGGAATCTTCGTGCGAGAGACTCGCCAATGGAAATTTTAGCCAAAGCCTTGGTGGTCATCACGTGAGACTTATGAAGTATTAGAATAATGTGTGTTATTAAGTTTCGTCAGTTTCGTTAGTTTATTAAGGTTCTTCAGTTTCGTTAGTTTATTCTGTTTCTTAAGTTTCAACAGTTTCGTCAGTTTCTTAAGTTTTGTTATTACTCTATTAGTTTCGTCAATTTATTACTCTAGTATATGTAGAGTCTTCATTATTAGCGTTTTATTTTATCAAGTGGGAGTTTTGTTTTATAAAGTGAGCATATGTAAAGGTTTGGGTTTTGTCTTCCCCTTGGATTATAAATAGGGGAGTCTATTATGAACAACAACACAACATCTGAAATACAAAAACAATTTCTTCCTTTTATATCAAGTTTCTATCAATTCTATTATCTTTTTTATATCAAATTTTTTCAATTTCATTATGGTATTATAGCAGGAATCGATGTTTTTCTTTTAGATTATGAAGAATTGAAGAATAGTGTTGCAGAACGACTACAGTTTTTTTCTTAAACAGACATGGCTTGCGAAAAAGGAACTGAGAAGAAGCCTAGTGTTGAGACAAGTGTGATAGGTTATTCAGATCCTCTGTATGCCTATCCTTCTGAGAAGGAATTGGCAGGTCTTTGCTTATTGAGTAAGAATTCGTAAACTAATCATTTTTTTTCTACAAAGTGGATATTAGACACTGGGGCAACAGATCATATGTCTGGAGCTCATAATTCCTTTGTCAATTGGAGAATTTTGTCACACTCCAAGTTTGTGGTTTTGCATGACGGTAGGCTACAGGTTGTTTCTATGGTTGGAGATGTAGAATCGGGGAGATATTTCTGGGTTAAAGATAAGTTATACATCCCAGATTTTAAATTCAATTTACTCTTCGTTAAAAGGTTAGTAAAACAAATTGCTCAGCCGCTCATTTTTGGTGAGAAATATTGTTTTACACAGGATTCTATCACAAAAGTTGAGGTCATAGGGCTGGATCAGTAAGGTCTCTATATTTTGGACACGGAACGCGCTAGTCAAGTTTTTCGTGTTTCTGGTAGATACAACAAAGAGAGCTGGTCTTCAGCATTTTGGTCTTGTTTCTGGAATTAGTGCCAAGGTTGTGGAGTTACATTACAGTTTAGGACATATTCCGTTTTAGAAGCTAGTTCAAATGGGACTTATAAAGAGTAATGATGTTCTGTCAGATTATGCTTGTGACATTTGTTATAAAACTAGTGCACAACGTCTTCCGTTTGGGCACTCAGAAATTAAAACCATTAAACCTTTTGAGATGGTTCATGTGGATGTTTGGGGACCGTTTAATGTCTCCACTTATAATGGTTACAAATATTTCATCTGTTTTGTAGATGATAATATCATAATTACTTGGGTTCAACTTTTGCTACACAAGGGTGAAGCATGGGTGTTAAGACAAGATCCCCTAGTTTTGATGATAGCAAACCTTGTGTTGTCTATCTAATGCGCTTGTCAAGATTCATGATTTTAGATAGACAGGTGAATAAGTGGCTTAGCACGCAATGTTGCAAGCGTACTTAAGTCATGAGTGGCTTAGCACACAAGGTTGCAAGCGTGCTCAATCCACGACATGTGCTCTACCAGTCGGGCACCTGTAGGAGAGCTCCGGAGAACTTCTAGCAAGACACAGGCAGCAAGACAAACCACACCACCACATATCTCTTATATCTGACATTAAACAAGGACCAACGATTAGAACATCGACAACTCACTCAGATCATTCACATCCACACAAGAAACTTGCTCATGACAAGCTCACAATAAAAGGTGTATCTCATTAATGTGCAAGATAACAAGATAAACAAAGGCTATTGATGAACATCATTACATAGCCGTAATACTTCAGAAGAGAGCATTTATGAGCATTAAGCAGACAAGTTCAGTCAAGTTGAAGTGTGCAAGTGGTGACCAACAACTTGGGAGACGCCCGTAAACTTGCCCATTCACAAGGCAACGCGTGTGCTGGTGGCTCAAGATAAAGTTGGATGAAAGTCTGCAGTATGGTGCGGATATTATATTGGTAGAAGAATTAGTATTCTACTCTTAGAGTCTACAACTCCTAGGTTGTCAGTTGGCATCTCAACTAACTTGTATAAATAGGTGCATTAATGTTCCTTGTAACACAGGCCCTGTACAAAAAAAAAGATAGAGATAATCTGGGCAAGTGGATCAGACTTAGGTGTGTGTAAGTGCTAGAGAGTTGGTGAGCTAGTGAGGACTAGGTTGAGTATCAATACATTGGGTATTTGATAGGACGACAGGTCGGGGAACGGTTGGGGAACCGTAGGCCGATAGTCAGGAGAGGGTTGACGACTTTAGGGGTAAAGTCGAAACTGTACCGGGAGTCCGTGTGTGGGGCAAGGGAGGTTGAGTGAATTTCGTGTGTGTAAATTCTCAATCGAAATGTGTTTTCCAGTTTAATTGTTGCCTCTCGTCTATCAAAGTTTTATTAGAGTCCACGATACGTCCACGACACGTCGAGGACGCATCAGGAGCACTTGCGTAGTTTCAATTGGTATCAGAGCGGGTCTCTTCTAGAAAGCTAACTGCTTTGGAAGACGATCAAGATGTCTCATGTAAGCATTCTAGCAGCAGAAGAAGGTTCTGCACCGAATCGACCACTACTCTTCAATGGAGACAACTACACTCACTAGAAGAACAAGATAGAGTTTCATATCAAGTCTGACGATCCAAGAATGTGGAGGGTGATAACACATGGAGAGTACACCTTCCAGAACCCTTAAGGACAAGATATATCTATCGATAGTATGACGGATGAGCAAATCAAGAAGCTGATATTCAACACTCGAGCTGTAAGAATACTTCACTGTGCATTACTACCTGAGCAATACTCGAAGATTGCTTCAGCTAAAACAGCCCAAGAGATTTGGAAAACTCTTGAGGTCACCTATGAAGGGAATGATGAGATCAAAAAGACTCGCATTGAGCTGTTACTCACTCACTGGGAGCTATTCAAGAAGGAAGAAAAGGAGAGCATTTCTGAAATGCATACAAGGTTTACTAAGCTGATCAACGAAATGTTGGTTCTTGGAAGAACAATCTCTAACGAGGATCAAAATGGAAATTCCTCAGGTCTCTTCCTGCCTCCTTTGATAGCAAAGTCAATGCCATGCAAGAAGTGCATGATCTCTCCAAGATGTCTCTAGCAGACATGTTAGGATCTCTAATGGCTTTCGAGTTAAAACTACAACACAGAAACTCGGAAAGCTCATCAAGAGATAGAGGAAAAGGCATAGCCCTTCAAGTAGCTGAAAATGAAAGGTCCAAGTCAGGAGAGGACAATGATGAAATGGTCCTCTATGCTAAAAGGTACGTTAGAAAGTTCATAAGAAATAAAATGAGGAAGGGCAAGAAGTCCAAGGAGTCGGATGATCAGGAGAGCAATGACAAGTGTTTTGGGTGTTCAAAACACGGACATCATATCAAGGACTGCCCTCAACGATCACGAGAGGACGATGACAGGGTCAAGAAGCCTGTCCGACGATCATTCAACAAAGGACCAAAGAAGGAAGCCTTCATTGCCGCATGGGGAAATTCTGAACAAAGTGATGACAATCAAATCTCAGACAGCGACACCTCAAAAGAGGAGAAGGCTCACCTATGCCTTGAAGATGTGTGTTTGATGGCACAAGGAAATGATGTCTCATAATCAGAAGGAAGAAAACAACATAAGGTAAACTATTCTAAACTTAGAAGGAGAATTCAAAAGGCTGAACTTCTAGGACTTAGAAAGTTTTCTCTTATATTAGTTGATCACCTAGAGGCGTTAGAAACTGAAAACGATGAACTTTTGAAAGAAAATGAAAAACTGAGAAAAACCTCGGACAAAAACAAGGTAGATAATCTCATGGCACTCATGAAATTACAAAGAGATTATAGTGAAATTCTCACCGCTCATGAAAAGTTGAAGTATGAAAAACAACCTGAAATCGATGAATTGATTGTTGCTCTTAACACTAAAGAAAAGGAACTAGCTACCATCAAAGAAAAATATTCTAAGATAGATGATGTTTCTAAGACACCCATGAGGAAAAGCAAATGACAGGTCAGATGTCGGTCAGAGACCAGTCGTAGAGATGTCTGCAGCTTATGCAGACAACCTGGTCGTCATGAGTCCAGTTGCCATAAAGCGAGTTTTATGAGACATTGGCGGCTCAAGAAAGTAGGACTGAAATGGGTAGTCAAAAAAGATCTTAGAATATTAAATGGTGGAAATGGGTCCAACCGTGCTACGGACCTAACCCCACACCACTAACGTGTTATGTGCATAATCGAGTGAGAATGGACCCCTGCTGGTACATCGACAGTGGGTGCTCTAAACACATGACAGGAGATAAGAAGAAGTTCTTCTCACTCGAACCAGAAGCCAAGGAACCGTTTCCTTTAGAGACAACAAGAAAGGAAAATCATCGGTGTAGGTAAGGTTGGTATTACTTTTGATTATGTCATAGATAGTGTAAATCTAGTTCATGGTTTAAAATTCAACTTGCTTAGTGTTTCTCAAATTTGTGACAAAGGGAATTCAATTCATTTCTATCCTACACATTGTAGCATAGTAAGTCAGAACAATGACAAAGAGTTGCTAAAGGGAAAAAGATGGAAAAATGTTTATGTAACAAAGCTTAAAGGATATTGACAGTCCAAATATTCCTTGCTTGACTGCTTCAATAGATGACTCTACTCTATGGCATAAAAGACTAGGGCATATTAGCACTTATTTGCTAAGAAAACTTGTCAAGAAACAGTTGGTAAGAGGTCTTTCTGAGATTAATGAATCTGAGACCAATCTTTGTGATGCTTATGTTAGAAGCAAACAGACCAAGGCTTCTTTTAAATCAAAGAACTCAGTTAGTACATCCAAACCACTTGAACTACTTCACATGGACTTATGTGAACCTATGAGAGTCAAAAGTTTTAGAGTAAATTGGTATGTCATTGTAATTATTGATGATTACTCACGATTTGTTTGGACACTCTTTATTGCTTCCAAAGACGAAGTCTTTGAGAAATTTCAAGCCTTTGCAGGAAAAACCCAAGTACAACTCAATCTCAAGATCAAGACTCTTCGGTCTGATCATGGGTCAGAATTTGAGAATCAACAATTCATGGATATGTGTAAACAACATGGGATTAGTCTCACATATTCAGCACCAAGAACATCCCAACAGAATGGGGTAGTTGAGCGAAAGAGCAGAACACTACAAGAGGTAGCCAGGGCCATTCTATTGGGGAGCAATATTCCTCAAGTCTCCTGGGCAAAAGCGGTGGTGACTGCATGCTACATCACAAACAGAACGCTCATACGACCAATCCTCAACAAAACTCTCTCTATGAGTTAATCAAGGGAAGAAGACCAAACATAAGTCACTTCAGAACGTTTGGTTGCAAATGTTATGTCCACAACAATGAAAAGAGTCCCCTTGGAAAGTTTGATGCCAGAAGTGATGTGGCCATTTTCCTTGGATACTCTGAAAGAAGCCAGGCATACAAAGTATACAACAAACAGACACTGAAGGTGGAGGAAAGTGTGCACGTAGTCTTTGATGAGGCTGACGTACACAAGGTCAACGAATCTGATGAAGATAAAGAACTTGGATTCAATCTAACTGATCAAGATCACGTAGATAATCCCAAAGATAAATCACCGACTGAAGAAAACTTGCCCGATAGGTCAGTGAAAGGTCAACGACAGGTCAACAACAGGTCGAAGAAGGAAATAATGATGTCGAGGATCCTCTCTCTTCATCAACCATTCATCAATCTCGTGCTTTGTACAAAAATCATCCATTAGAAAATATCATATCAGATATATCCAAAGGAACACAGACAAGAGCACAAACTCGAGATCTTCTAGCCTTCTCAACGACAGTCTCACCCATGGAGCCTAAGAACATCAAGGAAGCTCTTCAAGACTGAGACTGGATCAATGCAATGCAAGAAGAACTAAACCAGTTTGAAAGATGGAAAGTCTGGCATCTTGTGCCTCGTCCTACTCATCAAGGAGTACTTGGCACAAAATGGGTCTTCAGAAACAAGCTGAATGAAATGGGAGAAGTTGTCAGGAACAAAGCTCGTCTAGTAGCTCAAGGATATCATCAACAAGAAGGAATAGACTTCCAAGAAACCTTCGCTCCAGTAGCAAGGATGGAATGTATCAGATTACTAATTGCATTTGTTGCACACAAAGGAATTAAACTCTTCCAACTTGACATCAAGAGTGCCTTCCTAAATGGGTATGTCAAAGAGGAAGTGTAAGTTGAGCAATCTCCAGGTTTTGAGACACAAGAAGGAAAAGACATGGTACTCAAACTTGACAAAGCTCTTTATGGGCTCAAACAAGCTCCAAGATCATGGTATGATCGCCTGTCCTCCTATCTATTGGAAAACTACTTTAAAAGAGGTAAAGTAGACAAAACTCTATTTATCTACAACAACAAAAGAGATTTCCTAATTGTGCAAGTATATGTTGATGATATAATCTTTGGAGCCTCTGATGAGAAATATTGCAAAAAGTTCAAAGCATTGATGAAAAAGGAATTTGAGATGAGTGATCTGGGAGAATTGAAGTTCTTTCTAGGACTTCAAGTCAAGCAGAATGATGAAGGGACCATCATATCCCAAGAGAAGTAAAAGACTTGCTGAAGAGATTTGGAATGGAAGGATGTAAGATGTTTGACACACCAATGGTAGTGGGCACTAAGATGGGTATCATGACCGGTGACCGACCGGTCGACCAGCGATCTTATAGAGAGATGATTGGTTATCTACTATATTTGACTGCTAGTAGACCTGACATCATGTAAAGTGTTTGCTTATGTGCCAGGTTTCAAGCAGATCCAAGAGAAAGTCACCTCACAGCTGTAAAAAGAATCCTACGTTACTTAAAAGGAACCATGAATCTTGGTCTCATTTATCCTAAGTCAATAACTATAAGGTTGTAGGATTTTCAGATGCAGAGAGGATCTATCACTGATAGAAAGAGCACTTCAGGGACAACATTCTTTGTTGGATCATGTCTGATTGCACGGGGATCAAAGAAACAACAAAGTGTTGCAATCTCAGCAGTTGAAGCTGAATACATTGCTGCGGCAAGCTGCTATGCCCAACTCCTATGGCTTAAACAACAAATTGGTGATTATGGCGTCAAAACAGGTACTTTACCAATTATGTGTGATAATACAAGTTCCATCTCTATTTCTAAAAATCTTGTGCATCATTCTCGCACCAAACACATTGACATTAGACATCATTTTCTTAGAGATTGTTGTGAAAAAGAATTAGTTGGTTTAAAGTATATTTCTACTGAGAACCAACTAGCTGACATCTTTACAAAGCCATTAAGTAGAGAAAGGTTCACTAAGATTGTTCATGATCTTGGTATGATATTCATTAATCACAGTTAAACTGCTTTTATTTCCCACGATCAGTCAACGACATGTGAGCAACACTTGTTATATTGTCGTTCAGTAGTCAACGATTAGTTTAATGCATAGAAAACATGTCAAACGACTACTTGATGCAGATATGTCATTTTCCACAAAAGTGAGATTAGGTTAGAGACAGTCCAACGGATAGAAACAGAAAAACTCTTCAACGGATCGTTGACAACCGTCACGACTGATGCCCGTTGTTAATAGTACCGTTAGGACATGTCAGCGAGCGGACGAGGAGCGGTCGCCGACCGTTACTCGATATCTATAAAAGGGCGATGGGAGTTCTACTCCTGTCACACTATTGCCCTCACTCTCTCTAATCTCTCTAAGTGATCAAAGCATATTCTCTTCTCTCTCACAAAATGTCCTGCGAGACTTATAGCAAAAATCCCTCGCCTCACAAACGTTAAAGAACACCCGAGCAAAAAGTATTAAATTCCAGTACAAATCCTCTACACTGAAAATGGCACCAAAGAGGAGGAGAACGAGCTTACGGTTAGAATAATCCAAGAAGGGAACCTTCTTGCCAGCGTGGTAGAATATATAAAGTCCCACATTCCTAAAACCAACCACCTCATCACATCCGACACTTTCAAACCCACCATTATTTCTGATCCTGCTCCCACACAAGAACCGAAAATGGCTTCTCCTGCACCCTCACCTAAAACCTCCAAAATACCACAAAGAAATCCAAAGCCAAGGAATCAAAGTCCAAAGGCCATTCAACCGCCACCACTAGTCGTGTAACTCGCTCATCTAGGCGCGCCAAAGAACAAACAGCTCCACAAAAATCCCGCTCAACACCAGAGAAAACAACAAGTGGTTACACTTCACCGAGGAAGAAGAAGCCTCTCCTTCAGCTATCATCAAAGAGGTAGTTCAAACATTGGAGGAAGAGGAGGTTCAAAGTGATGAACCATCTCAAAAGGAAGCCTCGGTAGAAGAGAAAGGCCAAGAAGAAGGTGTAAATGCACCTGACTCCGAAGACGAGGAAAATCTTATAGCCGCTTTCGGAGAACCAGTCAACGATAGGTCTTCAACACCTTAGCGACAACATACAAATGGTGATAGCAACACAGAATCATCATCACCCATTATTTACATGCTCGAGGAGCGTGCTCAATTGGAAAAAGCAAAAGGAAAAAGGAAGATGGGTGCTTCCTCTAACATCAAGGAGGTCGAGGAGCTTGCTCATGCCGAAAAATCAGCTGCCAAGTCCCAACCTCCACCGTCCCAGAAGCGACTAAAAAGGCTCGAAGAACTAGAGCCTCCATTGATCAAGGCCGAGAACATCAACGACCGCTCCTGTCCCGTCTTACCAAAGACGTTGGACATAGAGTGGATGAAGAAGATGGGTCTAGAAGAGATCATTGAGCTATTGGAGTTCCAAGGATGGCTATAATTCTTCCAAGAGCATATTCCTGTCTACACCGAGTTGCTCAAGGAGCATATACGATATCTTGGACCACTTCAAAGCAATGAAGATGACGACTACCTCAACTCAACCATCCAAACTTCTCAAGTCACTATCTTCAAGTCTTGGATTTACAAGACCTTCAACCTCAAGCCAGAAGGTCTGATCATCCCAAAGGATACAACCTGGCATGACTTAGGACACCAAGGAGGAAAGATGGTCAACCTGCTCAACAAAGGAGTAACAATGAAAAACTTCAATGCCGTGGACATGTCCATCTCCGAAAAAGTCCTCTTCAACTTGGTCACCCACAACATCACCCCAAGGAACCAGCGCACTCACATTGTCAATGCACGGGATGTAAGGCTGTTGTTCGCACTCAAGACCAAGGAGAAAATTGATCTACCTGCCATGATTCTCCTCACTCTAGATGAGAGTCGTCAAGTAAACCAAGGTCTAGTGCACGGGGGAGTGGTCACCGCGGCACTTATAGAAAGTGGAGTGGACACTGACAGGTTCCACGAGTGCGCGCGCACAGCTCAAGACTGCATATGCTGCGAGATGCTATCCAAGATGGGGATAAAGATTAATGGAGATAAGCTTGTGGCTATCCAGAAGCCCACGAAGAGTGAATATGCAAGATCAGAACCTAGACCGACGGCAAGAGCTTCAGGAATCAAAAGGAGGAGAAGTCTCTCACCGGTCCACAACAGGTGGGGACCAGTCTGGATACTTCAACTTGGGACGTTCTTCAGCGTGTAAGAGTCACTCTTACCGCTGTGCAGGCTGTCTCCACCGAACCTAGTGTCCATCACATGGTTCAAGGAGCGATAGATTTTATAGATTCCCACATAGCCTGAGCGTTCCTTGTCTCCTAGAGACTCGAGTGAGACCGTGAGAGTTAGAGTTAGGACTAGATTTTATTCTTCTCCATTACTGTTTTTACTTGCCTTTGACTATCTGTTTCACAGTACCTTTTGGATATAAATGAAAATGCAACTGATTTTTGTTACTTGAATGCTTATGATGGGTACGAAATAATTTATTGTCTTGGCTGCTTCTTCCTTGATTAAAAATTACAAAATGATCTGAGATATTAGTCATATCCATTCCACTAATCTAAACTCTGACCTTGACACCTAAAATGCCTACAAACATAGCCCATAAGAAGTAGCACCTC
This sequence comes from Limonium bicolor, assembly GCA_023374045.1. NCBI lineage: Eukaryota > Viridiplantae > Streptophyta > Magnoliopsida > Caryophyllales > Plumbaginaceae > Limonium > Limonium bicolor. The sequence continues at coordinate 170,521,367 of CM041780.1, read as the reverse complement.
ATTAAATGCCACTCATCGATCAGTCGTTGAGCATATCCAAAGTGTCTATAAAACTTGCTCACTCTTTTTACCACTCACAATCATCTCACGCAATGGCTCGATACCCACAAAGCTCATCCAGCTCGAATGAGCAAACCATTCACTCCACCATTCGTAAGTTTATGACCACAAAACACCCAAAGAAATACGTTGCCCAAAGCTATGTTCAACCAACTTCGACTCCCTTACAGCTTGGTCTATCACCTCAAGTATCACTCTATCACAATCACATTCTCCACACTGCATGGAGTTCTCCATAGATTCTGATGAGTCTGACCTTTCTACCACAGCTGAATCACCTTTGATCACCGCACCCAAAGCCAAACCTTCTTGGATCAAAGCCGGATTTGCGGAGGAAGAGCCTACTTGCTTAGAGGATTATGAATGGGATACCCAACTACGTCACTCCATCTAGATTATCTTGATCATATTTTGTAGTTTAATCTATGGAATGTCATGGCCTTTACAACATCTTACGTCGTGTAGTTGCTCCCTATTTTGTTGTATGGCAAAGGGGGGAAGAAAAGTATATGTACTTGGGAGAGTACCTGTGATACTATGTCTATCGTCCTTGTATTATGTATCATCTGAATGACACCTTATCTGTGTTATAACATAAAAGCTGTCACCTATGCATAACATAAAAGCTGTCTCTTATGCTATCATTCGTTCACATTCTTTCATTCTTAAAAACCCTGAGTAACTCAGGGGGAATCCTTCTTAGGGGGAATCTCTCAATTTTGATTGCCAAGTACATATGAGTATATAGGTTGCCATCATCAAAAAGGGGGAAATTGTTAAGACAAGATCCTTTAGTTTTGATGATAGCAAACTGTGTGTTGTCTATCTAATGCGCTTATCAAGATTCATGATTTCAGATAGACAGGTGAATAAGTGGCTTAGCACGCAAGGTTGCAAGCGCACTTAAGTCATGAGTGGCTTAGCACGAAAGGTTGCAAGCACGCTCAATCCACGACATGTGCTCTACCAGTTGGGCACCTGTCAGCGAGAGCTCCGGGGAACTTCTAACAAGACACAGGTAGTCAAGAACCACACCATCACATATCTCTTATATCAGACATTAAACAAGGACCAAACGGAGTTCGCAACATCGACAAACTCACTCAGATTATTCACATCCACACAAGCAACTTGCTCATGACAAGCTCACGACAAAAGGTGTATCTCATTAATGTGCAAGATAACAATATAAACAAAGGCTATTGATGAACATCATTACATAGCTGTAATACTTCAGAAGAGAGCATTTATGAGCAGACAAGTTCAGTCAAGTTGAAGTGTGCAAGTGGTGACCGACCAACTTGGGAGACGCGCCGCAAACTTGCCCATTCACAAGGCAATGCATGTGCTGGTGGCTCAAGATCAAGTTGGACGAAAGTCTGCAGTATGGTGCGGATATTATATTGGTAGAAGAATGAGTATTCTACTCTTAGAGTCTACAACTCCTAGGTTGTTATTGGCATCTCAGCTAACTTGTATACATAGGTGCATTAATGTTCCTTGTAACACAGGCCCTGTACGAGAAACAAATATAGAGATAATCTGGGCAAGTGTGGATCAGACTTAGGTGTGTGTGTAAGTGCTAGAGAGTTGGTGAGCTAGTGCGGACTGGGTTGAGTATCAATACATTGGGTATTTGATAGGACGACAGGTCGGGGAACGGTTGGGGAACCGTAGGCCGATAGTCAGGAGAGGGTTGACGACTTTAGGGGTAAAGTCGAAACTGTCCCGGGAGTCCGTGTGTGGGGCAAGGGATATTGAGTGAATTTCGTGTGTGTAAATTCTCAATCGAAATGTGTTTTCCAGTTTAACTGTTGCCTCTCATCTATCAAAGTTTTATTAGAGTCCACGATACGTGCACGACACGTCGGGGACGCATCAGGAGCGCTTGCAAAGTTTCAATGGGAAGCTCTTGTAAGCTTCTTTAAGTTGGTAGAACGTCAATTCGATGGCAAGGTAAAAGTGGTTCGTAGTGATAATGCAAAAGAATTGGGTAGTTCAAATGAAGGGAGAACTTATTTCACTCAAGAAGGAATAGTTCATCAAACTACTGGTGCTTATACTCTTCAGCAAAATGCCGTGGTCAAAAGGAAGCATAAGTACCTTCGTAAGACCGCCTTTCAATCTCAGGTTCCGCTTACTTACTAGAGTGAATGTATCTTGCATGCTGCCTATTTGATTAATAGGCTGCCTACCAAGGCTTTGAAAGGGAAGACTCCCTTTGAAGCTTTTTACAGCACAAAGCCTTGTTATAATGATATACAACCTTTTGGTTGCTTGTGTTATAGAACTCTTGTTGGTGACAAGGGTGGCAAATTTAGTCCGTGGGCTAAGGCTTGTGTTTATTTAGGTGAAGAACCAAGGAAGAAATGGCATAAGTTATACAGTTTGGATACCCGACAAGTCGTAGTTTACAGGGATGTGAAGTGTCATCCCACTATTTTCCCTTCTGCAAAAGACCAGGTTATGTTTTCTAATTCTTCAGGGCATGCTATTGATGCTTCTGAACAGTTTCCTAGGGATTGGGAAGTGATAATCCCAGCCCCCTTGTGCGTTCTTCCTTTGATGATAATGTCACTGTTCATCCTCTTAGTGAAGATGTTATGCCATCTGTGGTGGTCGAGCCAGATCATGTGGGCGAATCAAAAGGTGGTCTTAGACGCTCTAGCCATGAGAGCCATTGGCCTAGGTATCTTGATGATTATGTTTGTTCTTCTCATTTCCAGGATATATTGGATGCACATGTTTATCATAGAGGAAAACATGAGAATTTGTTGGAGGATTGTCAAAGTCTGACAGATACTAAGCTTGAGGTTTCTTGTGCATTCACTGTGACCGCTTCACATGCTCCATTTGATCGCACTATGAAAGAGGAGAAGCCACAATCATATAAAGAAGCGGTTGTTTCTGCACATTGGCGAGAGGCTACGCAGAGTGAACTAAAGGCCCTGGAGGCCACCAAGACTTGGGAGGTTATTGATTTGCCCAAAGGTAAGAAAACTATCGGTTATAAATGGGTTTACAAGATAAAACTCAAATCCGATGGCAGTCTTGAACGTTATAAAGCATGTTTGGTGGAGAAAGGCTTCACTCAACCCCATGGGCTAGACTATCATGAGACGTTCTCACCAGTAGTTAAGATGACCACAATTCGTGCTCTTCTTACCGTGGATCTTCACAACGGGTGGATTATGAATCAGTTAGATGTTAATAATGCTTTCTTACATGGGGATCTTGATGAAGAAGTATATATGAAGATACCTCCAAGTCTTGATGTTCCTGGACGTAATAAAGCATGTTTGTTAAAGCATTCTCTATGGCTTAAAACAGGCTTCACGTCAATGGTTTTCTAAGCTGGCCTTCTTTCTCTAAACACTTGGGTTTTGTCAATCCAAGAATGATTATTCTCTATTTTACATAACCAGTGGTGCTCACATGCTCTATGTTGCAGTTTATGCCGATGATATGTTATTGGTTGGGACACATCAAGACAACATTAATCAGCTCAAGCATGCTTTGGATGATAATTTTAAGATTAAGGATCTTGGGACTTTACAGTATTTCTTGGGCATCGAATTTCTGTATATGCCCCAAGGAGTTGTTCTTATGCAGCGCAAATTCTATCAGGATCTTCTCAAGGAAAATGGTTGTGAGGATAGCAGAACTGTAGTTGGTCCTATGCAACTTGGACTCTCTCTACGTCGTACTAATGGCACACCATTAGATGACCCATTTGTTTATCGGCGATTAGTCAGGAAATTGAACTATTTGTCTAACACTCGGTCAGATCTTCGTATTGTCGTTTAGGTACTTAGTCAATTTATGCAGCAGCCTACTGATGTTCATATGCAAGCTGCTTTGCATACTTTACGCTATGTAAAGGGTACATTGTCTTATGGGATTACTCTTCGTCAGGGCTCTCTTGCTCCATTGAATTTAGTTGCCTATTGTGATTCTGATTGGACGGCTTGCATAGACACGAGATCTATATCTGGATACTATATCTTCTTGAGAAATAGTTCAATCTCTTGGAAAACTAAGAAACAGGGGACTATGTCGCTTTCTAGCACAGAAGCAGAATATCATTCTCTTCGTCGCATCATCGCCGAGCTTACCTGGCTCAGCCGGCTTGTCCACGAGCTTGGTGTCACCAACATTACACCCATACCAGTGAAATGTGATAATTAGTCGGCTGTTCATATTGCTCGTAATCTAGTTTTTCATTAGCGTACAAAACATATTGAGCTTGATTGTCATTTTGTTCGTGATAAGATCCAGTAGTGGCTTGTTGATGTTTCTTATATTCCCTCTACTTCTCAACTTGCTGATATGATGACAAAAATCCTTCCTAGTACTCGATACCGTGAGCATCTCGCCAGCATGGGCATGGGAAGTGCATATAGTCCAAGCCTTAGCAATTCAGCTCGCTAGCGGCTTGCGTGGGGGGGGGTACTAGAATAATGTGTGTTATTTATTTTCGCCAGTCTTGTTAGTTTATTTAGTCTATTAAGTCTCATCAGTTTTGTTAGTTCATTCAGTTTCTTAAGTTTCAATAGTTTTGTTGGTTTCTTAAGTTTCGTTATTACTCTAGTAGTTTCATCAATTTATTACTCTAGTATATGTAGAGTCTTCATTATTAGAATTTTATTTTATAAAGTAGGAGTTTTATTTTATCAAGTGGGCATACGTAAAGGTTTGGGTTTTGTCTTCCTTTTGGGTTATAAATAGGGAGTCCGTCATAAACAACAACACAACATCTAAAATACAAAAATAATCTCTTCCTTTTACTCAAATTTCTATCAATTCTATTGTCTTCTTTATATCAAATTTCTATCTGTGGAGGGTGATTTTTCGGTACGAGGGGGGGTCTATCTAAATATGGTCTGACTGAGAAGTCCGGATCCTAGAAAATGCCATTCTGTGGAGGGTGAAAACCGGTTATTCTTGGCAGCCCTCAAATACCTACTAAATCGTCCATCTTTCCCAGAAAGCATAAAGGGGAGTGCAAGTGTGCACTACACCCGCTCTCAATGGGCCCCACGCGGACTTATGCCCTAAGGGCGGAAATTGACTAGAGTCGCCACCTAGTTTGACCTAAGGAACTAGGAAGGGAGGAGAAGGGTTCTAAGAACCGTTAATTGACTCTAAGATTATTACCTATGGATAGGACTTATCTGGTCATGTCAGAGATTCTGTGTGGGTTCGCACTGGGTTACACCCCTTGGAAGTGGCAACGACCACGACCTCAGATTGGTGCCCGAGGAAACCTCGGTCTCCAATTGTCGGGATTGCCTTCTTTCAAAACCTTATTAGAGAGATTCAATTTAAAGCCAAAGGATAGGATTGGGTGTGGACTGAAGAACAGATGATTTCCAAGAGTTTGGAGAAATAGGCTGGTCTTGAAATATTGGCCGGTGAAATTGGTTGGAATGTGGAGAGGTTTGAGGTTGTTTTGACTTTCACGAGTTTAAAAAAGGGTGCTAGAAGTTTTTGAGGAGCAAAGGGGCATTTTGGTCATTTTTTAGTAGAGCTGTGGGGTATTTTGGTCATTTTGTAGAGTTGGGGGTGTGCGGATTCTTTGGTGGAATTGAGGAGTTTTTTGTGTTTATAAAGTTTGGATTTTAGGACGGTCAAATCTTGAGGTGTTTTAGGATGTCAAAAGTGTTGGTGGAGTGTGAAAGAGGATATTTGGTTTATAGGTGTTCGGGTTTTGAAGATGTTTCAGGTTTCTGGGAGTCTTCAGGAATTGGAGGTCCTAGGTGACTTAGAGTTGGTTCAGAGGAGGATTGAGGAGTGTTTATGGGTCCTAGAGCTCTAATGGAAATGTTGGGTTGGTTTATTTAGAATTGTCTCTCCTAAAGTTTTTAAAACCGAAAAAAAGCATTTTTTTTGTTGTAGAAGGGCGGATAATCCTGAGGGATTACCCTATGTACCCCCTCGAACACGACACTTAATTAATGTAAGTGTCGAGGCTCGAAAGATGGGGCAATGAATTTATGTCGAAAAATAGGATTTAGAGGAAACACCATGAATAAGATGTTCTCGGTCAAACCCTAACAACGTCTCTAACTCCCGGGTTTTAAAACGTTAAAAACCGAAAACATTGAAAACGAGTGGAAGGGAGTTAGACGATTCTAAAATCCCGGCTGCGACTAGGAAGGTCATTACTTCCCTAGCACCCCGCCTTGTAAAAAACTAGGCTGCAATTAGGGGAGGTTTGTCACCCTAATGCCCCGCCTAAAGAGATCCAGACTGCGACAAGGGAGATTACGACCCCAGTGCCCCGCCTCGGATTTTTATTTTGGAAGAGAGGCAAGCAATGTCTAACTAGGAAGAAAACGTTCTTTGAAGGTGTTAGACATTACCTGTTCCCCAAAAGAGGTTTATTTTTAAGTTGAAAACTAAGTTTGAAAACTAAATTTGAAAACTTTTGAAGTTGTTCGGAATCTTTGGTAAAGAAACACTGATTTTGAGAAATGTTTTTAGGAGAAAACTTTTGTATATGTGAGAAGAACTTTCTGCAATAGAGAAGAGTTTTCTGTGATGTGAGAAGAGTTTTTCCTTTTTAAATTCCACAAAATGGTTTCTTTGAAAACTTGATGAGACTTGAATAAGATGATGGTTTTGAAGTTCTTTTTGGGTTTTTAGATTTTGAAAAGAATTTACAAGTGAAAGTGGATTGAAAGGAATCGGGTTTGAAAAAGGTGTTGGAATTGATTTGACTTGGTTTGATTTGTATTGGAAGATGAGCCAGGTCAACGTTCGTGTTTTACTTGATTTGGTTTTCTGGTCAAGGTCAAGATTTTCTGGTCAAGGTCAACGTTTTTTAGTCAAGGTCAATGTTTTTTGGTCACGGTCAACGTTTTTGGTCAAGGTCAATGTTTTTGGTCAAGGTCAACATTTTTGGTCAAGGTCAACGTTTTTGGTCAAGGTCAACGTTTTTTGGTCAAGGTCAACGTTTTTGGTCAAGGTTTGACTTTTGTGAACTTGATTTGACTTGTATGGACTCGGTTTGACTTATATGGACTTGAACCAAATTTGGGCTGATGGGCCAAGCATGGGCTGGTGGGCCGAGTGTGGGCTAATGGGCCGAGCGTGGGTTGATGGGCCGAGTGTGGGCTGATGGGCCGAGTGTGGGCTGATGGGCCGAGTGGGGCTGATGGGCCGAGTGTGGGCTGATGGGCCGAGTGTAGGCTGATGGGCCGACTGTGGGCTAATGGGTCAAGTGTGGGCTAATGGGTCAAGTGTGGGCTAATGGGTCAAGTGTGGGCTAATGGGTCGAGTGTGGGCTAATGGGCCAAGTTTAGAAGTGGGTCAATTTTGTGCTTTTATTTACAAGTGAGAAAAAAATGTGTTCAAAATAAATTGAGATTTCTTTTTGAAATGAAAAATCAATTAAAAGTGAGAGACAATTCAATTTGGAGGAGTTGAAAAATTGGAGGGATTTGGAATGAGAAACCTTAAGTTAAGAGCATTATTCTGAATTCTTTCCTTTTCTTTTCCGTTTTTTTTTTGGGCAAAATTTTTTTTAGTGAAATTAGGGATGGTTTGGGATAGGCTTTACAAGTTTGGAAGGTATTATTCCCCACAAAGCGAATCAGAAATAAGCTAGCTGTGGGGTACCCTCAAGGCTTAAAAGATTTTCAAAGTTTTGGATGGTATTTTTCCCCACAAAGCAAATCAGAAATAAGCTAGCTGTGGGGTACCTTCCAAGACTTTGATCAAAAGGAAAAGGGGTGATCTAAGGGGCCATCTAGGGTTTAAACAACAAAAATATACACAGTGCAATGAATTAAAGTAAAGCGTATAACATACCAGGTATATACATGTATGGACTAATATGAATAATCAAAGGGGAAAAGAATTAAGAAAAAAGGGAATAAAATAATGCACACCGAGCACATACGGGTATGATACAATGATATATCTTGTGAACAATAAATCTGGATTAGTGACAATCAACAGCCAAACTCAAAGAAACGAGAACAAGTGGATATTCTAAAATATTCATTAGAATAAGGTCATCAAAATCAAACATTAATCGAGCTTAGACTAAGTTACTAAGCAGTTTGTTTTATTCACACATTCCTTCTTGGGAGTCCTTAATTAATTACCTACTTTAAACTGCTAATTAATCTAAGTTGCCCAAAAATAACCTTACACATTTCTACTGCTTTACCGACAGGTCTATCAAAAGTAAGGGCAAGATGTGGATTCATTCTTAAATTGCTGAAACAAACCCAAACAAACTTTCTGCCAATGATCTGTAAGAGAGTATTAATATCTAAACTGATGTGACGACAATATTTTTAAACAGATTAAAGCAACCTAACTACACTAGCCTTTCTCTTTAACCAAATCTGATGACTAGAGCCCAAAATGATACTAGCTGTCAGGATTAAATCAGACTCGCTTGTGAACTAAAATAATCGAACGAAGGTTACAGGTAAAACAGCCAAATTAACATCAGGAACAGATGAGCCTATGATATAAACATGAGTCAAACAGCACACAGATCCGGATTCACTGAGACATACAATCAAATGATACAACACTTAACTGATTCAAATCAGGATGGGATACCGTAGAGAGAGCAAAAGGAAATGTTTCTGCAAGATGAAGAAAAATCGAACAGAGGGAAACAAGGTGAGTTAGTTCAGACAGATAGATCAGCAAATATAATGAGGAAAGAAAAAAAAGATTGAGCAAGTAAATGTCGAGTTTAAGGAGTGGAGCACTGTAGATAAATACTGGCTATGGTAGGTGATAGCCTTCTTCGGACTGAGCCTAACAAAGAAAAGGTGAGCTCAAAACAATGATATAACGAATTACACTGGTGAGGAGCTAACTGAATATCATATATGTACTCTGAAACAAATAAGTAAAGAAGTGAGAAACCAGAATAGTTTCAAATCCAAACATAACACCAGAAAGATTTGGAATCCAACCTGATGTACACAAACTGTCTAGTATCGAGTTTGTATAGGCCTTAGAGAACTTAACGGAAGCAAAACGAGATTGGCATCCCAGAAGGTGATACAACATCACCTCAAAACGCATCACAAATATCAAATCAAAGTATGCACAGTCAGTATGTGGGTAAGCAGAGGATGAGGAAACAGAATCAAAGACCGAGATCTTCATCTCAAGATGGGGTGAGTCCACAGCAGAACATAATAACATACAGATTAACAGGGAATCGAAGTTCGTGTCACTTTTATACAGACAAGAGTCTCGAGTGGCTGCTTATCGGGCAGAATTCCAACAAAAAGGGTGTGGAAATCTGTACAGAGCGTGAAACCGAAATTATATACTGAGGTTCATGTCTTAACCTGGCACGAATTGCTTCGGATCCCAGAAGAATATACGTAAGGCCAAGAACTCATGGAGTTGCCAGATGAAATCCGAAGTAATGTATCGATAGAAATAACAAGATAGGCGTTTAAACAAGTTTGGAAACAAAGCGTAGCATCGAGAATGAGCACCGGATAGATGATGACAATGAAATTTCAGTTGTCTTGATACCCGGTTGTGATTGATATGCACAACAAGAATCAAGAGTTTTCGAGAATGGAAGAAATCAAAACGAAATAGCACGATGAGATAACTGGATGAAGAAAATGAGCGCGGGATGAGGAGAAGGAAAAAAGAAAGAAAAACCACAAGGACAACTCGTCTTTCGGGACCAATATCCCGATAGAGTTGCGGCTTCTATGACCATCACCGATTTGGGTTCATTTGGTTGAGAGATTCGCCATTGAAATAGCGTAGTAAAGAAACAGAACTTAAACTGGAGAAGCAAGGGTTCGAAGGCGGGGAGAACAATGAACTCCACTTACTCTGTTGATCTCTGGAGCAAAATGGAATCGAGATAGTGGGAGTGGGCAAACTCGGCGGATGAATGGAGACGAAGATTCGAGCAGAAGGTTTGGGTTCTTTTAGGAAGAAATCCCGACGTCTAGTTTTTTTTTGGGTTTGAAACTGGAGAAGGGTGAAGAACACTGAGAATCAGACAATAGGAATTGAATGGGGATTAGTGTCGGCTGAGGAAAACGTGGGTCTACTGTAGGGTTTTTTGGATGTTTTATAATGGAGGGGTAGACAGATGTCTATTTAGGGTTTCTTTTAGATAGTTGTGGGCCTCTGTAAGGAATAAAATCGGACCCAAACCAGGGCCTGGGCCGCTGCTGGGCGAGCCTACTACTGAAGAAAGAAAAAAAATGAGAGTTTAGCATAAAAAAACGCCTACACCGAGTTTCGAACTCGGTACTATCAATTTCCTCCCTGAATACCTTGACCAACCGAGCTATGATTGCATTCGGTATACAAATGCGAGGAAATCAGACAAATGTTATGTTACGAGCCAGGGTAAAACAAGGGAAATGTCTTCTGTTCTCGCTAAGATTCAAAACCGTGAAGTGTTTTAAAACAAAAGCAACAAAAAAGTATACAAAATGAAGCAGGCTAAAACGGATTACGATAAAAGGCTCGTGCTCCCTTTCCCATAGGAATGTGAGATTTAAATGTTGGGAAAAAGAAATTTCTTTAGTTGAAAACGGGGACGACCGCCTTGTTTCTGAAAGCATGTTCATTTTTGAATTTTTGTTTTAAAATAAAACGGGTGAGAATTTTTGGTGTCTACACTATCAGATTTCTTTCAATTTCATTATGGAGTAATCTTGGTACCTTTCGCTCTACAAGGTTGGTCCTTCTCTCCTCTTAGTTGAGTTTGAATCGTTGAAGGTCATGAAAATTGTTTGGGTTAGGGGGTCGTGAAGTATTAATAACTACCTCCTTGATCTCCAAGATATCAACTCGGACCCCCTTGACAGGCACGAATTCCAGTGGGTTCCCTTATTTTTTCGGGTGTATGACAACCTGAAGCAACGTTGCAACATCCACTTTACGGCCTTGGTGGCATTTAAGCTAGGTAGGTTCACAGGTATTCTTGAAGACTCGGAGGTCTCTAACTATAAGAATCTTCTAACTAAGGTCCTGCTCCATCTTGAGATTCCGCTCATGCACTTCGTTCCTGTAACCCTAGATGGTGAAGCATGGATTTTCCATGTCTCCTATGACAATATGCTTGTGGTTTGTTCTTGCAGTGGATTGTATGTTCACATAGTTGAGGTCTACACTCAGCGGGGATGCGACTTCTTTGGGGGAGATTCATACGGCTCATGGCTTAGCATTGAGGTTTATACTGCTAGGACGAGAACTCACAATATTTATGCCATGCCAGACCATGAGCTCTATCGGTAGGCTATTGTGAATGACTTGTTGGCGCAAAGGCAAAATCGGGTCAAGTACCTGGAACCCATGCAAGAGGAGTATGAGTATGTGCAAGTTATGATAGCTACTGGAGTTGGCTCCTCCACTCCTGCTTCTACAGGCATTCCCATGGACCGGCCGGAGTCATCACAAAGTGGGCGGAAGAGAACAGTCCATTGCGTGGAGCAGGATGCATCCAGGGCTAAGTTTTGCACCTAAGGTTTGTGGAGTCTTGGAGCGGGGACAAGAAGATACATGTGATGGCTGATTCCACCTCAAGGTCAGGGGACAGGGGTAAGAGGAAATTGGTGATGAGGCGACTTCAGGGTCTTCCCGGAGTCACCATGATTAATGGCTCAGGTTTGGTTGATTGCACGATTGAGGGCACTAATCATGCAGCCAATCTTTCTTGGTGTTTTTTGTAATGCCCTTTTTGTATCAACTAATGTTTCCACTTAGTATTATGCTTATGATGTGTTTTTCTCTTAGTAGTTTAGTTAACTTTTGGGTATGTTTCGGGAGTTTGTTGGGTTTGTGGGTTTTGGTCTAGGTTTTGTCTGGATGTTGGCTCAAACTATGTGGTATTTTGTCTCCTCCATGTCTATTTTCATCTTGCCAACCTCCATTCTCCTCCTTTTGATGGTAAGGCAAATGTAAGCACCGGCTAAAATGGTGTTTTGTTTAGCGTTGTCTAAAAATCTTTTTGTCTCTAATCTAGAGCTACTTCATAGGTGCTCCATAGATCGTGGTAATGTATATCCACTTCTATATGAGGATCTCCTAGGTTTCCAAGATCCTAACTGTAACGCCCCATATGGACAACTGTCCAACAACCTACCTCTCAAGTCATTCGGGCTTGAAAACTAGCCCCTTTAAACCTATTGTCCTCGTTTAGACTTAAAAATGGAAGGAGTTGTTGTTCTACTCAACCCATATATATATCTTTATCACCCACCCAAAATAGGAGGAGTTGTTGTTCTACTCAACCCATATACATCCTTATCACCCACCCACCCACATTACTACTTGTATTCCAATATGGGATGGGATATTACACTAACCTTTAAACCAATCACTCTTGTCCAAACCTATGAATCTCGATATGTTGGTTTTCTTTCTTTGTTCCCTTAACTAATTAATATAATGATGTTGCTGTTGACTTGGAATGCATTCGAAGTATCGCTCTTTCTTATAATTTCCAAGATTATTAGATCTGGTTGTACTCAAAGGATGGGTTGTATACAATTTAGTCAAGCTACATATTACTTCAGGAAATGAATGTGACTAGCCACTCTTCTTCTCGTAACGTTATAATTGAGTTGCTCAAAAGAATTCGGCTAGCCAGATGTAGTCCTAGAGCGAAGCGGCTCGGTTGGAAGTTTCTAATTGATGTCAGGTGTGGCCTAGCAGGCCAGGTTATGCACCGGAGTCCGGTCAACGGAACATGGAGTATAGGACACAATTTAGAAAATTATATAAACCCAAATTTATATTGAATGGACATATTAAAACATGAATATTGTAAATGTGTAATTTAATTTAGTAATTTTAATATATTTAAATAATTTAATTTTATAAGGAACTAAATTTTAGATTTTAGCAACCCTACTATCACTTGTTGACGTAGCAGCAGCAATTGAATCTATCACATACACATAACTAGTAGACGTGAGAATCTACGGATCTCTATTGAGTCTTTAGGGGGCCTTCAAATTGTTCACGGAGCATTTCGTAATTCCTTATCTCGGAAGGAGAGAGTGAGGGAGTTAAATCTTCTAATACCTGCATAACATGATAGTTAGAACATTAACTTAGGATAACGTCAAGGATCCAACATTAATGAAACACAGTAGAGTGCAGAAAAATGGAATTCGTTATATAAGGTGAGGCTAAAAGAGGTAGATCAAACAATAACACCATCTTCACACTCAGGATGGCATCTTACCTTTACAAAATCATCATATTCAACAACAACTGACTTTGAATCGTTCTTGTCTACTTCTTCGTCTTCATTGCTGGCGGTGGGAGAGTTTGGTTGAAGGCCTGACACCTACAGACAAAGAAAAACTCAGCGACAGCCCATTTGAAAACAGAACCTGCTTCCTGCTACATTCATGAGTAACCTGTCGGTGGGTAAAAAGGGCAACAACTTCTCTCCTTCCCCAATCGGAAATACCTTACGCTTTGCAGCACAAAACCAAGCATCAGCGCAAAGAGCATACAAGTCTGCCCCTGTAAAGTTGGTGGGGCACCTCTTCGCTATTGCGAGAAGAGAAACATCTTCATGCAGTTTGAACTTTCGAGTAAGTGCCTTGAGGATTCTGCAAAAGGAAATACGGCATTCTCATTCTCATCCGGTTGAAACACAATACCGACAACTAGTAAAAGTTACAACATAGGTGGATGGAGCTTGCAACTTGCAAGCACAACATTAGACCAACAACTCAAAACAGACCTCTCTCTGTAAACTGGATCAGAATCAATTCCGACGTATAAGAGTTTGTCGAACCGGCCAGGTCGGAGAAGAGCCCGGTCAATGAGATCAGGCCTGTTGGTTGCACCAATCACAAAGACGTTCTGGAGATAAAAGGATCAAGCATTATAATCCTCCTAACATTAAGTAGCAGTAACAGAAAAGAAATTTCCCTCTCAACAGTGTGATGAATAAGAACAGCACACAACAGAACAAATAAATCTAGAAAGGAAGAATAAAATTAAAACCTGTTCCTTCGCTGGGTTGCTCAGATCATCAACTGCAGCAAGCATCTAATAAATACTAAAAAGCTGGATAGTTAGTTAACATGTAAAGAAACAGTGGTTATTAGCACCAAGTAACAACAAGCAAAACTGCATAACCTGGGAAACCACTCTGTCCATGACTCCACCAGAATCACCAGACGCACCCCGTGCAGGGGCGAGTGAATCAAGTTCATCAAAGAAAATTACACATGGACGTGCATTCCCAGCCTGGCAACACGGTTACATTAATGGCTAAACAAGATCATATATCTACAATAAAAGTTCCAGCCTGAGCAAACAATTTTACCTTTTCAAATATTTCACGAATATTACTCTCTGACTGACCAATATACATATTAATAACCTCTGGCCCTTTTACACTGAGGAAGTTCAAAGAGCACTCTGTTGCAACAGCTTTTGCCAACAACGTCTAAGTTCAAAAGAGAAACATCATTACCATCCTCAACCATAATAAGGTGTATTTCAGACACCAAAATGTTTTGTCTAACGAACTAACCTTTCCTGTACCAGGAGGACCATATAGAAGCACACCAGAGCGTTTGCGCAATCCAGACGAAAATAATTCTTTGTGCACGAGAGGAAGCTGAAGGTATGTGCTAAAGTTAGGCCAAAATTAGCCTTCACGGATTGATCAAAGAACAAAAAGGTTCAAGATATAAAATATACAGTACAGATGCCTTTATCACTTGGCACTCGAGCATCATAAATATCCTTGAATAAAAATAAGTTCAATTAACTTCCAACCTGAATTGTATCAAGAATTGCTTTTTTCACATCTTCAAGGCCACCAACATCTTCCCATTTCACATCAGGAACCTAAATGCAAGAACAGAAACAGCAGCTTCTCTCAATTCAAATTAATCAAATTATTTCAGGAAGACAGACAATTGATGTAGGAAAACCGAGATGCTTTTGTACCAAAAGTTACCTTTGGAGTACCCAACGCAGCTGCACTTCTCTTCTTCATCTGGTCAAGTGATGCTGTTAACGCATTCCTCAAACCTTCATTGCTATGAATTTGAGGTGCTTGCTCAACTAATTCCTTCTGCACATCAGTTGGGTTAGGATCTTCTTCGTCTCTGGCTATGACGGGATTGTTGCTCTTGAGGGTTAAATTCACACCAGCTTCAGCCATTAAAGCACGCAAATCCCTAGGCAAGAAACCAGATGTTTGAGCAGCCATGTCCCTCACCAAATCCTCTACACCAACCTGAAAGTGATCGATCCATTGAAACGTCAAGAACTTCTTCAAGACAATAGCGATATTTCTCCAAAGGCTATCAAGCATTAAAATACACAAGACTAATCCATTAAAAAAAAGTGGGTACAAAAGGAAAATAAAAATCTACTAGAAGCAACATAAGCCAGTTAAGTCAAAAGTCCTGAAATCAACCTAGACCCAAGCTGACCCCTCCATAGGAACTCAAGGTCTGCTTTAGCAGAACCAACTAAGCACAAATTAGTAAAATATCACAAACCATATGCCATCAAATGCAACAATGTCAGAGCTCCCTAGATCCGTTACATCTAACACAATGACATAGAGCATGAGTCTCCCATGTACTAGAGATATCAATAAAGGTGACATAAAGGAGAAAAGCTATACTATCCTAAAAACATAACTTAAATTATTGGGATTGGCAAAAATATAACATACATTAGTTGAAACTTCAGGGATTCTTTGCAGGAACTGGGAAAGAATAGTTGCCCTTTGATCTTCAGTCAAGGGATCCACACCAATTTCATGGCTAAAACAGCGTCTAATATTAGGTGGCAGGCCTTCCGGGTTATCTAGAGCAGCAATTAACAAAACCTTATGCCGGTTAATTGTTTCTCCACCCATGGATTCCTGCATTGACAAGTAAGATTAAGCATCAGAGGAAAAATAAATCTAGAAATTTAAGCAACATAAACAGAACAGATGTGAGGAAAGTAAAAGGTCTGTTCAAAAGTTTTCGTGTCATAATTCTAACAAGGAAAAATAACACTTACAACCAAAAGTTAAAAGTATAATTTAATTAGAAAGCTAAAAGAATTACGTGGCCACCATTTGACTTTCCCTCCATGAAGATATCTCCATGTACTTTGACTGGATCTGTTGATTCCCTGATTACAGATGCTATATCAGAAGCCAAACCAGCTTGGTCAGACTGTGAACCCTCAGGAGAAGCCACATTTCGAAATACATCAAAATGGTGGAGAAGCAGTATCGCAGGCGAGTACCTGTAATATATTATTTTAACCACGGCAAGAGACAGTATCTATGACAAACTGAAGATTTTCGCCACAAAATGCATCATGATAACAAAATTATGATTGTACAAAACAAATGCCAACCGGTGCACCAAATTATCTGGAAGGATACCTATCTGCTGTATTGAAAGCCTGAGCTAATGCAGCAGATGCTTTTTTCTCAGAAGATTCCATCAAACTATGACAGCTGTATTCTACCACATGTAGGCCAAGCAGCTGAGCAACGTACTTAACAAGGGTCCTCTTTCCTGATCCTACAATAAGTTCTTCATCAGCCACGTTAACCCACAAGGGTCATACGCATGCAACCATTGGCAGTGATCAATGAAGCTAAAATTTGAGGACAGAGGTGTATGCAGTGAATGATTTCAACAGTAATTTAAATTATATTGACACCACACACAGAAAAGACAAAAAAATATTAACAAATTCCATTCAGTCTTATAATAACACAGCATGCCAAGTTTCCTCCAGCAACCCCTTCCTGAGAAAATGGATTTAGGTTTCTCGTCTTTCCTTAATTATTAGATGCAAATAATAGTTATGTGACCTAACCCTGGCTTTTTATATAGTTGTTTTCATTAAATAATCACTAACGATTAGTATCACCCTGTGTACTAATCTTTGCAAATTGATATGCCAGATAAAAAAAACAAAGATTTCCTAGTGAAGAAACCTGCCAAGCCATGAAGCAATAGAGTAACTTTGAATTCGGAGGAAAGCAAAAAAGGAGACATTGATGGAATGAGGATGGATGCCAAGGTCTTGATCATCTCAACTCGAACTGGAACAACATTTGTGGGCTGAGGAACCAAGAAAGCGGGCGGAACAGCAGAAGGAATACTCCCACCCAAAATGAAGGCAGTTTGATTTCGATTCACTCGAAGAATTTGCTCTTCTGAGGGATCTAAGGCAACCACCTGAGGGCATATATCTCATGAATTAGAAAATCATGCTCATGACAACTGAAATAATTCAGTCACACTTGAGGCAAATATGGTAAACATACCAAAAAATGAATGATATCATCAGCACTCTTCTGCTTTCTTCGCCTACAACGATAGCATATATCTGAATTGCAACTCCAATTTATCTCAATGCAGAAAACATCACCCTTTGAAAGATATCTATCAACTGAAAAATAATCATTTAATGCTGTGTCAATCATGTCTTGGCGACATTTGGCTTCGGTTGATGATTTCCCTCTAAGAAACTCAATTATACCACACTCCGGTACTTTCACAAATGAAACCCTCAAATGAGATGCATATCTTGGAAATTGAGGCCAAGGCTCTAATCTCAAATTCACTATGCAATTGATGTTTCCTTCTCCACTAGCCTGTTCATTGTCAATATCAAACAGAGATGCCAGAGCATCTCTCCCACTGCTGCGGAGAGATATAAAGGATGATGTGTGCACACCAGCATTAAACGCCAAAAGGGGAGATAGATAAGCATATCCTTCATCCAGTTGTATATGTTGACAATTTGTATATAAATCAATCGAAGGAAGAACTTTCATCACTACAGGGGAACCAGAAGATTCAGCTTCAACTTCAGACGATCCTACTCTCGAGGTGGGAGAGTCTAAAGCAACCACTTGAGCTACTCTCTGCAGATTCATCTGAACATTCTTGAGCAGAACCTACCATTTGGATCAAAGTAGATAAAGTAAATACAACTAGTCAGATACTGACCTTGAATTGACATTACCACAGCGAATCCAGCAGCCAATAGTTGAGTAATTACCCGAGCTAAGATAGTGCTAGAATCACACGATCTTTACATTTCATACATATTGCACGGCTCATGATCTCCCGCAAAAACCAATTTTTATTTTACTTGGGAGTGGCAGAAGTTTTCAGACCCAACCCATTAACGCATAGCCACGTAAATAATTTACCAAACAAAACCGAAACCGAAGCATACATCGAAACCATACAAAATCCTTGACCACTCCCACCTCAAATTCAAGAAACTTTTGTAAAACAGCAGTGTTAGAACTGATCGATTACCAGTGAGCCAGAGACGATAGCAAGTCGTTTGAGCGTACATATAGGGAGGCCAACGAGGGCGGAATTGTCTAGATCACGACCGGTATGCTTGAAGTCAAATTTGACACTATTTCCGTCTGGAAATCGCAAAAGACCGGCACGCAACTCTAGACACGGCGACGAGTCGTCCGTGGATAAAGGGGTGATTGAGCTACTTCTGCTTGGTTGGTTTGTCGGTCTCAAGTTCAAGGAGGCGCCCAGCAAGGAATTAGCAAGAGATTTGGTGGAAGCCAAAACCAGCGGCCTTCTCCTGCTCCTCTCCGGCATTCTGGAGCGAGAAGGGGAGCCGAGCAGGGAGGACGAGAACTGAAGGTCGGACCTGTAAGTTCCCTGCTCTCGGTTCTTTTGGACAGTCACGGTTAAGTTGCTCTGATTTTGGCGGCTGTCAATACTTTATGCCTTTTTAGAAAATTTACGGATATCATTAAAACGTTTATAAATCAATAAAATACTCCTCCCTCCGTCCTAAATTGACCGTCCTGTTTGCTTTATGGCACGTTTTTTTCCACTCAATATTAAGCATATAAGATAAAATAATTTTATAAAACTAAATTTTGTAACATATAGTTTATCATGTAAGGATTCATATGTAAAACTTAAATTTTCAAAATAATTTATTTTATATGTTAAAAATTGAATCAAACGACATATCCAAATAGTAAACAGGACGGTCAATTTAGGACGGAGGGAGTACTATAGTTTAAAAAAGATTTTTCAGATATCAACAAAAAATTTAATTTCATGAATTACTAAATTAAAATATTTTAAGATTAAAATATCCCTATTTGTAATAAAATATAGCACATAAATATTATTAATTCACAAGATACCACAAAGATTAATAAAATATATATTAAAAATATTAAAAAAATAATAAAAATCTAAGTTTATCTTTAATTGGTTAAAATTTTATAAAATAAAAAATCACATACATATTTAAAAATTTTCAAAAAATATTAAAAATACTATATATCATTTAAAAGCTAAAAAATTAATTAAAAATAAAAAATAGTTAATAGAATGATAATTCAAATTTTTTATAATATTTTTACTCAAAGTAATTTTAGTAATGTAAAATAGTATTATAAAAAATTAAATTTATATAAAATAAATTATTATCTCTTTACTGTTTTTGTCTTTTTAATCAAATTTATGGCTTTTCTAATATATTATATTTTTTATTATTCACTAGAAATTTTATTATCATATATATTATATTTTTTCAATTTTAACCTATAAGGAGGAAGACGGTTAAGATTACTCGTTACTTTGTCAACTGAAGTTTACTGATTTTTAAAATATATAAGATTTAACTATTTATATTTGACATATTATATAATTAAAGGAAAAAATGATGGGTCCCATTTATGGGTTCTCAAAATGTTCTTTCCAAGAATCCAACATTAGTGTTCTTACCCTCTCTCTTCCACCTCATTATTATTTATTTATTTATTACTTAAGAACCCATAAGAACCATTGATAATCATGCCCTTAGCGATATAAAGCATAAAGATTATTTCTTGGATACAACCACATGTAGCTATAGATAGCTACATACATGTACATTTAGTCATTGAAAACTGTACATTTGATCATTCAAAACTGTACTGATGTATATGTACATGTATACAGTGAATTGTGATATTTCTGAATTTGTATTAAATGTACATACTAACTTTATAAACTGTACAACAAACTTATAAAACATGTACATTTACTCTACACAAACTGTACCATGAAAAATGTAGCCAAAGATGGCTACATATAGCTGTAGCTAAGACTCATTGAAGCATAAAAGAGCAGCCAGTGACAAATTTTTTTTGTTGGATATTTCTCAGTATAAATTTAAGTTTATATAGTACGTGGTTATTGGTAATAAAATTATGTTTCTTATTAGTTCATTAAGTCTCTATTCGCTTTGATATATTTATGGTTATTTTTGTTTTGGTCTAACAATATTTTAAAAAAAATGTGTAAGATCACGTGGACTCAGGTCGAACCTAGATAGGAACCTTAATATTATATATAATCAAATACACTATAAATATATTAACACAAACAGGGCATAAGTCTTTAAACTTATAAGTATTAAATTTAAATACCCAAACTACAAGTCTAATCATTGGAACTATAAACTAAAAAAAAAATCCAAACTTCAAAACCTTCAAATCTCAACCTTAAGCGTTTAACACTAAATTCGGTAGATAAAACTTAGATCTTTAAGCTTATATCTTTAACAACCAATAGCTAAAATCTGTGAAGTGTCGAAAAATCTATTAGATTGATATTTTAATCAATATGTACTTATATTTAGGTTGTAATGTCATACAATACAAGTTTTAGAAATCTCATAATCACACAGTTAAATATCCCTATTTTTAGTTGGAAGGGACCACAAGCCTAACAAGGAGCCCCAATAGGAGATGTCTTAGGAAAGTCAAAGTTCATAAAAAAAAAAGATGTAGGATCCATAAGAGGGAGTGTATGAAACTCATCCTTGAGAGGGTGTTTGTTTTGGAGTAATCAAGAAAGGGAATATAAATGATTTTATTTTATGTTGTTTGTTTAGGCATTCTTTCTCATTTTCAAGGAAAAAGAATTGGATCACCCTAAATCCCTCAACTTGATTTCCCACATCCCACTAGGGAATGGGATTGCCTTTCCTCAGTACTCTTTGACTGGTGACCAGTGGTCATTGACCAATGACTAACGGTCATTGACTAGTGACCAA
Organism: Limonium bicolor; assembly: GCA_023374045.1. NCBI lineage: Eukaryota > Viridiplantae > Streptophyta > Magnoliopsida > Caryophyllales > Plumbaginaceae > Limonium > Limonium bicolor. Next base: position 170,500,238 of record CM041780.1, on the reverse strand, counting down.
TGGATGTTGACCACCAATTCATGATTGTTGACCAGCGTTCAATGACTGTAGACCAGCAGTTTTTGATGAGTAATTCATTTCCTTTTCCCCTACATAACCAAACAATTAGAAATATCAAAGGCACCTTACGTCTCCCAGAAACAAGTTCTTGAGACTTCGGACAAAGCGGAAAATATCTACCAGCGACTTGAAATTGAGTTGTTACACATGGTATCATAGCTGGTAGCCAAATCGATGTGTTGGCAGCCCGTGAGGGCGCTGGGCTCCTTTCAGAGGGGGCGAGTGGTGTGCCACAAAATGGCTTCCACATCGATTGGGGGGAAGAATTCACAATGGAAATACAAAATCCCTTAGGTGTTACCGTCACATTTCTCTTAAGGGAATGTTAAGGTGGAACCACTTCATAACCAACATTAAACTTTTCAAACATTTGGACATGACTAACCAAGACATGTCTCTTAAAATCAAGTATACCTTTCTACAAGAAAACATGACCACAAAAATATAACCACATGGGCATGACGAACTTGTGGCTCTCGAAAGGTAGTACCTACAATTTACAAGGTAGCCTAGACCATGTGTCCTTACACTTGTGTAGGTTCTTAGTGAGGTAGTTACCCAAGGTATATCCGACTGTGAGTAATAGTCTGATGACGAACTCAGAAGATATGAATGTAGTTAATAGAGAGGGAAAGGTGCAAATACACGTGAAACTTCCACTATATTAACTCGTATCAAGCACGATACCAAAACTTCATAAGGAAAACAGGCTTTCCTTATGCAAACACGTAAACGAACTGAGATTAAACCTAATTCGCTCTCGTTACAGCAACTCTCCAAGAATACTCTCAAACCTAGGTATATCTCTACTATGGAAAACGTAATTTGCTCCAGTGAGCAATATTACTTTTATAGATACTAAGGATCTCTGAAACAGAATTAATAATTCAAGAGATAAAAGAAACGTAATAAGCAAGAGTATAACATCTGTTTAGATTTTATACCTATTAATGTTAAAGATAAAAACTTCCCTGAAATATCTCCAGAAAATATATTCTCAACTGCTATCTTCATTCTTCAGTTTGCATCGTCTTCAGATAGTTGCATCACGACTTTCGACCTCAGTATGTTACACAGAGTTTCTAATTAAAAAACATCAACAATTTCCCCCTTTTTTGATTAAGGCAAACTCTGTGTCATGTGCCGGTGTAGTTCCCCCTGAATGATTGCAACGATCTAGTTACACTGTAGGTGTGTACCGCACTCTCAATGTATACTTATCAGTGTGTGTGATAAATGAACAGAAACAGATCAAAGTAGTTATACATAAGAGTAAGGATAACAAACATGCATTTAAACCGAAAGTCACAACAGAATCCCAATGATATAGTTTCCGGCACACATAGTAACTTCCCCCTTTTACCGAATCAAAAGAAGAGGTACAGGAAGTGAAAATAACCCAGCAATAATCCAAAATAATGAGTCTGTGACATAGCAATTCCACAATGATCTTAGCAGCAGAGAAAGAACATAGCAAATATCCTTAAAAAAACTAGACAACTAAAAAGTGGGTTCGGATTCAGAAGTAGAAACAGGGTCTTTTGTAGCAGGACTTTGGGTCTCAAGAGCAAGAACACGCTTCTCCAAGGCTGCTGGTTTGCAATCAGTGTATTGATCATAGCCAGGAGAGTAGACTCATGCGAAGTTGGAGGATAATGAGGAGCGTAGCATCTTGATTTGGGGGAGGCCGCTTGAGTTGCCAACCAGATGAGGTACGCTCGATAGACATTTTCGCTAGAGTATGTGTGCAACAAGTAGTGCGAGCCCTTCATTGGTACACTTGCCATGTTGTAAGAGGAACATGATAGAACTGAAACACTTTAGTCAGCCATAGTGGATACGAAATAACAGGCTTCTAACTGTTTATCACCCTTTTCCAATGTTCTATCATAACCTTTGGCAGAGAAATTTCCAACTTATGTTCGAGACACCACATCAGAGCTAAGTCAACCGGAGTAACACGCTCACGCATGTCATTTCTCGGTGTAATAACCTGATAAGCAAGGAGATGAAGCAATCTTGGAAGCCCATCAAAATCACGCTGCATATAGTTTCTTAGACGGGAACTGACATTAGTCAAACCATAATGACGTTGAACATCCTTGAGAGGAACGATATCAATTTTCTGAGGATTGAACTCAGATAACCCAGCCAACGGAACATTGAGAATGTGGGCTAACAGACCAGGTGATAAAGTGATACAAATACCACCAACTTTAGATTGTAACTCAGTCTCAGTAATCATGGACATGTTAGTAACAAACTGTAAAAGAGCTTCAGGATAATATGCAGTTTCTGAGCTAAGCAAGGTATCCCATTTCTGAAATTCAATAAACTTAGCAATATCAACCAGATCATGTGCTCGTAACCACTGACAGTCTATAATCTTTCCCATTATCAGATCAGAAAGATTCACATCCCGTATAAAGAGAGGTGTCTGTGGAAACTTACGGGAATCTTTACCAGAGGGGCGAGTTCGCGGCCGAGAGACAACAACCTTGCGTTTCTTGGTTGCTTTGGAACCAGAAGCACCAGCCGGTGACTTGATAGTGGCAGGAGACGGAGCCGCTGACGATGTTGCCTGTCGTTTATGCTGGTTACGAGTCCGCGGTCGAGTCGAGGGTTCAGGCCCAGACGGAGAGGCTGGTTGATCAACAGAGGCGCAACCTGTGGGAGTAGCAGAACCAGCATGCGGAGAGGAGGGCGAGACGGAATCAGCAACGTGTTCCGAGAGTGTGTTGGCCGCCGTTTTGAGTGAGTTGGTAATGGAGTTTTGCGAAGAACACCGCTGGGTAGGGTTTGGAGGGTTTGGTACTGTGGGTGTGGTTTCGGGGTGGTCATTTCGGGCGGGTGAGTCGGACGATTTGTGTGCAGAAGAAGAGCCATGGTGATTACTTGGCGGAGAAGTGGTGTGAGCAGAGGCCATGGATGGAGAAGGTGAAATCGAGGTGCAAGGGAAGGCAGAGGAAGAAGGAGAAGAGCGGGACAACGGAAAAAAGAACGGAATTGAAATGATAGAAAGAGAACGAAAACTAATAGTCTATTCGAATTCCTTTCTTCTTTTTTGTTTTTTTTTTAAGAATAAGAATAGACCGTACTAAAGGACCAGTAAAAAAAACAACTACACTAAGAAAGGAGAGACAGAAAAAAAAACATGCGCTGGATCATTATGGAACTATCAGTAACAAACCCACAATTTTGACTAAATGCCAAGTTTATATTACCAGTAACTCACACTTATGAGACAACAAAAGAAAGAAATTAAATATGGTGCAGAAACCATACCACAAGGAACGTTGATCATTCCAAGTTCAAAGCGAAGATAATTGAACTGATCTCGACCCAAAGGCTTAGTGAAGAGGTCTGCAATTTGTGTATTGATGGGACAATGAAGAAGCTGTATCGCTCCTTTTTCAACTTGGTCACGGAGAAAATGATGACGGATCTCTATGTGCTTAGAACGAGAGTGGTGAACCGGGTTTTTTACAAGTTCAATGGTGCTGGTATTGTCACAATAGATGGGAACAGGACCATACGAGATACCAAAATCATTTAGTTGATGATGGAGCCACAAAGTTTGTGCACAGCATGCAGCAGCGGTGACATATTCCGCTTCCATGGTAGAAAGAGCAACAACAGCTTGCTTGCGTGAAGATCATGAGATGAGACTGTTACCCAGAAACTTGGCAGAGGCAGAAGTGCTCTTCCGATTAGTCAGAGACCCACCAAAATCAGCATCCGTATAAGCAAATAAAGTAGGAGAAATCCCAGCAGGATAAAACAGGCCAAGAGTAAGTGTGCCACACAAATAACGGAAAATGCGCTTAACAGCCTTAACATGTGGGATGCGTGGAGAAGGCTGAAATCTTGCACAAAAGCATACACTGTGCATGATGTCGGGACGACTGGTTGTAAGATATAACAAGGATCCAATCATCCCTCTGTAGTTCTTTTCGTCAGCAAGCTCTGTTGTGGACTCAGTACCCAGTTTAAGAGTCGTGGACATAGGAGTGGGAAGAGACTTAGCATCCTGAAACTGATATTTTTTTAGAAGTTCAGAAGTGTATTTCGTTTGACTGATATGTGTCCCTTCAGCAGTCTGGTGGATTTGTAGACCAAGGAAGTAGGTAAGTTCACCCATGTTACTCATTTGAAACTCATTTGACATAAGAAACTCAAACTCCTTAGCCAATGCTGAATTGGTGGATCCAAAAATGATATCATCCACATAGATTTGAATGAGTAACATCTCAGAACCAAGATTCTGTAAAAACAAGGTGCGATCAACAGTTCCCCGACTAAAGCCTTGTTGAAGAAGAAAAGTAGTAAGACGATCATACCAGGCACGAGGAGCCTGTTTCAGCCCATAAAGTGTCTTCTTGAGACGATAGACATCATTCGGCCATTCTGAGTCTTCAAAGCCAGGGGGTTGAGTAACATACACTTCTTCCTTTAAATAACCATTTAAGAATGCACACTTCACATCCATTTGATATAATTGAAACTTATTTGCTGCAGCAAATGCAATAAGTAATCTTATTACCTCAAGTCGTGCAACAGGTGCAAATGTTTCATCAAAATCTAAGCCTTCTTGCTGATTATAACCTTTAGCCACCAGTCTGGCCTTGTTACGTGAGATGTTCCCAAGCTCATCCAGTTTATTCCTAAATACCCACTTAGTGCCAATGATATTATGATCTGCCGGACGAGGAACCAGTTCCCACACATCATTACGTGTAAACTCATTAAGCTCCTCATGCATAGCATTTATCCAGTCAGAGTCAGTCAATGCTTCCTTGACTGTTTTGGGTTCAAGTTGTGAAAGAAAACCATGATGCGCACAGAAACTGTGAGCTGAGGAATGAGTCTGGACGCCAGTATGTATGTTGGTGAGAATGTTATCAATATTTACACCCGGTGCCTGCCGAGCAGTTGGAGCACGTAAAACAGTAGGTGCAGCATCTAATTGATCACCTTGAGTCTGTAACTCTACATTATCAGTATGTGTATCAGCATCTTGTGGTACGTCAGTGTCTGCGGGAAGACCATCTTGTTGAATAGGTGGATTGACAATATCATCATTAGATTCTGTTGCCGTCTCAGAATTTTGATCAGGTATAAAGGACGGTTCTGGTGATGAGTGAGTAACTCTCCCTCCAAAGTTTGTCTCATCGAACTTCACATTAGCAGACTCTTCCACGAGTAAAGTGTGCTTGTTGAACACTTTGTATGCCTTGTTGTTTTGTGCATAACCCAAGAATACCCCCTCATCACTTCTATTGTCAATCTTGCCTTGAGTTTTCGCCTTCTGATTTAGAATGTAACACTGACTCCCAAAAACTCGAAGATGTGCAAGCGAAGGTTTCCTCCCTTTAAACAGCTTGTAAGGTGTTTTGGAAAGAACTGGTCGGGTCAAGGCCCTGTTCAGTATGTAACAGGTTGTGCTGATGGCTTCCCCCCAAAAATTCTGTGGCAGACCACTACCACTAAGCATTGTACGTGCCATTTCCTGCAATGTCCTATTTTTACGTTCAACAACACCATTCTGTTGTGGAGTTCGTGCAGCAGAGTATGTATGCGTGATGCCCTTCTCAGTACAGAACCCAGAAAACTGTTGATTGATAAACTCAGTTCCCTGATCAGTACGTATCCATTTCACATTCTTCTCTGTCTGTATCTGTAACTGAGTTATAAGAGCTTTGACCGACTCAAAGGTTTGATATTTTGAGACGAGCAACTTAATCCAAGTGAATCTCGAGAAATCATCAACGACAAAAAGAATATATTTCTTTCTTGACCTACTTTCAACGCGCATTGGTCCCATCAAATCCATATGTAGCAACTCAAGAGGACGTTCAGTACTTACTGTGGTTTTTGCAGAATTATGGATCTTAACTTGCTTGCTTAATGCACAATCTTTACATACATTTGAAGAGTCAAGAACCTTTGCTGGAAGACCTTCAACCATACCCTTCGTACGCAACCGATTTATAAGGCGATGGTGTGCATGTCCAAGTCGACAATGCCATAGCTGAACATCTTCAACCGCTGCTGTTAAACATGATATGTCGTGAACAGAAGAATTGATATCTATCATGTAAAGATTTCCCTTTCTTACTCCTTGCAACAACAGATTGTTTGTCAGCTTATTTCGTACTTGAAAACCTTTGGAGTCAAAAATTACTTGAGATGGACCTTTATCACAGACTTGAGATACACTCAGCAAATCATGTCCCAACCCCTCAACAAGACAAACCTGATCAATATATGCATCATAGCCGACGGTGCCAATGCCTACGATTTTGCCTTTACCATTGTTTCCAAACTTAACTTTTCCTCCATTTTGCTTAGTAAGAGAACAGAACTTTCTCATATCACCACTCATATGCCTTGAGCACCCGCTATCCATGAGCCACCAATTCTCTTTATGTAACTCAGATTGTACCCAGACTTGCTTGGGCCCTGTGGTATACGAGGTATCTCTCTTCTTAGAGTGAACAACTCTTGAACTTGTTCCTAGTGATCTTTGACTCCTAGAATACTTCCTTTTGAGTCTGTAGCTGAAATACCCCAAACTAATTAAACATGTATTAAACATCTAATCACATTAATTAAGGCGTAAACATGCCTTAAAAGTCAATTGAGAACAGTAGTGGTCACTACAAAGCAAGATATTGCACCCTTTGACTGTTTAGGGTAAATAAATACCCAAATGAACTTCTTAGGACCTAAAACTTTGTCCTAAGCTTATTAACACATAACTAAACATATTACAATTGTTGGACAACACTCCAACACATAGAACAAGCATTTACATGCTTCAAGGTCAAGTAGGGCAAAAATGTGCTCTAAGGAAACCTTAAAGGTCTTATGACCTCTAAATGATATAAAATTGGATTCCATGATCAAATATCATGTAAGGAACACAACAAAACTGTTTTCAAAGAAAACTAAGCTCAGAAACACCTTGCGACACAAAATGTGCACTAAAATACCTTAAAGCACGTTTTTGTGTATGAGCTCTAAGATAATGACTTTTTGTCACTGTAAAGACTAGATTATATTCTTTATAACATTAATGTGACATGATAGACTATATTATAAAGTCTAAATCAAATTTTAAAAATAAAATCAAAATGGGTAATTTTTGATGAATAGTACCCAAAAATAACATTTAATTACTTACCTTTAACCATGGTCAAATGTCATCCATTGACTTGACCATCCATTTCCGCCCACCCTTAGCTGTAATCCTTACCCATTAATCAATCTCTAATCAATTAGCTAGCCAATCTAATGAGTCACCAATTACTATTACATAAAGTAACATTAAAGTAACATAAAAGCAAAATTGGCTTACCTTTCTCATTTGCCTTGATTCCCAGCCGACACCAAGCCTCTTCATCCTCTATTTTGCTCCTCTTTGATGGTAAGAATATGCCAAGTTCAGAAGAGAACACCAATTGACATAGGTAAGCTTATTAAGCCATTTTTTGTTCATTCTCTTCACATTTCTTTCATCTTTTCATGGAGCTAAGCAACAACCATTCCCATCCATGGTTCTAGGTTGTTTTGGAGGTTAAAATAAGGATGAATCTCGGCTGTAACAAGGGAAGAAGGTGGAGAATTCTAATCTTGTTCTTAAGGTATAAAAACGTGCTTTAAGCACTTATCTTTTGATTCCCTTCAATTCCGGTTGTGAAACCTTGTTTCCTAGCCTTATTATCTTCTTCTTAACATACTTATTCAGTTGATATATCAAGAGCTTCAAGGTATAGCCAAATCCAAGCCAAAAACATCATTTTTGGCATTTTAATCAAGATAAAAATTAGCCATCTTCTAATCTGAGTTATACCAGTTTAAAGCTTGGTTTTAGTATCTCTTTTGATGCTCTTGTTCTACTGTAAAAACAGGCCGAGGAACACTTATGCTTGCCTTGGTATTCTAAGGTAAATTTACCTTGAAAATATACATTAAACACTTCTTATGGTTAGATCTTGCTTGGAGACTAATCATACCTTAATTGCTGTTTAAAAACATGTAAATAATGCTGTGGAAAACTTATCTCCAAACAGCCGTGGCCAAACAAGGCCTAAACTTGGCAAAAATAAGGTATAAATCACTTAAACCTACACTTGGTATATTAATATGTGTTTATACATATGTGTATAAAATGTGCCGTGAGTGAACAAGGTTATTAAGGTCTTATTTTGACCTTAGGTGATTAAGGAATGGTTTAGTAAATTTTATAACTAATTAATTAACATAATTGTCAAATTTAAGACATTATGTGGAAAATTAGTAAATATGGAAAAGATATGTGTAAGGCCGAGAGTTTAATGCATTTATGGGCATTTATGTGTAATTTATTTTATAAGCTAATGTTTGTAATAAGGCCATGTACTTTAGGCCATTTTATTTATGCATTTATAAGGTTTTAATTAAGTTTAGGTGCTAAAGATAAATTACCGCAAGGAATTGGGGTTATAGTGTAAATAAATTAAATTTGGGGGCTATATAATAATAAAGCCAAAAATGAGAGGTTTAAAGGAGTTTAAATAAAAATTATAAGATTTTATAAAGTTTTGGGGTTAAATGGTAATTTCTAGAAAATATGGGTATTAAACCGTATTATATGGAGATTAATGGTCAAGGCAATATTAAGGTGGTCAACCTTGACCATATGGTGGTTTTGACCAAATTAGATAAGTTAAATAACTTATTTAAGGTTTTATTATAAGATAAGTATTTAATTGTAACAATTTTATAACATATGTGGTAAATATGTTATTACCAAAAATTAAGGGTGTAAAATGGTATTATAAACACCCATGGGCTATTAGGAATTTTTAGGAATTTATTGGGTTGATTTTGGAATTAAAATAAACTATATATGTATAATATTAGTTATTATGTCATTATGACACTTTGGAATAAAAGATGGGGTGGAAATGTAATATACCGAAAGTATATGGTTAGTAAGGGTAAATATAACCCTTTGGTGAAACTTGGTGATTTTTAGAATAATATAAGAGTATTTAATAAGATATGTGTATAATATATAGTTTTAATGATATTATAAAACTATATGTTATAAATTGGGCCAAATGGCAATTATAGAAACTTGGTGGGTTAGAAAAATAATTTAGAACAACACATGGGTCTGTTCGGAATTTTACAAAAATATAACCATACGTTATACCATTTTATAAGTTAAAAATGTTATATTATATGATATATATAACATGTTATAAATAATGGGGTGAATTTGTAAATAAAGGAAACTATGGTATATGGAAAAAAAAAGGTTATAACATTGTTGCCTTCTCGACAATATATTATAGTTTTGTATAAAAACTATAGGCTATAAATTAGAGGAAATAAAAATATCATATTATATGATATTAGTATATGGTATAACATTACATAATGTTTTGTGGTCAAAATGGAATATAAATAAATTAAAGGGCTGTACTGAATTATAAAAGATTGGAATATAAATTTTAGACTAAGGTCTACAATGTTATAGATGTTATAACAAATATATGGTATTAATGTGGTTTTAATGGAATTAATATAAGTAAGCATATTCACATTAAATAATGTGACAAACTATGAATAAATAAGATTTATAAACTAAGGTATTTATTGAATAAACCTAGAGTTGAAATTATACAACATAAAATGTTACATAATATTAGGATAATAATCTTAATATAAGTTGTATAATATAATACAACTAATGGGAATAATCATCTAATATAAGATGATAAAATGTAACATATAATATAAGAGTTTTATAACTCATGAAACTTACCTATATGGTAAATATATACATATACAAGAATAATGTATATAAGGATGGATATATATTATGGTTAGAAACCATATAATATGATGGTGGTGGTTATTATATAAAACTAGTTACAAACTATAAGTTATAAGTTTTTTAATGCAAATATAGTTTGCTAAAGATAATGGATTATATAATACCATGTATTATAATGGATGGTGGAAAAATAATACAATATAATAAGTCATGCATGCATACATGCAACTATGGGTTATATACTTAAATTAAATGATGGATAAGATTAAAGAAATAAAATGAATTAAACTTAACAGTCGAAACATGTCGACATACGAGTTTTAAGTAACAAAGCCGACCGGTTTAGAGAAACCCGTAACAAATAACTGTAGAAATCCGGGGATGAACTGTCGGGGGTTACTTGTTATTCGGAAATACCGGATGTAGTTAATCATGGAGACTGACTTATAGTTTTTATTACCGTTTAGATCATACTTCAGACGAAGGCGCTTGACGAGCTAGTGGTCTACACTGCGCATCCTTGGTCTAAGGTGTACGGTATGTAAAGGGGTTTGATCCGAGTTGTCCTAAGGAAACTCCTTGGGCTCGGATTTGGTTGATATCACTTGTGTGTTAAGTGTTTTGGATACGTGTATGTGATTATGTGTGTTACAGCTTTAATTATTTATGCACGAGCGTCCTACGGGACTAACACTACGTCGACTATAGATCGACTTATATAAACATACATATACGTTATTGTGATGATAAGACGGTTACTTGATATAATTCCATAGTATTAATATTAAGTATATGGCTACCTAAGTAAAACACTTAGGAACGAGTCACGACATTGTCGGTCTCTAGAGCATGGATCTCGAACATGAATATAACCTAGATTACTTCTAGGTGTGCGTGAGACCCATTGGGCAGCTAATTAATAAATTATATTCTCCATAAGGCTAAGAGCATATCTTAAACATTATGAGAGAGAGATGGTGTGAGTTGAGGTGAGGAATCCAGTGTAGTTTACGAACTACCTGGTTGCGCATTTGTGATCACTGGGGGGTTCCCAATCGGGTTCCGCTCCAGGTTTATACCCAACGAGCCCTATTTGGATCGCGGGTCAGGTGGCTATGGCCTTTATATGGACGTCTTACGAGACAAAAGAGAATAGTCAGGGCCTCCGGACCTCTGGCGAAATGAGCACCTTTGTGTGTACGGGAAGACTACTGTCCATGGTGAGGTTATCGGGTTGTCCTAACATGACGCCCAACTGGTATTTAATTAACATGGTTTGAATTGATGGGGCCTTAAAGGCCAAATTAAATTAATAAAGGATGGTGTTCGCTACGGCGTTTATTCAGTAATTATTATTCGATACGTTCGATATACAATTGTTGTTGTGATATTTTATGAATATTGATTTGGATGGATGGTTGAGTGTTATGAATGTTTGGATGGAGGATTATGTATATTATACATGTATATTACAGTATTGATTATAACTATAAATGGAAAAGCATGAAACCAATCTAATAATAAGTTGGTTAAAATGACTAAGTGACCATTAGGGTCTAGGCCCGGCATACTCAGCGTTTATCACTGATACTACACCATTATGCAGGTTGTTGATTATTGTCGAAGCCGAAGTGCGGGATCAGGGTAATTAGGGTTTACTTTAATTACCGCACATGGAGTTTGTTTGTATAGCAATGAAGATAGTGAATTGTATTATGTTAAGGTTATGTATATTTGGGATTGGGTAGACACTCACTTGTCGATGTTTATGGTTTATGGACTTAGTATGATGTATAGGAAGTCATCTCGTTATCACAGCGGTTAACAGTTTGTTTTTGTTGGTTGTTAGATATAGTTTGGCTTCGTTACTCGCATGGGCGAGTAATGGCCGGTGAAACCCGAGTGAGTATTGTTATTGTTATTAATTCTTCCACTGTAAGACGTTTTATTTATTGCTACGAGAGAGATTATTACGTGTTTAAGGAGAGGGGTGTTACAAAAGTGGTATCAGAGTGGAGTACCGCTCTGATGACGAGAAAATAGGTTAAGACAGTGAGCTTAGGACTTGGGAAATTACGGGAAACGCTTGTGAGGTACGAGACGACTCGTCTTAAAAGATATTGTGATTAGTAACGCAAATTGCGTGATATATTAGCCTTTAAGGCAATTCAATATCTACTGGTTGTGTATGGCAAATTACCGAGTATTTATGCAACATTTTGTACTACAGATGTCTAGGGGAACTAGAGGGCGTGGTACTGGTAGAGGTGGAGGCGGTGACCCCGTGATTCCAGAAGTTGCTGAGACGATTGATGTCGTTCTCGCACAGCTTGGTACTCAGATTGGAGGAGCACCAGCCCACCCGCCACAGCCCAGGGAAACGAACTGGCTGAAGTCAGTTACCGAGACCCGACCACCTACATATTCAGGGGAGCCAGACCCCGTAGCCTTAGAGTGTTTCATTGTAGAACATGAGAAGGCCTCCGAAGCTTTACAAGTACCTGCCGACAAGAAGGTCGTCATTGCTGCTTTCCATCTGAAGGATGCGGCCAGCACTTGGTGGAGGTTGGTCAAGGACCATCACCTGGCTATACCCGACTTTTCGTGGGCTGCCTTTGTCGAGTTGCTGAGGGGGAAGTACTACCCGGCGCATCTCATGCAGAAGAAGCACCATGAGTTCGAGACATTATCCCAGGGAGGTCTAACCGTGGATGAGTACTACGCTCGATTCATTGGTCTACTGGACTTTATCCCCGGTGTTGATTACTCAGAGACCGTGATGGTCGAGAAGTTCCGGGGGGATTGTTGTTTCGCATCCAGATGGCGATGGGTGCTACCCTCTACACTACCATCCAGGTATTAACATGAAAGCCATGAATTCTTTACTTACTATATTACCGATTAACTTTGAGAGAACTTATCAATGAGATTCCAGGAGTGTTATGACGCTGCCTCGAGGACGGAGCTAATGCTCCAGACTCGAGAAGAGACTCTCGGGGCCAAGAAGAGAAAGAACCCTGAGGGAGAGTCTGAGGGTGGAGGAGCATCTCCAGGCGATGGCCAGAAGAAGGTAAAGTAAGGACTTATCCCATTCTATATTGTTACCATATTAAATACCTTATGAATGCTGACCCGAAACCTTAAACAGGAAATTTTTCCAGAAGAAAGGGCAGCAGGGTCACCAGGGAGAGAAGGGGAAAGAGCCCGTCCTTCGGTTGACCGGCCCAGTTATAGATGCTCAGCCTTTGAGATCTGCGCCTTCTAAGGGTGAGAACGCCTACCTCTTAAATTCAATTGTGACCTTAACCTTTATATCATCAGATACTAACTTAAACTAAATACTACCATCAGGCACCGGACAACCCCAACGCCATTTCTATTGTAAGCGTTGTGGGAAGGACCATCCTGGGGTCGACTGCAATGGCCGCAAAGTTGAGTGTCGGTGCTGCAAGAAAGAGGGCCACCGGGAGTTCGAGTGTTGGATGAACCCTGAGAGCCGTAACTACAGGCCACCAAGGAATACTCAGAAGACCTCAATTGGAGGATCTGGAGTACCACGAGGCGGCCAGGAAGGCCAGACATCTACTGATGCTGGAGCCCAGAAGGGCAAGGGAGTAGATAGGGCATGAGTACCCTGAACTCCATGAGACCGCTGGTGGAACACTTTTACTTATCTTGTTATGGACTTACCTTGGATGTTAAACAGAGTTATGTTATAAGTATGTGGGAGTGTGTCATTGACCACTCGCCTTTTGTGTATGACTTTTGGGACTAGTTATGTGGATTCGATGCGAGTAACCTTGGAACCTTGACGGATTATATATTTATGAACATGATGTTAATGCTCACATTATCATGTAGCCCATACTCGACGACGCAGAGTCAATGAGACCGGTGATTGTTGGACTAATATTTCTACCTGCATGGCGCACTTGCTATTGCAAGCGCTATGACAAGTAAACCACTAAAATTTCCATCTGCCTTGCGCACTTGACAGAGCAAGTGCTGCAGCTGCTACAACAACTACTACTACTTATTTTTAAATCTCTTATTATATATATACCAAAATTTTCCTACTTTTTTTATACAAACCTTAAGATTAGAAACCTATGAAACCTCGGGAAGACCGTTAGTCCGACCACTACAGCTGAAGAAATTATACAGCCACTATGATTGTAAACCACACCAGTTTAATTGTTCAAGAATTTTCAGACATGGCTTATTAGCCAAATACCGTCAGTGTATACCCGCATTTAATGCTAATCACTACTAGTGATGAATGTTTAGTCCTTATGGACAAGCATACCCCTTGTAGATGCACCACCGTCAGTGGGGATGGTTGGGAAGTGAAGAGCCAAGTTGCTCAAGCTATTATGCAATCTGCAATACATCCAATTAAACGGATGAGGGAACGAATATGAACTATGGATGAGATGTGATCATGATAAACAGGGAGAAAAGGAATATGTGTTGAACTCAATGAGATCGAATTAGGAGGACCAAGTTTGCTAAATATAGCACGAATTTTTCTTACACCGAGCTGAATAACGCCGGCTAATGGCACGAATTACCACCAATGCAACAAAGGCAATAACACTTACAACAAGATAACCGACAATAAGAACTATAAACAACAAAAAAAAGGAAGATATCCATCAAAGGGAGATTGACAACAGAATACTTCACAATACCCGTGTGACAGACATTACCAGTTTACTAAACGAGACATGGGACGACCGCACTCCGATAGGAGCATGTGGGCCTGACAGACTTATTTATGAGTTAGTCGGGTAAGTAGTAATGTATCAGTACGGTACCCCATGCAAGTAGACAAGTAGTGTTAGGAACACGAGAAGTAGTCAACTCCATACTAAGGACGGTGATACAGATTACCTCGAAGATGGACGAGAAGAGCCGCAGTTAAACCAACGGGCTAGAGAAATCAAGAACCTTCAACAGAGAGCAGTAGACAGTATACATTGAAGACAAGGGAACCGTTCAAGGACAGGAAACCGAAGGAAAGAAACATGGAAACCCATTATGAACGAATATTATGTAGAATCCTCATAAGGATCGAGCAAACTCTTGCAATCTAGAGGAAATCTACCAGATGATGTGGACAGAAACGCGTGACTACGCAATGATGAGAGACAAGCTAATATACTAGCAGATACCTTAAGCAAGGAACAATGGACTTGAAATGTACCACTCACATGATAATTCGCTCATCTTATCTGTTTGACTCATTAGATATTAGCTGCTGAGAGTTTATGCCTCTGCACTCTGTAGGATTGAGTGTTTTGGTATTGCACTTGTGAACTTATTAATCTAGTGCAAATACGGGAAGATGTAATGGATATCAACACGAGTGTGTATCAAAGAACTACAACAGTGTGTTACTCCGGAACAAGACCACCAGGAGACACGGATGACAATCATCATCTACGTGGACATGTAGGCTGGTACGTCTTAGTATTACAAAGACAAGTGCAAAGAGCACTAAGTACTAACAATAGCCAATGTCATATTCCAACTCAAGCTGAATATCAGTGAGAGAAGACACACACATATATGCTAGTGATCCAAACCAGAGGATACACAACAATGAAAAGAGGCAGACTGAGCCTGTGTTCATGGGTCTACACCTCAATACGGAGCGAGTGGGCCCATTAGAACGAACTTGGGAGAGAGCACAAAAAGATCAGTGCCTCACCCTTTATGTATTGTGGAGCCCGGAAGGGCTAGAGTCATACCTGTCTCTCTGATATGAGGATAATCCACGAGCTGGAGAACTCTTTGAGAGCCAAGTATCCAGCACTCCTTGTTGAGCGGCTGTTGTATACTTGTGGGGTACGGGGGCGTAACCCTTTTTAAGGGGGGTAGAGCCTCTTGGCTGTGCACGTGTGTGCACTAAGTTTTGTTGTTTGGTATGCGGGGCATACGAGGTTTGTTTATTTGTTTGTTTCGTATGCATGGCATACAGTGAATTGGTGGTATGTGGGGCATACGATGTTTTGTTGGTTATGTTTGGTACGCGGGGCGTACGTTGTTGGCTTGTTTGTGTGTGATGTGCACTTGTATGTATGTATCTTACGAGATACCTGTTTGAATGTTGTATTTACACCCATGTGTGTAGTACCTTTCTTATGATACTTGTGATATATATATATATATATATATATTATATATATATATATATATATATATAATATATATTATATAATTTTTTATTACCTTGTAGATTGATTACATATGGTATCGCCTAGATACGAAATGAATCATTAGATATGGAATGTGGAACGATGGTATGTTATGGACACCTCGGGGAGGTTGTCAGGGTTTGTAGAATTGATAGGAAATAAAGGTGCTGATGGATCACCTATATCCATATATGATTGAAGTAACGCCACAAAGTGATGGCTATGTGCTGTATAAGCGCAATACGATGTATGTAAATGATATATCACATAGATATACATTATGGGAATAATGGGTAGTCATATATTTATATACTTACCTATTTAATTAAGCGACTTCGGGACGAAGTCTTTTTAAGGGGGGTAGATTGAAATACCCAAAACTAATTAAACATGGATTAAACATCTAATAACATTAATTAAGGCCTAAACATGCCTTAAAAGTCAATTGAGAACAACAGTGGTCAATACAAAGCAAGATATTGCACTCTTTGACTGTTTAGGGTAAATAAATACCCAAATGAACTTCTTAGGACCTAAAACTTTGTCCTAAGCTTATTAACACATAACTAAACATATTACAATTGTTGGACAACATTCCAACACATAGAACAAGCATTTACATGCTTCAAGGTCAAGTAGGGCAAAAATGTGCTCTAAGGAAACCTTAAAGGTCTTATGACCTCTAAATGATATAAAATTGGATTACATGATCAAATATCATGTAAGGAACAAAACTGTTCTCAAAGAAAACTAAGCTCAGAAACACCTTGCGACACAAAATGTGCACTAAAATACCTTAAAGCACGTTTTTGTGTATGAGCTCTAAGATAATGACTTTTTGTCACTGTAAAGACTAGATTATATTCTTTATAATATTAATGTGACGTGATAGACTATATTATAAAGTCTAAATCAAAGTTTAAAAATAAAATCAAAATGGGTAATTTTGGATGAATAGTACCCAAAAATAACATTTAATCACTTACCTTTAACCATGGTCAAATGTCATCCATTGACTTGACCATCCATTGCCGCCCACCCTTAGCTGTCATCCTTACCCATTAATCAATCTCTAATCAATTAGCTAGCCAATCTAATGAGTCTCCAATTACTATTACATAAAGTAACATAAAAGCAAAATTGGCTTACCTTTCTCATTTGCCTTGCTTCCCAGCCGAAACCAAGCCTCTTCATCCTCTCTTTTTCTCCTCTTTTACGGTAAGAACATGCCAAGTTCAGAAGAGAACACCAATTGACATAGGTAAGCTTATTAAGCCATTTTATGTTCATTCTCTTCACATTTCTTTCCTCTTTCATGGAGATAAGCAACAACCATTTCCATCCATGGTTCTAGGTTGTTTTGGAGGTTAAAATAAGGGTGAATCACGGCTGTAACAAGGGAAGAAGGTGGAGAATTCTAATCTTGTTCTTAAGGTATAAAAATGTGCTTTAAGCACTTATCTTTTTTGATTCCCTTCAATTCCGGTTGTGAACCTTGTTTCCTAGCCTTATTATCTTATTCTTAACATACTTATTCAGTTGATATATCAAGAGCTTCAAGGTATAGCCAAATCCAAGCCAAAAACACCATTTTTGGCATTTTCATCAAGATAAAAATTAGCCATCTTCTAATCTGAGTTATACCAGTTTAAAGCTTGGTTTTAGTAGCTCTTTTGATGCTCTTGTTCTACTGTAAAAACAGGCCGAGGAACACTTATGCTTGCCTTGATATTCTAAGGTAAATTTACCTTGAAAATATACATTAAACACTTCTTACGGTTAGATCTTGCTTGGAGACTAATCATGCCTTAATTGCTGTTTAAAAACATGTAAATAATGCTGTGGAAAACTTATCTCCAAACAGCCGTGGCCAAACAAGGCCTAAACTTGGCAAAAATAAGGTATAAATCACTTAAACCTACACTTGGTATATTAATATGTGTTTATACATATGTGTATAAAATGTGCCGTGAGTGAACAAGGTTATTAAGGTCTTATTTTGACCTTAGGTGATTAAGGAATGGTTTAGTAAATTTTATAACTAATTAATTAACATAATTGTCAAATTTAAGACATTATGTGGAAAATATGGAAAAGATATGTGTAAGGCGAGAGTTTAATGCATTTATGGGCATTTATGTGTAATTTATTTTATAAGCTAATGTATGTAATAAGGCCATGTACTTTAGGCCATTTTATTTATGCATTTACAAGGTTTTAATTAAGTTTAGGTGCTAAAGATAATTACCGCAAGGAATTCGGGTTATAGTGTAAATAAATTAAATTTGGGGGCTATATAATAATAAAGCCGAAAATTAGAGGTTTAAAGGAGTTTAAATAAAAATTATAAGATTTTATAAAGTTTTGGGGTTAAATGATAATTTCTAGAAAATATGGGTATAAAACCGTATTATATGGAGATTAATGGTCAAGGCAATATTAAGGTGGTCAACCTTGACCATATGGTAGGTTTTGACCAAATTAGATAAGCTAAATAACTTATTTAAGGTTTTATTATAAGATAAGTATTTAATTGTAACAATTTTATAACATATGTGGTAAATATGTTATTACCGAAAATTAAGGGTGTAAAATGGTATTATAAACACCCATGGGCTATTAGGAATTTTTAGGAATTTATTGGGTTGATTTTGGAATTAAAATAAACTATATATGTATAATATATAGTTATTATGTCATTATGACACTTTGGAATAAAAGATGGGGTGGAAATGTAATATACCGAAAGTATATGGTTAGTAAGGGTAAATATAACCCTTTGGTGAAACTTGGTGATTTTTAGAATAATATAAGAGTATTTAATAAGATATGTGTATAATATATAGTTTTAATGATATTATAAAACTATATGTTATAAATTGGGCCAAATGGCAATTATAGAAACTTGGTGGGTTAGAAAAATAATTTAGAACAGCACATGGGTCTGTTCGGAATTTTACAAAAATATAACCATAGGTTATACCATTTTATAAGTTAAAATGTTATATTATATGATATATATAACATGTTATAAATAATGGGGTGAATTTGTAAATAAAGGAACTATGGTATATGGAAAAAAAGGTTATAACATTGTTGCCTTCTCGGCAATATATTATAGTTTTGTATAAAAACTATAGGCTATAAATTAAAGGAAATAAAAATATCATATTATATGATATTAGTATATGGTATAACATTACATAATGTTTTGTGGTCAAAATGGAATATATAAATTAAGGGCTGTACCGAATTATAAAGATTGGAATATAAATTTTAGACTAAGGTCTACAATGTTATAGATGTTATAACAATATATGATATTAATGTGGTTTTAATGGAATTAATATAAGTAAGCATATTCACATTAAATAATGTGACAAACTATGAATAAATAAGATTTATAAACTAAGGTATTTATTGAATAAACCTTAGGAGTTGAAATTACACAACATAAAATGTTACATAATATTAGGATAATATTCTTAATATAAGTTGTATAATATAATACAACTAATGGGAATAATCATCTAATATAAGATGATAAAATGTAACATATAATATAAGAGTTTTATAACTCATGAAACTTACCTATATGGTAAATATATACATATACAAGAATAATGTATATAAGGATGGATATATATTATGGTTGGAAACCATATAATATGATGGTGGTGGTTATATATAAAAATAGTTACAAACTATAAGTTATAAGTTTTTGAATGCAAATATAGTTTGCTAAAGATAATGGATTATATAATACCATGTATTATAATGGATGGTGGAAAAATAATACAAATAATAAGTCATGCATGCATACATGCAACTATAGGTTATATACTTAAATTAAATGATGGATAAGATTAAAGAATAAAATGAATTAAACTTAACAGTCGAAACATGTCGACATACGAGTTTTAAGTAACAAAGCCGACCGGTTTAGAGAAACCCGTAACAAATAACTGTAGAAATCCGGGGATGAACTGTCGGGGTTATTGTTATTCGGAAATACCGGATGTAGTTAGTCATGGAGACTGACTTATAGTTTTTATTACCGTTTAGATCATACTTCAGACGAAGGCGCTTGACGAGCTAGTGGTCTACACTGCGCATCCTTGGTCTAAGTGTACGGTATGTAAAGGGGTTTGATCCGAGTTGTCCTAAGGAAACTCCTTGGGCTCGGATTTGGTTGATATCACTTGTGTGTTAAGTGTTTTGGATACGTGTATGTGATTATGTGTGTTACAGCATTAATTATTTATGCACGAGCGTCCTACGGGACTAACACTACGTCGACTATAGATCGACTTATATAAACATACATATACGTTATTGTGATGATAAGACGGTTACTTGATATAATACCATAGTATTAATATTAAGTATATGGTAACCTAAGTAAAACACTTAGGAATGAGTCACGACATTGTCGGTCTCTAGAGCATGGATCTCAAACATGAATATAACCTAGATTACTTCTAGGTGTGCGTGAGACCCATTGGGCAGCTAATTAATAATTATATTCTCCATAAGGCCAAGAGCATATCTTAAACATTATGAGAGAGAGATGGTGTGAGTTGAGGTGAGGAATCCAGTGTAGTTTACGAACTACCTGGTTGCGCATTTGTGATCACTGAGGGGTTCCCGATCGGGTTCCGCTCCAGGTTTATACCCAACGAGCCCTATTTGGATCGTGGGTCAGGTGGCTACGGCCTTTATATGGACGTCTTACGAGACAAAAGAGAATAGTCAGGGGCCTCCGGACCTCTGGCGAAATGAGCACCTTTGTGTGTACGGGAGGACTACTGTCCATGGTGAGGTTATCGGGTTGTCCTAACATGACGCCCAACTGGTATTTAATTAACATGGTTTGAATTGATGGGGCCTTAAAGGCCAAATTAAATTAAAAGGATGGTGTTCGCTACGGCGTTTATTCAGTAATTATTATTCGATACGTTCGATATACAATTGTTGTTGTGATATTTTATGAATATTGATTTGGATGGATGGTTGAGTGTTATGAATGTTTGGATGGAGGATTATGTATTATACATGTATATTACAGTATTGATTATAACTGTAAATGGAAAAGCATGAAACCAATCTAATAATAAGTTGGTTAAAATGACTAAGTGACCATTAGGGTCCAGGCCCGGCATACTCAGCGTTTATCGCTGATACTACACCATTATGCAGGTTGTTGATTATTGTCGAAGCCGAAGTGCGGGATCAGGGTAATTAGGGTTTACTTTAATTACCGCACATGGAGTTTGTTTGTATAGCAATGAAGATGGTGAATTGTATTATGGTAAGGTTATGTATATTTGGGATTGGGTAGACACTCACTTGTCGATGTTTATGGTTTATGGACTTAGTATGATGTATAGGAAGTTATCTCGTTATCACAGCGGTTAACAGTTTGTTTTTGTTGGTTGTTGGATATAGTTTGGCTTCGTTACTCGCATGGGCGAGTAATGGCCGGTGACACCCGAGTGAGTATTGTTATTGTTATTAATTCTTCCACTGTAAGACGTTTTATTTATTGCTACGAGAGAGATTATTACATGTTTAAGGAGAGGGGTGTTACAGTAGCACTGTTCTATGAAATGCCCGTGTTGATGACAATACCTACAGTTGATTCTATGTCTCACAGGACTCTGACGTTTTTTTTTTCAAACTTGTATCACATTAGTCTATTGATATCCTAGACCTTTCTTGTCTGTTCCTTTCTTACTCAGCATATTATAGAGGTTGATTTTACCAGTATACCAGATTGGATTCTCCTGAGTCTGCAACTCAACTTCCCTGTTTTTCTTAAGAACTTCCCCAGTGAGGGTGTCTACTTCTTTATTAAGATTTTCATTACGATTAATTAATGACTTGAATTCAGCTTGTGCCCAATTCAGCAATGTAGCGACTCTTGATATCAAAGGAGTAACAAAAGTAACTTGTGGAATCTTTGAACTATTCGGAGTTTCAGATATGCCATGATTCTCAAGTTCTTTTATCTTCCTTTCTAAACATTCTATCTTATCCTTAATCTCATGTTTCTGAGTTTCAAGTTTAACATAGCTTCAGATAGAAGTGCAAACAACTGGTCTTTAGACATGGACTCAAAAGATTCTTTTACATGAGATAAACTTACCCTTATCGTCGAGGAGAGTCTTTTTCCACTTTTCCAAGGCCATGAAGCAGAACTCAGTGTCCTCTTGTAGCTCATCTTCATGAACAATAGCTGTCATGCATGCTTGATCCTCATTCTCCGGTTCTGAGTCTATTCCTGAACCATCTTCCCCCCAAGCTGCAGCAGCTGTTGTCGAGAATTTCTTTACTTTCTCCTGAAAATTGTCCCTTTGAGGCAAAGGACAATTTTTTACTTCGTGCCCAGGTTTATTGCATCTGAAGCAGATTATGGGACCCTTCTTGTGCTTGTTGCGATTAAATTTTGTGTTGTGACCTCGATTACCGCCAAGATTCTTCGAATACCATTTGCAATCATGGTAATCTCTTCGTCATCATCCAGCTCATCCTCATCTGTGTCAGCAGTGCTTTGCGAGCTTTCAGCGCCAGATCTTTTCCCGTTGTTGATGAAGAAATGACTCCTTTCATTTTTCCTTTGTACACCATTAGCACAGACCCCAACTCTTCAAGTGACAACTTTGATAAGTCCTTGGTTGTTTCTAGCAGAGTTGTATAGTGCAACCAATCCTTACCAAGACTGTCAAGACACCTTTCATTGATAGTTTGATTATCCAGTATGACTCCCACAGTCTTCATATCACTCAGTATCTTGTCGAACTTTTCAAGCGTCTGTGTAATAGACTCACCTTCTAGCATTCTGAAATTATCAAACTGTCTTCTGAACTGTTTTCCTTTTGCCTTTCTGATCGACTCTGTTCCTTCATAGGCAACTTTCATAAAGTTCCAAACTTCTTTAGCAGTTAGTATGCCAAGAACTTTCTGCTGATCGCCCTCTAAAAGTGACGAGACAATCACCCTCAGGGCCTGCTTGTTCTTCTGCTGAGTAGCTTCTTATCATTATCATTCCAATCTTTCTTTCTTTACGCTTGGTGACTCCTCCTTCAGTGATCTGTGGTACCAGATCTCCTTCAGTGACAACAGTCCACAGATCATAGTCGATTGACATCAATTGATGTCCCATCTGTTCACACTAACAAGCATAGTGGAATTTGGTAAGCTTGGGTGCCTTGACGTTGTAAGAACCCATATCGATCACCCTTGGAAGATTTCTCTTCTAAACCAATGAAAAAGGGAACCTTGCTCTGATACCACTTGTAAGCATGAGATCTACAGATGCACGTAAAAGCCCACGTATCTAGGAAGCCCAATGAGGCCCAACAACCAAGTGGGGTTCCATCCTAAACCAATTGGCAATAGGTGGAGTAGCCCTCTTAATTATTAAGTACTCACAAGGTTCTTCCTTTTTCAGATGTGGTTTTCTACAGCTCACACGTGCAATGCATTAACATTCTCCCCCTCACGTGTGAGCTCCTCTCCCCCTATCGATCTTAACTACCGCCACTCTGCACGTCAACATCTTGACTTCCACCACTGTGGCTCACCAGAGTTTCCACGATAGCCCAGGCAGAACCTTCGGCTCTGATACCAATTGTAGGTTCTTAGTGAGGTAGTTACCCAAGGTATATCCGACTGTGAGTAACAGTCTGACGACGAACTCAGAAGATATGAATGTAGTTAATAGAGAGGGAAAGGTGTAGATACACGTGAAACTTCCACTATATTAACTCGTATCAAGCACGGTACCAAAACTTCATAATGTTTTCCTTATGCAAACATGTAAACGAACTGAGATTAAACCTAATCCTCTCTCGTTACAGCAACTCTCCAAGAATACTCTCAAACCTAGGTATATCTCTACTATGGAAAACGTAATTTGCTCCAGTGAGCAATATTACTTTTATAGATACTAAGGATCTCTGAAACAGAATTAATAATTCAAGAGATAAAAGAAACGTAATAAGCAAGAGTATAAAATCTATTTAGATTTTATACCTATTAATGTTAAAGATAAAAACTTCCCTGAAATATCTCCAGAAAATATATTCTCAACTGCTATCTTCATTCTTCAGTTCGCATTGTCTTCAGATAGTTGCGTCACGATCTTCGACCTCAGTATGTTACACAGAGTTTCTAATTAAAAAACATCAACAACTTGTTATCATCTAATGCATTTCTTGAATTAATAAAGGCTGGCCGATCATGGTTTCCATATACGTAACTTTAATTACAAAAGAGCAGGAGAGTAAAGTACTCTCATAAATTGATGTACATCTTTTTTAAATCATAATAAAGCCCTTAGAAGCAAGTGGAGGTATTCTAGTTTAGGAGAGAAGTTTGTTCAAAACTCTTAAAACACGAACAACTCAAAATCTTCATAAGTCCACGCTCTCATAGTCTCTAGGACCTGCAGCAAGGCCAAACACATACAAATACCACAAAAAGATAAATCGTTAGTACAAAACTGAGTAAACACTAAGCTACATAAGGGTAGTTTTATTACCCTTCTTTTAATAATAAAGATTGAAGAACTGTATCTTTCATTACTCCCTGAAATATATTTCCACTTTACGGTCCTTAATAGAACCTTATCTTTGATTACAACCTTGCTACCATAAGTCATCACACACACGTTAATATCAAGGCCCTAGGCTAAGTAAGCATAAAGCACATATTATAAACATTATGGAGATCCTTCGAGAGGAACACAAGCTCACAATTCTAATATTTCTTCCATGGTTCCTTTCGTTCTTTTCTTTCTTTCTTTCTTTCTTTCTTTCTTTTATTTCCTTCGTTATTTCTTTCTTTACTTTTTTTATCCTCACGCCTTCACAAGGAAGGTGTCATTGAGACTCGATGTCAAGCTCGGTCTTTCTAGACCTTCCTCCTTGAATCTAGACCCTTAAGTGTGCATGCCCTTTATGGTACCTTTAAACCATATATTAGATACTACACTCTATCTCTCACCATCACAAGGATGGTGTCATGGGGACACGTTCCCAAGCGTTTCCTCACACCTCCAAAAGGATGGTGTCATGGGGACACGTTCCCAAATATTTCTCATTTATGCAACTTATCCATGTTCATTTCATTATTTTATTCAAACATCCCATAAGGACAACTTCAGTTGTCTAAATTACATAGTACCAACCAGAATCACGTTATTATGTTCAGTATTAACATATAACAATAAAGATGTTCCATAAGGCATCCATATAACAATCAAGTTCATCATGTCGATCGATCATTCTTCCAAGTTCACCAACATTGATCATAAGGATCTTACCATGCCCTTACTTCTTCGTTGATCATTTAAGGATCCAACGGACCCCTTCACAATCTCTTGACCACAAGAGGTGTTTTAGTAGCTTGTTTCACTAATCAATATCATGAACAATTCATAAAACATATCCCCTTAGGACACACACATGGATAGACTTAGGTTTACCTTTTTGGAAGCATTACCTCTTGTCTTGCTCCATAGTCCATATCTTCAAAGTTTAGAGCCTCTAATGGCTTCTAAAACAACATAAAAGAATACAATTAACACTAGAACACATCAAGCATAACTATATCATTTCCATTATCTCAAACCCTAGACTTCTTAAGGTTAAAAATTCCATCTTTAAGGGTTTCAATCATTCAAATATTGGTCTCAAAATCATTACCAAAGATTAAGAGTTTGAAAACCAAAAACACATAACTCTGATATTGATTTGAAGTTAACAGCTGGGGGTGGCAATATCTACCCTACCCGATAACCCGACCCAAACTCAACCCGTAAATAGCGGGTATGGGTTAAGATTATTGACCCATTTAATTTTTGGGCCAGGTATGGGTTACCTATTTAATATATGGGTTGGGTATGGGTTAAGGTTAGGACCCGAATTCAACCCGACTTGTTTACTTAATTTAATTAAAAATAAATATTATGTATATATTTTACTTGAATATGTATTAATTCTATAACCATAAGTATAATAGCAAACAAAAATACTATTACTTCTTTAGGCCCAGACAAATAATTATTTTATAAATTTAATACATTCTCTAGGCAATCTATATACACCATTCACTTTTGTTTGAAAACCTAAATACAATGTCAATCATTAGTCGCACAAACTCCACCATTCACACTATTTCATCTACACAAATAACGGCTATGAGTTAAGATTATTGACCCATTTAACAAAATGTTGACATTTGAAAAAATGGCACACAATGATTCAAAATAAATGACCGTCATGTGCACGCTTTTATGGACAACTGATCATTCTACAGAAAACAAGAGTATTTGTATTTAATGGGTTAAACGGGTCGGGTTTGGGTTCAATGATTTTATATGGGTTGGGTATGGATTGAAAGTTTGTAACCCGATTATTTTTTGTTTGGGTATGGGTCAATACAATTTTAATTGGGTTGGGTATGGGTGAGCTTCAACCCGACCCATCAACCCAATTGCCACCCCTATTAACAACCATGGGTATAGGTTTTTGACCAACCTTCTTCAGATCTCATTATTCTTGGTTCAGAAGAACGACAATGAAGAATCAAGAAGGTTTGACAAAGGGCGCAAGCCAAAATCCAATAAAAAAGTGGTAGAACAAGATAAAACATCCTTCTACCTTGAGCAATAACAGTGAAGGGAGTGGAAAGCTCTCACTCTTGAAACTATGTTATAAAGGACGAAATAACTTACTGTCTCAAGAAAAACCCTCACTTTAGCAATTCATTAAAGTATTTTGAGGTGGGGAGCAGCCATACTCTTCCATGGCTGGTTGAGAACGACCAAAATCAGAGGAAGGAGGGAGAAATGGGTTGGAAAGGTAGGAGAAGAAGTGAGGAAAGAGAGAAGGAATTCTCTCATCTTAATTCAAGTGGCATGTGCCTTGCACATGTCTTCTCATTTTACATTTTATTTTTAAAAACACCCCCTTAAATCCTTATAACATCATTTAAAACCCTTCTTTTAAAATTCTAGAATCTGCCAAAAATGGATTGGACACGTTTTTGCCTAAAATGATAAAAAAAAGTGCTTTAAGCCTTTAAATCTCCAAACTTAACTAGAACTTTCTTTTTAAATCTCTTCTCCCTCATTAAAATAGCTTAAAACTTTCTAGATTGTGGTTAGAGATAATATTTTAAGGTCAGTGTATTTCAAACAACTCAAAATGACCAAATACTCCTTTAGACAAAAAGTGAGAAAAAAGTAAACGACTTCCAAAAGAATCCAGCGCCCTAAAGTCTGAAGGAGTTGTTCTGAAAGCTTAGCTTCGGTCCGGAAGCATTATTCCAGATATTTGACTCTAGTTCGGAAGGATTGCTTCGGAACGCTGTATTGGCTTAGCACAAGAGGTTCCTGGAGTATGCTCTAAACTAATCTTTTTCATAATTCTTAAGACCTTGCTCTATAAATACTCTTTAAAATCCTTTTTTAACCATAAAAGAGGTTTAACTCACTAATACTAACCTCATTAAATTAGGGTATTTCAGGGAAAAACTAAGCACTCCTCATAAAGGTGTGGATACTCCTCCATGGCAGATGCGTTTTGGGAGACGTAATGTGCCTCTAAATAAATCTATGAGACTTCGGTCAAAGTGAACAGTATCTGTAATAGCCCAGTTTCAAGTCACTAGTATTCTCTCTACTTTGCCCGAAATGTCACATATTTGTTTCTAGAGGCATTTTACGTCCCCCAAAGTGCGTATACTATGGAGAGTATCCACAATCTTATAGCTCCTTATTTGTTCACCCCTTCAACTGATGTGGGAGTCATTCGTGACACACCACTCACCCTCCTGAAAGGAGCCTAGTGCCTATGCGGGTCACTGACACATAGATCCAAGCTCTAGCTCTGATACCATATGTAACAGTCTAGTTTCAAGTCACTGGTAGATATTGTATGAGAATTGGTGGTCAGATCAATGTGCCGGTGACCCGCATAAACGCTAGGATCCCTTCAAGGGTGGGTGGTGTGCCACGAATGACTCCCACATCAGTTGAAGGGGTGAACGAATAAGGAGTTATAAGAGTGTGGATACTCTTCCATGGTAGATGTATTTTGGGTGATGTAAGGTGCCTCCAGAAATAAATCCATGAGACTTCAGTCAAAGCGGACAAAATCTACCAGTGACTTAAAACTTGTTATTACATATCGTACCCGAGCTGGTGGTCAGATCGATGTACAAGAGACTTGCGAAGGCACTGGGCTCCCTTGTTAGAAGGGGTGGGTGATGACAGCTCCCACATTGGTTAGAGAGAAGAATGAAACATTCCTTATATGGGTGTGAACACTCCTCATTGGTACACATGTTTTGAGGGACATAAGGTGCCTCTACAAACAAATCCATGAGACTTTGATCAAAGCAGAAAATATCTACGAGCGACTTGAAACTGGGCTGTTACGTATGAATTAGAGAAGATAAACCCTAAACACTAGCTATAATTGAGGGTTTCAACTATGATTGTTTTCGGTGGATAAGTATGTGTTTTGGAGATTTGGAACTAGTTATGAATAATCTAAGGAAAGTCATGAGTTTTAGTGCTAATAGGTTAATGGCGGTTAAAAATTCTTAAGGCTAAGAAAAATGCTAAACTTGGTCATTTGGATTATTGGGATTTTGAGGATAAATGGGTAATAGCGGCTAATGTCTGGTTAATTGAGTGGTGAGTCACGAAATGACTCTCACATCAATTGGAAGGGAGAACGAAACATTTCTTATATGGGTGTGGATACTTCTCCTTGGCAGACGCGTTTTTGGGGATGTAAGGTGCATTTAGAAACAAATCCGTGAGACTTCGGTCAAAACGGACAATATATATCAGCGACTTGAAACTGATCTGTTACACTAACAAAGAGGTCAAGTTAGTAAGTTCCAAAGATCACTTCCTGCCACTTTTGACATTGTGGGGTATGCCATGTAGGAAGGCAAGATCTTACAAAATTAACAGTCTCTAATATGCTTAAGGATGACGAAGAAAGGGATTTTGTGTGGGTTATATGGTAGTATAGTGATGGGTTGCACGCGTGAGTGGGTGTACATACATATATACAAAAAGATGAGTGCATGAAATTTTTGGGGGTTTGTGGTTTTGTAAGATATATGGAAAAATAGAAAGCGATAAAACTACACTAACTAACTAAGATAGATGTACCTCTTGATGGATCTTTGCCCCTCTTCACCCTTTACCACCAATTTTAATTCATGAACTTAAAGCTAAACAACGTGAATACTTAATTAATTAGTAGCCAAATCATGTACATACTAATCCTAACCAGTAGACTCAAAACCAAGGGACCATTAGAGCACCTTGTCAATTGATAACATTAAGCACAAGTTCCCCCTATGTTGCAATGAAATATATCTCAAGATAAGATGCGGTTAAATTATATAGATTTAGTCCCTTTGGTTTAGGTTTCTATCTCCAATTGACTTTGATAGAAACTCACACTAATACTAGACTAATCAGTAACCTATAATCTATCTCAAGATCTCATTACTAATAGATTCAGAGCAAACCCAACCAATTCAACACATTGATAAAATTGTAAGCAAAACCCTAAGCAAATCTCCAAATTATAAGTTGACATGCTTAAGAGCCATAATGCTCAACAATCATCATACATTAAGACCAAAAACTAAAATAAAGCTACAAAAGAGTTCAAGAATCAATAATGAAGTTTTAGGGATTTGGGGGAAAATCCACATCCTTAGGTATAAGGAACCTATTCCTAGACTTGGCAATTTGGATCACTAAGATCAGGTTTGGTTCGGTTCAGGTCGGTTCGGGTCAATTGTAATACACTAGATTAGGGTGAGGGTGACTTTGGTCTAGTTGATTTCAGGTTTAGGTGCTTTCGGTTTGGGTTAGCCTCTGAGTTATTCGGCTTTTTCGGGCTATGGGTCAAATTTTGGTGACTTATTCAGGTTAGGTTTGGTTGACAAAACTTTAAAGTACGGATTTAAGCAACCTTTGTAACTTGTACTGATTTTCATATTTGGCTCGAAATTCTCTTAATATAGTGTTACTTTTGATCAAGACTGATATTATGT
Source organism: Limonium bicolor (assembly GCA_023374045.1). Taxonomy (NCBI): domain Eukaryota; kingdom Viridiplantae; phylum Streptophyta; class Magnoliopsida; order Caryophyllales; family Plumbaginaceae; genus Limonium; species Limonium bicolor. Next base: position 170,470,052 of record CM041780.1, on the reverse strand, counting down.
ATTGGTTATACATAACCAAATTAGAAAACAATTTTTGTATATGAATTTTTAACTATAGATTTATAAACCGTACCGATCAATTTAAATTATAATTTTGTTAATCATGGTCAATATTTGGCAGTTAACGCCTAGTTCACCCCGCCCACACCCGACACGGTGCCTTCAGCTGTCCCGCCCTTGTTACGCCCTGTGCGCATCCAGCACCAGTCACTGCCTCGTGTCCACGCCCCTGTCTGCCCGTCAGTGCCTTGCGCGTGTGCCACCTGTCACAACCTCGCGTGTGTGCCGCCCGTCACTGCCTCACCCACATGCCTCATGTGGTGTCCTCCGCTTACTCTCGGTCGGGGTTGTCCTTTTTCTTCCTTATTATGTCCTATTCTTTTTACCTTAATTTAATTATACTTACAAATATATTAAGTGAGATGTAAGTACTGTAATTTTATTCTTTTATGATATTAATGAGAAACCTAAGTAGTGACGTGATGGTACACATTCAAACTGTAACACCCCATATGAGCAACTGTCCAACAACCTAGCTCTCAAACCATTCAGGCTTGAAAACTAGCCACTTTAGGCCCTCAATCCTCACTTGGGCTTAAAAACGGAAGGCCTAGTTGTTGTAGTCAGCTCATATGTATCCTTATAAACCACTCATATTACAACTCATATCCCGATGTGGGATGGAGGTATTACATACTCCCTCTCTCAAAGAACACGACGACCTCGTCACAATCCTAATATCCAGTCCCATGGACCTTCTCGGTAGGTGTTGGGTCTCCCATCCCGACGCGATCCTGAGTCGGCTTTGATACCATTTGTAACACCCCATATGAGCAACTGTCCAACAACCTAGCTCTTAAACCATTCAGGCTTGAAAACTAGCCAATTTAGGCCCTCAATCCTCACTTGGGCTTAAAAGCGGAAGGCCTTGTTGTTGTAGTCAACTCATATGTATCCTTATAAACCACTCACATTACAACTCATATCCCGATGTGGGATGGGGGTATTACACAAACTGTTCCCAAGTTTAGGTTTGTAATATTTATTCAAGTGAGGTGTAAGTTTTGTAATCATTATACTTAAGGCATCTACACTTCAAACATTGGTTAGTATATGTCTCAACTTAAAAGGTTAGGTCTTATAATTGAAACTTCATCAACAAATAAACCATTCCTAAGTCCTAAACATAAAGAAACCTAAATTTATAAGAATATAAAGTAATATACAATAGTAATGATACACATTACTTTGTGTTATAAAACATTGTAAAGCAAAACATCTATTATTGGTAGTATGAACACTAAGCTATTGTTTTTCTATTAGTTAGTGAATTAATCTAAATGCGATTTATTGACTAAACTAGTGTGCTTGCATGACACAAAACGTGAAGTTATTTCAAGTGGTTTGTTGGGTATATCCAACATGTGCCGTTAAGTGAGGTGTTAGTTTTGTTATCTTTATTCTTTTGTGATATTAATGATAATATTTATTTAATTTCCTCAAGTTATTGTGTAGTATTCTTCAGCATATACACATCGATCTTGGTTAGTATGAATCATTTGAAAAATTTAGGTTAGATATATATACCATTTGTGAGCAATGAATGTTTTGATACAACAAGGCTTGAGATGCTTAAAGATTGAAAATTGCTCAATATTATATATCATTTGTGAGCAATGAACACCTATTGGATGTCTAAAGTTCCATTATGTGGTTTTGGTTTCAAGATTATTGTTTATGGTTAGAACAACTATAATAAATTTAGGCTTTTACAAAGCATTCGAGTGAATTCAGTTTGGATGAATTCGGTTCGGGTGAATTTGCTTCTGGTGAGTTTAGTTCGGGTGGATTCGGGTTATTTCAAGTTTGATTCAGGTTTTTTCAAGTTTTCCGGTCACATTTCGAGTAAAGTCATTCGGTTTAAAATCGAGTTAGTTCGGTCAGTTTTTCGGGTTTGGGTTACTTTTGATAGGTCTTGTTATTCCTTCATTAAAGCATAAATAAGGGAGAAAGAAGAAGAAATTGTCCTGGGAGGTTGAAGAAGAGCTTTCAAGGTGGGTGAGGTTTCTCCTCCTCATCCTCTTTCTTCTTCATCTTATTTTCTCTTATTTCCCCTTATTTCTTTCTCTAGTTCGTGCGCTGCTCAATAATGTAACACCCCTTACCACCAGTAACTTAGAACGATAAAACAACCTCGCAGCGGAAATAATAACAACTAGTGGGGTGTTACCACCACACACATAATTGAGTGCTAAGGCTAGTTCCAAAACTAGAGAACTTCCCATTATCTTACCATCAACAAGTCATGCTCCAGCAATTACAGATAAATACGATCTCAATGCTTTACACCTTAACACTAACTACCGGAAGAAACTTTTGGAACAAGCTTCCAAAACAAATTACAATAGTACTTAAATCAACTACTAGTAACTAGACTAAGTCATGGTGTATTTCCCACCTCCCAAGCTAATCCTTAGCCATCATCCTGTAGTCAGAAAATCATAGGAAACACAAAGAAGAGACTGGATAAAATCCAAACACTTAACAACAAAACAAGGCATAAAATCCAAACATGTGACTCCACAGTCATCAACCAGTAACTAGCGACAGTTCACCAGAAGCATAATCCTAGTGTTTCAAGCATACTGAACAATCTCGATAAGGAAAGGAACACTCAACCAGCCACCACGAAGGGCTTTAGCCAATGGTTACACAAAATTTGAGGCCATAAATTCATCCACCAGAATACTCATTACAGAGTAATAAACCTTTCCACCTCACCCTATGTCCTTAAGTGTGCACACCCCTCTAAGGGTACTTTTGACCAATAGAAGTATATCATAGTGGCTTAAACTACGATATAGTGATCGCGGCGCAAATTGTAATAATCAGTGTACCAAATGTGTACCTAAGCAGTGAAGTCCCCCTTACCGGAACACACACACACAAAGTCAAACCGTTCCACCAATTCCATCCCACCAAAACATATTTTACAATTCTCATAAACACATAGTTTCATTCAGGTCACAAAGAAGAATTGATTCATTCACATTTCATGCCAAACCAACTACCTTCACCAGAAAACCACACAACCACCATAGTAGACATAAGGATGAGCACAACAACTTACCTATAACTATCTCTTGAATAACCCAAATCCCACACCACTGGATCTCGCCTCCCAAGGAACTCGAATCTTGGAGCGCTACTAGGTATCGACTCAACTAGTTTGGTTCTCTCGGAGAATGTCCACTCTGCAGAATGTGTTTGAACTCTTGGTTTGAACAGTTGGACGAATTTGGTACTTCTAGAAGGATATGAGTTTAGTGAGAGAGAGTTTATATAGGATGAGGTTCGACAAGGATAGAGGTCAGAGTCAGACCGGCGGTTACTTATGAAAGTCTTGGTTAGTGGCTAGAAAATAGGGCGGTTACTATCAGTTATTAACTCGGGCTGGCCGATTCTACCAAAAGAAAACACTGGAAGCGGCTACTGGAGGAATGTACCGGTAGAAATGAAGTTGGGGTTCTAGGTGCTAAAATTCTTGAGTATCACAGATAATGCTCTCTTTCTCCTCTTTTCCTTTCTTATTCTGCTCGATCTGTGAGTTTTGTGTCTGGTCCGAGTCTGTGTCCGACCCTGCACACCTGGACTAGACTATCGTGGCATGCTCTAGGTGCTTCATTTGGTGTGTCCGAACTTGTATCCCCGAGCAAGTCTTAGAGTGGTCTGGGTCTCCTTACCGGACAGATACCCAGACTGAACATTGAAAAAGGCAGAAGTTGCCTCATAACATTGGTACGGGTTTGTTAACCTAGATAAAGACCCATACCAGACATTGAAAAAGGCAGTAGTTTGCTCATTGAGTTGGTTCAGGGTTGTATACCACAACAGGTACGCGGACCTATTGTAAAAATAGTCAGTAGCTTCACCCAGGTGTTTGGACCCGGACACATGTCCCGACAATTATACAATAAAACATACCTTCTTTGTTTTGGCTCTGAATTTTGGATCTGTTTGTTCCCAAATGCTCATCTCTTTGTCTGCTTTGCTCCTAGATAAATTATCCTCACGTTTAAGAAATAAACATGTAAGAACACCAATAAAAGCACAAAACTTAAGGAAAACTGGCCAAAGTGGAGAAATAAGCATGATAAAACCCCTTTAAACATGATCATTTATACACGTATCAGATGGCACTAGCAATAGTTCAGGTGAAACATCACCCATATTCATCAACCGGTTCCATTTGCTCAACTCAAACGAAATCTAACACCCATCAACCATCACTCAATCCACCTATCACCATGGTCGAGTACTACAAAGATTGACTCTCATTTGAATGATTTTACAAAAAGATAAGATGAGTTGGATGCTTATCGTGTGTTGTTTTGAAAGCTTAATCATATTTGCTTAAGTGTTTTCAAACTTGTTTTACGTGATGATGTGTTAGTACTAAATTTTGACTAATTTCCGGAGTAGGTAAAATGTGGTTTAGGTTAGGTTCAATAGAGAAATTTGAAAATGCATCAATGAGCTTAAAACACACTCTAGGGCCAACCACTTTCCAATACTTGTGATAGCAGGTTAACAATCAACTTCAAGAGCTCTTAAATGTCGCATATGGAGAAGAGTACTTCTAATTTCTACCTTGGTTCCAAATTATGTTTTCATTTGATAAATAACAAAGGAAATGAATTGATGTTAAGGAAACTTCACCACAACATGATACAACCTACTAAAGAAATCAACCACGTGGCCTTTAAGGGCAAACAATCCTCAGTCCAGTTATATAAAGGTCTTACAAATTGACCATCGTATCCTTTTCACCTAAATTAAATTATTGAGGGGTGTTTGTTTCAAGCGAGGGAAACAAAATGGAATCAGGTTAGGGAATGGAGAGGAATGGAAAAGAATTCCCTTTGATTTTTCCAGTTGTTTGTTTGAGCTGAAGAAAATGAAAAAATCAATCGGAATGGTCGGCCCGGCATGGTCAACGGTTGCCGACTTCCGTCAACGGCTATTAATTGCTGGTCAATTCACCGGTCACCATTCAATGGTCATTAGTCAATAGTCATATGTCACCGGTCAACGTGTACTGAGGAAATGGAATCCCATTCCCTAGTGGGGGTGAGGAATCAAAATAGTGGGTTTTGGGGTAATCCCATTCCCTTTCTCTTTCCTGAAAATAAGAAAAACTAGCAAACAAACAGTAGGGTAGGGAATCATTCCGATTCCCTTTCCTGATTACCCCAAAACAAACGCCCCCTAAGATGAAAGAAGTTGGTGTTCTCTTCACCAATAGGGATCCATTGTCTCGAGCGTTATAGAATAATTAAACCTTCTTCTTGTAAAGGCACTCTTCCAAGTCATAATTATGTGTTTCTTTAGTTCATTCAAATCATTCTTTCTCCAATTACTCTTTTTTTTTTAAATCCCATTTAACATGGAATTGAGGGTTCTTTTAGTCTTGTGAATTGAACTGAAAAATTCCATGTTCAAAATCTATAGCTAATCATTGCTTAAACAAAGTAGATATAAGATAATCATTTATTCCAATTAGAACTTACAACTTCAGGGATTGAAATACCCCAAACCTTGATATGTGGTTTAAATATTAAACTATGGTATGTAAAGGCTAAAAAGTGCCTTAGAAACATCAGTGAGCAATTTAAACCATAAAATGTAAAATGCAATAAAGCACTAAGATACAGTTTGAGCAAAAACATGCTCTAAGCTAGGAGTGAACTTGGTTAGGACCCAAAGAGCCTACCAAGACTTAATAATATTCAATTATGATTTAATAAGGCTAATTAAGTCCTTAGGAAACCTTGGTAGACAATTAAACCAAACAAAACACAAATAAATGCCTTAAAGTCAATAAGAGCAAAAATGTGCTCTAAGCTTGGGATAAAATTGTATAAGACCTAAAGTCATACCTATACCTTATACCTTATATGTTAATGAACATATTAAATCAATTATCAAAGAAAACAAGCTTGAAAACAAGTTAAAACACAAAATGTGCTTTAAGGAGTCTTAAAGCACATTTTTGAAAAATTGTCTTGTAAATGAGTTTTGAATGGCTAAATGTCCATCATTGCTCTTTAATTAACATGTGTACTATATAGTATCACATTTGGAAGTCTATATCAATGGGAAATCAAAAATTTCACAAATATGTGCCTTAGTTTGTGAATAGTAACCAAAATGTGCAAATTTATAACATAAGTCAATATAAGTAAGTTTATTGGTCAACAAAGACTATTATACCCCTAGGTAGAGATGGGGGCCGGTTTTTTCATGGTGAGTCACCAACATGTAAAAGAAATCAATTAAAGAAAGGAAGAAAAAGTAAGTACATGAAGAAAGTTACTTTATAACATAAATATCTTCCAAAAGCAAAACTTATCTTCATTTCTCCCTTCCTCCTTCATTTCCCGTCTTCAAGCTCCCTTCCTCCCTTCCATTTACGATTTGCTATAGTTCCACACAAGAACTCCATCTTTGAATGCTTGTAACTCCTAGCTCCATGGTCCAAATTCAATTTCAAGACCACCATTCTTCTAGTTGGAGCAAGCTCTACACTCCTATCTTTTCAAATCTTCAAAAGCCTCATTTCGGTGCCAAGGAGATTCACCATTGATGGAGCTTGACCTCATCTTTTCACACCGTGTTGTTCTCCTTTGCTTCAAGGTAAGGAAACTCAAAGAAAATCCATGTTTCCTCCATGTTTTTATGTTGACCGAAAATCACCACTAATGGTGTATTTACCTTGCCTTGTTCTAGCTACATTCAAATCATTCAAGGGCTTGGTGGAGTCCTCTCTTGATACTTATTCAAGTTCTCTTCCAATTCCAAGGTAAAACAATTACCTTAATGTGTTAAGACAATATATGTGCCTAGGGTTTACAATGAGATGAAGCATAATGCTTGAATACTCATTCTATTATTTGTACATTGTTTAGAAGTTGACAAACAACCAAACATCCTTACCGGTTTTACAAGGAAACAAGAAAGAAGTTTGTGAGGAAAAGAGGTAAACAAACTATCTCAATGTAGTTTAAATGCCTTAGGAAAATGAGCTTGATTTGCTTAATAAAATACCTAAGGAGCCAATGGCAAATGACCTAGAGAAATGCTCTCAAGGAGTTTATTAAGGGCATATGTATTCTTGGGTGTATTTGCAGGTCAAAGGCAATTTATATGTGGAAATTCAGTGTTTATGGTTTATGCAATTTAAGGGCCTAAGAGCCATGTTATTTAAGGGCCTAAGTGCCAAGCAATTTAAGTTTATGCACTATATTGTGATGTAGTGTAGTTTAAGGATTTAGATGTGTGTAAAGAACATTCCTTATGAAGATGAGTGTCTTGGATGGTTAAAGAAGGAAAACAATATGTTGTGTGTAAGGAATGTGTATTAAGTGATTAAGGTGTTTTTTGGTTGAGAAAAGGGTGAAAACCTAATGAATTATTAAATGTTTTGACTAGGGAGAAAGCATGTATTAAGGTGTTTAGAGTGCTACAAGGATTTAGACATTGTCTTGGAAGTTCTAGAAATCAAATGAGTGTTTTGGGACACACCAAAGTCATTTCGGAGTTGTTCTAGGACTTAGGCAAACTTTGGAAAACAAGGAGAAGGAATAAACTTGTAAATGGACTACAAGGATGACATAAGGAATTTAGTAGTAAGAAAAGATGCTTAAGAGTGGATGTTCAAATGGAGAAGAAATATTATGGTATAATGGTTACAATAGGCATGAAACACCACTTAGAAACCTAAGGAGAAATACTATAAGTGTTAGAGGTTTGGGTGGAAATTGGTTAAGTATTTAAAGGCTTAGAAAATGAGTGTTTTGCCTTGTCCGAACATCCGTCCGGACATGGACGTTCGGACAGGCCCTGTTGCGTAAAAATTTCAGAGTCTCGAACTGTGTCCGAACTTCAGAAGTCCGGACACAGGTTCGGACAAATGAGATTTTACTTTGAAATTTCCCTCGACCCATGTCCGAACTTCCGAAGTCCGGACACATGTTCGGACATGCGCCTGTTTCCAGTTTTAAGTCACGGCTTGCGTCCGAACTTGGGAAGTCCGGACACAAGTTCGGACATGCCACTGTTTTGGCCAAAAATGTTGTTTAAGGTTAGGAAAAGTTGTCTAAAAATGGTGATTATTAAGTAATGATGTTATAAGATTGTTAAGGACATGTTAAGTGAGTTATAATGACAGTTTAGTGGGGGAAAAGTTGTATTAAAATGTAAAGTAAAACAAGTTAAAATGTGAAGTTATTTAACTAGTTAACGGGGATAAGTATGAGCATTAGACTTTAAACAATCATGTTACCCCGATGTTAATAAAAGTACATGTAATGTTATCAGTTGTTCGAGAATTGCTCGAGGAACATAAGTGGACATGAAAGAGTGGACTCCGGTGACAGGTATGGTTTTCTTGCAACCTGTGTCCTACCGGATTACACCGGCTTGTATGCCAATGTTTTTTCTGTATGTTTGCCACATTGTAAGATTAAACATATAATGAGTTTACAACAATTCATTTATGTGGCGTGTACAACTCCGATACCATTTAACCTCGAAAGTGTTAAACCTTAGCTAACTGAGTCTAGGATCACATGAGAGTTCGGTATTCGGATTAAACGACCCGAACCATGGGACGTTCTAACCACGGCTATGCGTGTGTTAATTGTGTGATATGTGTGTGTGAATGTAGGGACCTCCCTTGTATGTTTAACCCAGTTGTAATAATGTATGGTGTGTAGATGTGATAGACTCCATAGTGGGGTTCTAACTAATATCTAAAAGTAAGTATGTACTAACAGTGGTGAGGAATCCGGTTAGGCCGGTCGCGCGTTGTTTGGGAGTGGGTATCCTTCTTAGCCTTATCCTTCTCTCTGTTATGGTTGTTTCCCTCACGGTTATGATCTCCCATTAGCTTACTCCAAAGCTTAGCTCTTCTGACTTATGATCGTTTTAGGGGGAGCATGTGTTTGTGTGTGTTCGGGCCACCAAACCCGAACCATCTTAACTTAAGTTACTCGTCCGACTATTAGGACGGTAATGAGTGTTGTATAACGAGCTTACCATGGGGGTGACATCATTCTCTAGGCTCACCAGTGAATTAACTAAGTTTGGGTCGGTTCCTAAGAGAACCGCTCACGTTATGTTATGTGTTGTTGATATAATGCAATTTCTATTGCGATGTTATTATGTGCACGTTGAAACGTGAAAAGTGTTGTTATGTGTTGTTATGTAGTGTATGTTATATGTTGTAAAATGTGGAGTATGTGGATCATGGATATGAATCCCAGTTTGTGATAAGAGGCGTTTAAGGATAACCCGATTAATGGGTAGTTGTCGTCTATTAAGGAAGTAGCTCCATTAGAGGAGAAACACTCTAGGGGTAATGAATACCATGAGTGACTTATCAAGTGTGGATATGTTGTCTGTTTGTTGAGCCCATTGAGGCGGAATGATTCGTGTTGTGTGTTTTAAGTTACATGCATGATTTAAATATAATCAACCGCATGCTAAGACGACAATTAGTTGTGTGTGGCCCGGTAGCATGTGGGCTGCGGGATTACCATACCAGCAAAGGTGTTGAGCCCCTTGGGGGCCACCCTTTCTCTTCTTTTCCTATCTCAGGTACAAAGAGCTGGAAGCCGTTCGAGAGTAGGACGGGGTAGTCATTGTACATGGGTAATCATTTAAGTTGTATATATACAGTAGGTGTAGTAAGACCGAAACTGTTATCGGCATCAGTTTGTAAATACTCGGTACAGTTGGAAGGTGTATGTTGTTTCTATTGTTAATGGAAGGGTCAGTAATGTGTAGTCGCTCGGGGATCTAGTCCATCAGACCGGTACAATGTATATGTAATAGCCTTGTTACCCACGTGGGTGGTTAACGGCGTGTAACACCAACGAGTTAAGTAATGTGATGAAGTATATTTTCCGCTGCAGATTGTTATTAAATGTGTTGTTGTTGGATGGGGTGTTACAGGGATGTCAATGTGTAAAAGTTCAAGGTAATTGGAAACTAAAGGGATTAGGGTCATCCTAAGCATCATAAGGGCCTTTCATTTTGTATAGGATGAGGCAATAATATAAAATAATCACAACCATATCCTATATTAAAAATTAAGATACTCAATTTTGCAATCAACAAAGCAATGGCTTTAGTGGCCTATCTACTATAGCTCCATTCATCCAAGTGAGAGGGGGGCCAACAAAACCTAAATTGATGAGATCATAATTGAAGATCCATTCAAAGAAGACGATATTCATCTTCCTTATATACTAAACCTCGCCATTCTCTTTCTCCCATGGAAGTGATGCAGTTCTCAGTTAGCATCCAATGAAGTCTAATATTTGATTCTTCTCTTACTTAATTCAAGTAGTTCCGAGTTAGCATGTCTGATCTTTTGTTCTTCTGTTATTTTTCGAATCGGTACTTAATCTAGTTTTGTTTTCATTCTCCTTACAAATTGTTTCTTTTCTTTCTATCGACTTTGTTGCAGCAGTTAGCTCCTTTACACCAATTCTTTATTTATTTTTTCATTGCATTCTTTTCTTCCTAACAATATTGTTTTGGTTATCTTAGCTATATTTGTCATTGCCAAGCACTGTTGGCTTAGCTAGGAGTGGAATACACTCATAACTTGATAGACCACAACTTCAAAGCACCGAACTATGCATACGGTCACTTGAAGCGTGTCACTCCTTGGATATTGTGGAACATGTCTGATTGCGTTGCTACGAGTGTCCAGTAAGAAAAGCTATACGTTCTCCCTTATCAGATGTGTTTAAAAATTTCCGTCTAATGTGTTTAGCTTCATTTTCTACATATCTATCAACAAAGGTCAGATGTTGGCATAAACAGCAATTCCAAGTTCCACAAGGATCGGTACTGTGTCCACTCTTTCACCACAACATGCGCCTACGCTTAAAAATCGACATAAACGCAGGCACAGTTATTATGGACGGTTTCTCAAAGGTGTCTAAATTAGGTATTAAATCTAAAAAAAGTGTCTAAATTAAATATGAGAATGATAGACGTATACACAGAATTATTCCATTAATTCACGTATTGAAAAGGGTAATACCCGTTTGCAAGCCAACAGCAACCTTTTTCCACTTGCAACCAAATCCACCTCCCCGAAAGCAAAAGCCAAAATATAGAATACTAATACATAGTTATCCAACTGAATTTACATTGTGCATTTAATTTTTAACTGGCGTGACGGGATTCAGATAGCATGTTCTGCAGAGTGAGAAGTGTAAGTTCTTCGCCTCAGGTTTGAATGTAAAGTGGGCTGCTGCAGGTAGATCTTGGTAGGATCGTTCGGGTCGACATACCTGCCAATATTCAAGCAATCAGAGCATTAAGTTAGTGCACATTAGGAATGGCATTATCCTTCCCGTCCCCTTATCCTTCAAAATCTCCATTACCCTCTTAGCGTCACCCAGTTAGTTTTTCAGTCACTTCATCAGCTACAACCATAAAAGCCATAAAGAGAGAGAGTTCCAAAAGGTGTCACTTACGCATGTCTCATCATTTCATCAACAGGAGTCTGAGATGCTTGCAAAGGATCAGCCTGAGGCTGGGGAGCAGCAGCAGAAACCTGCTGATTATACTGCCGCACTGAGCTGACCAGATTGAAGAAAAGAGGAACAAACGTCCCGCAACCTCCATCCTTGAACAAGATCTTGAAGGAGTGGGTTGAGTACAGAGCCCTATTCTCACTTTCAGGAACAACCTACAAGGATTTATAAAGGTTTAGACAAGTGGATAGCTGGAGAGACGCAAGAGAGAAAGAGAAACTTGCTGCTACGGAGGGCTAGCTTTTACTTACCGGCTCTACATAGCCAGCAATGTTGTTGCAGTGAAAGATGGGTTGGTTGAATTTCTCACCACTGACAAACAGCTGCATGCAACAAAGAATGAACTACACTTATAACAAATTTAAAAAAAATCATTCTTTTCTATTCATCTTCACCTAAAACGTCAGAAAATCCACCCAACTAGCCGTTGCTACTTATACATCAGGCAGTAAGGTTAGGGTAAGGTTGGTGGTAAGACAGCGGACAGGTAGATTGGAGAAGTATTTTTACTTTCCTCACGGTACTGGCTTAGGCTGCATACTATAAAAAACTGACTTCCAAATTTTCAGGACCTTCTTGATTTTAGGTTCACCAGTTTCTCAACAGAACTAAGTCACCAAAAAGTAATATCTTCTCCTGTTTTTTTGTTATTTTACATCTTCCTAGAAGCTAATGTTACATCAAATACTTTTAATCTCTTTTTTACGATTACATATAATTAAGCATTGACGCAGTTTCTGAAACATCTACATTTGTTCCACAGCTGCAAAATTTTACTTCAGCTTTCTGGCAGCGGCATTGAGTAGAAGAAAGTGAAACCGCCACCATATCATCTCAAAATACATGTACATGTAGTAGAATAGCTAAATAGGAAAAATACATAACAGAAGAGACTACACATGATGCATCGTTCTTTCTTTTGGAGGAGGATTCATTAAGCAATTTGCTATGAACAAGGCACTGCATCCCAAATAACTCTTTTATATTTCATTATCAGCTAAGAAAACAATCTAGAGAAAAACAATTTGCACATAAATCCGCCAAATGAGATTAATATACCAGTGGCATATCAAATGCAAAGAAGTTCCCCACAGGCTGGTTCGCAACAAAGACCATTCTTATATTGGACAAGTATATAGTTCCTTTGGCTTTAACTCTCCCTCCGTGGCTCCTGATTTCATAATGAGGATAAAAAAGAGAGTAAGAAGAACTGAGACGCAAGAAAGTCACGGCAAAACAGATCCAAACTGACCTATCACAACCAAAGGAACCAATCAAACTTCATGCACTGCAGACAGACCGGTAAAGATACGTCTTCAGGATCTACTACATAGTATAAGCTCCACACTTTAACAACCTACAGAAGGATAAATACCTCTCTAAATCACCAAAAACCCACCCAATAAAACGAGCAGCAGAACATCAATCGCACTGTAGTAGGACACTTTATCATACAAACACTAAAGGTAAGAACCTGTTACTATTAGCTAAATAATTAGAACGACACAAGATTTCAGCAAAGTGATCAATCAAGCGACAAACTACCTACAAACTGACACGTTTTTACGCCTCAGACCTCCATAAATGTTGAAATCAGACCGCACATATATAATCAATTTGTCATACATCGTCCCTGGCTCAGACCTCACAAAAGCAAAGAAAAAATAATCAACCTAATTGGAAAACGGGGTAAATTGCCGGGAGAAACGCCTGATTCAACCAAACCTAAGGTAAAATGCTCCACAACTCAAGCTGATCCAATACACTCCTAGTCTAACACAATTACAATCACGACTCAGTGAGAAGACACCCGCGAATCACCGCATCAAACGTAAGGAAAAGGAGAAAAAACAACAAGGGCGGAAGGGAATCTTACCCAGGGATCTTGTCGACCTCGAATTCAACGCCATCTCTAGCCAAGACGAACAATTCATTGATAAATGGAACAGGCATCCCGTTCGGGAATAATTGCGGGTTTAAAGCCATTTCTCTTTCTTCCCTGATTCTCAAACCCTCTGTAATGAACAGCGTACCAAAATTGCGCCGATATAATTAGAATTTGTTTTTCTCTTGTTTGGTTTTCAAGATATCTCCACGAGCTTCTCGATCACGACCGGCGCGAAACGAATATACGAGATAGGACACGTGGAAAATAAAGAAAACAAGAACTTTTCATCTCTTGAACAGCTGTATTTGTATCTGCTGCACGTACTCTATCTGCGCCCAATAAGTTTTACCCAAGCCCAAGACAAACGAGTTCTTTTAGGCCCAACATAAGAATCCTGCACCGCTGCACGTATCGTGGGCCCTGCTTCCTGGCATCTGGGTCGGCCTTACTAGTGTTTGTCATATGGCATTGATCTCTTGGATGGAATCAACTTGAAAAAAGAATTATGTCATGGGGTGTTTGTTTTGAAGAATTAGGAAAAAGGATCGGCATGATGTTTGTTTATTTATTTCAGAGTAAATGATTCATAACCCTTGAGGATTTGGGATAATAACGGTATGTGTTTATCATAATTATTGGTAGTCACCTTGAGGTGTATCTCTAATTACGAGCCCCAACTTATAACTCTGTTAATAAATCATTAATCCCTTACTAATCTGTCAGTTTATTCACTAAATGATGTCAAACTAGACAAAAAATACTGCTTAATCAGCATCGTCTAAGCCTCTCTCATCTCACTACTTTTTCCTAAATATGTCAACCCTAACTCATTCAATATGATCATGCTCCAAATCTTCCACGTGTTTTTAGGAGGTTGTTTCTGCTATGCAACACTTAAGGAAGGAGTTGTTCGTAGTTGTAGACTATGCTTGGGTTAGGGTTGACATTTTTAGGAAAATAACAGTGGGATGAGAAAGACTTTGATGATGATATTAAATAGTGTTTTTTGTCCAATCTAATATTATTTAGTGAATAAACTGACAAGTCATCAAAGATTAAAAATTTATTAACAGATCTATAATTCAAAGGTTCGTACTTAGACATACCATAACCTCAAAATAGTTTAAACACAAATTGTGGTTACCAATATTTTCCTAAGACGTCAAGGTTCCAAATAATTTAATTTACTCTTTATTTTTGCTTGAAATAATATGACTTCACCGATGCCCAAATTCACAAGCACAGTAGCACGAATCCCCAGTCCCTAATACGATTAGAATAGAGACCAGACGAATTCATAAATCTCACCCTTAACCGGCGAAATCGAGAACCACTTAGCCTCCTCCTTCTCCAAATTACAACGACCCTCAATCCCAGCAAACGAGATACTCGGACTTGATACCGGAGCAAGACAGGCCGCAGGAAGAGGCTTTAATGGATTTCGAAGGAGAAACAGGAAAGCTTACAAGTTCCACCGGAGAAGTAATCACTCTGCTTGGGCAGAAGTGAACAGGAGCCCCGTCGATAGATCACCTCCTAAATCGCCTCATCTACAGAGAGCGAAAGTGAACAGTGAAAATCCAATCTAAACGTCTTTTTGTTGTTCAGTTTATATTTTTATATAGTACTAGTTATTGATTTTCCCTCCAAGATACACAATGTCAACTTTCTGCCTGAAGGGTTTATATCCATGGAACCATCCAAATTTGGTTGCCCCCATGTCTGGTTCAGACACATGGAGGAAGAGACGAGCTAGTATCTTTTGCCGCTGTACTGGTTCTTACCACTCGGTTGGCTTGACATTTACCCCCTTGTGGGTTGGGTCTGGTTCTGTGATTCAAGGTTCAAGGCACATGGGTCTTGGGAATGACATTAGGTTGAATCGTAGAGATGGCGAAATAGTGAAGACTAGGTCTGGTGGCGGATCATTGGTGACTGAAGATGAGGAAAATTCTTTCTACATGAAGAGAGCTTTAACATTGGCGAAGGAGGCATTAGGGTTCACCAGCCCCAATCCCATGGTTGGATGTGTTCTTGTGAAAGATGGTCAAATTGTTGGGGAAGGTTTTCATCCCAAAGCTGGGCAACCCCATGCAGAGGTTAATACTCTTCCTCTAGTCTCTTCTCTTCTAACGGTGAATACGTGGGGACTGTGATTGGTGCTTTACCATGATATATTGAGTTGTGTAATTACAATTTACTTTAACTACAACATTTTATGAGTTCGGGATGCTGTTCCACTCGTTTAACAATTACTCAGTCCTAGATTGCTTTTTCCATTTTTGGTTCAAGATTAAGTATACAGCTCAATTATGCTTGTATTCAAGTGCAAAAAATGCTGGCTGAAGTATAAAGAAGAAGAACGGAGGTGAAATTCTTGCAGGTATTTGCTCTCAGGAATGCTGGGGAATCAGCAGCTAAGGGTGCTACTGCTTATGTGACCTTAGAGCCTTGCAACCATTTTGGCCGAACTCCTCCCTGCACCGAGGCGTTGATAAAAGCCAAGGTGAAGAAGGTTGTCATTGGAATGGTTGATCCCAACCCAATGGTTGCTTTCAAAGGGGTCGAGAGACTAAAACAGGAAGGCATTGAAGTGGTTGTCGGTGTTGAGGAAGCCATGTGCAGGAAACTCCTTGAATTTTATACGCACAAAATGTGTGCTGGGAAGCCCTTTCTGACTCTCAGGCCAGACTCCTAATAACCTTACGTATTGATTGATTTTATGGCAGTGTAACCTTATTGAATCTCTTTCTTTCTACCTTACTTATATTCATCAGCTTATTTACAGGTACTCTATCTCTGTAAATGGCGTACATTTAGATGAGCTGGGAGAAGCAGTGACAGAAAGTGGAGGATACTACTCTCAGCTTCTACTAGAATATGATGCGGTTATTCACAGTGCCACTTCACTCTCCAAGGAGTTGGAGCTGCCTTCTTCAAAGGAAACCAAAGCCAATCAGCCTCTCCATGTTGTGGTTGCTGATAATAACCCCAAAGATGGTCATTTCTCAATCCCCCGTCTGACGTCTTCGCAGGAAAGAGATCACAAAATAGTACTGTTTGCAGGTAAGGAGCACTCTGAAATGGGTGTGGAGACAGTGGTATCATCCGGTCGTGTAAGGTTGGGTGAAATTCTTGATTACTGTGGCAAGCAAGGATCATGCTGTGTTTTGTTGGATCTGAGAGGTGGGGTTTCTGATGATGGGTTAGCAGAGATTTTGAAAGAGGGTCTTGAGGAGAAGTTGGTGCAGAAGGTAATTGTTGAAGTATTGCCCTGTTGGGTTGATGGTGGAGGAGAAAAAATCAATCTCGCTTTCTCACCGAAGAAGTGACGAGAGGCGGACTAAAGGTAATGAATTTGTCTCCAAAAACAGTGGGAAGAAGTGTTCTACTCGAAGGGTATCTATGAGGGCTATTTAGTTGTGGAAAGTCTGTTCTAATCGAAGCGTTTTGGAGGAGATGAATTTCACTCCTGGACTTTATTTTTGGGGAAGAATAATGCTTGCATTAAGCTAAAATAAATTTCGGTTTTCCCCCTCCTTAATCTATCCTACAGACAGCTGTATGTTCTCTCATGAGCTTAATAAAATAGCCTGGTTTCATGACAAATGTCTAGTATAACCCTAAGATTCTGAAACACATGTTGCACAGGTCCTATATCTTCTTCTTTTTATTACGATATACCCTATTTTTTTTCGTAATTCACAATATACCCCTATGATTTTTGTAATTCAACTTTCAACATGCTTAAATGTTGTCCAAATTGATGAAACTTTGCATGGATGATGATAAAGTGTTATATTTTGATCCAATTTCAAATTTGAATTTTTTTTAACCTCACATGTGATCTGTGGGACCCAATGAACATGTGGCATATTCATTGGGTCCCACAGGTCACGAGCTTAAAAACTTCATATTTGATATTGGACAAAATATAACACTTTAGCATCATCCATGTATAGTTTTATCAATTTTGGACAACATTTAAACATGTTTAAAGTTGAATTACGAAAACACAGGGGTATATTGTGAATTACGAAAGAAAAAGGGGTATATCATGAATTTTCCCTAAAAACAAAGGCAGGGAGAACCATTACGAGCCGTATATCATTTTTCGTTTTCTTTTCTTATCAAAGCACTACTTCAAAACTTGGAAGGGTGTAGACATTCCTTGAAGATAGATAAGGCTTGTAATCTAGATGACAACTCTCACTGTTACTTAATATATATATATATATAGTAAGAAGTATCAAGGTTTACATCTAAAAGCACTACTTCAGTCCAATGCCATGCCTTCAAACCAAACTCCAAATCATCTCAAGACGATCTGTTCCTCTTCATTCAATGTCCAGGGTTTGCCATTGCCTAGGGCCTCGTTCACCAGATCCGGTGAATTTGGTGGTATCGATTTCCCCTTTAGTGAGTTGTTAGTGCTAGAAATACAAGGTGGAAGATGATTTTTTTAAGCAAGGTGGAAGCTGATATCAATGAAAAACACCTACAAGAAAACTATCTGATTGTAGGTATTTACGTTCATTTTGAGGTGATTTGTGAACTTGTCTGTGATTATATTTGCGGATATGTCATATCAGACATTATAGATAAAGGTGCATTAAGGTTGTGGGAGAATGGGACTACTACGTTTGTCATGATAGATGTTAGGTGCAATTTACAGTCAGTATTTTCTTACAAGACCCAAAACTAGAAGTTTCAAATTAAAAATACTTTGCGCTGGTGATGAAATTCCAAGTCAAGTTGTATTCTGCTGGTTTATCTGTTTCACTTATTTCAAAACCCGCATTTGGCATGTGGATTAAGAAGTAATTAATTAGTATGCGGAGCTGTTAACCTTTAAATGCTTTGTTGCCACCACAGAGTAATATTACCCTGATTAAGGAATAGGAAAGATATTTAGGGAAAAATCAGCAAGTTCTGGTTAACAGTGATGGAAGCGAAAAGAAGAGGAGGGAAGCAGTAAGAGATTTGTATAGTACTTAGCTCTTGGTCTATTAGATGTTTCCCTTAATGAGCCAAAGCCATTTGACAATTGACACTGACAGGCAGTCTTTTTTTTATATTTTCACCCTAGGGGCTCACATTGCTGCTGCTGTGGGGTGATGAATTTGAGACTTTTGAGTCAATTCATGCAACATACTTGTTTTAAAGCACCAGCGAAAGATGAGACGATGTGAAATTTCAGATGAAAGATCTAATTGCTATCACAGAAATGAAACAAGATAATGTCTTGAGGTAGAAAGATTCCACACCCAAAGCAATACCAAAATTAAAACAAACTTGGTAGCAAGAAATAGCTAAAGATTTCAGCAACCACTCGCGTATAAGCAAATTACCCGCAAAGAAAGGTAAAGATAAGTGCAAGTAGTTCATCTTCCGCCAAAACAATACCTAAGAAGAAAGAATTTAGCAGCTAAGAGATCATTGTGAGCTTCAACAACTCCTCGCATCAAACAAAATTACCCGTAAAGAGAAAAGTAGAAATAAAAACTAGTGCATCTTTTTCCCATTATAAGTTTGTTGATGAGTTAACAAATTAGTCTCTTTATGAGTTATGTGTTTTGATTCACAATTCACTTTTTAGTGGGTCAGCCCTTGTGCAAATAATTATATAAAAAAAAACATCTCCCCAACTCAAAGTCAATGCCCCGGTCAGTCCCGGTTCCACGTATCATTTTCGTGGGTCTTCACCCTTTTTTTTGAAGGAAGTGGGTCTTCACCCTTTTCCACATAGAAAGGAAGTTTTGTATTTGTTACCACCATTTTACATGTTAACCTTTTAAGGTCGCATTTCAGCTTTCAGTTTTCACAACACACATCCAAATAATGTCAACCCCTAAATCAAAAGCTAACAAACAGAAATTAGCAAAATACCATGTCCCATCCGGTTCTGCAAATTTACAAGATCTAAGGAGTTGCAGTCACTGCTGCATCAACCCAACAGATGACTCTGAGCCAGGGCAGCAACCACAATCAGCTAAACCATAAGCAACGCCGTTGAAGGTGAAGGTCCCAAAAGTGGAGTAATGTGAACGGTTCAGAGAAACTAACACTTACTGCCCATGCATAAGAACAGAGAACACCCGGATTGGCAAATGCCAAAAACAGTTGACAAATCCTGAATTTCCATGTACAATACAGGAAAACTAGGCAATCAAGTTTTGCGAGGAAAGCAGTGCAACTTATGCTCGTACCATCAGCAGTACTGCGACTTCACACTCCCCAAGCACCAGTGTATCATGTATACTTCAGGACTGATCAGCCCTGCTTCGCGTCACGGATGTGAAACATAAGCTGAGAAAGAAAGGTCTAATCAGTCAGACAAAGCATTTAGTTTTGGTTTTAATTGCTTTACGAACATTCATTTTTCTACCTTTGTTCCAAGGTACAAGGTGAAAAACATCCCAGCAAGAACCGGAAGACCTGATAAGAAGAATGATTGCATAAAAACAAATGCTACAAATCTATTCTGCGAAAAATAAAAAATAGGTCATCAATGATATGAAGATAACACTACAACGTTTGTACCATCCTTATCGAGGAATCGAGCAGTCAACCAATTGATACCCGAAGGCCCAATAACAAAGCCCACCAGGTTAGCAATCTGTAAAATCAAAGAAAAACAGCAAGTTCTCGGTGTCATCTTCTTTCTCGGTAAACATTCAGAAGGGTATCTTGTTGGTTTATTGAAAACGCTCTGATTAGGTGTGTAACAATTTATAGCCCAGTAAAAGCAAGGGACTCACCATAAGACAGCTAATTGTAATGGCTCCGGCAACAGCACTTATTTCACGGAAGACAAACTTTCCAAAGGCACTTTCCACCTACAAATGAGAGTCTTACTTGAACAAGCATATAAAGGAACATACAGGATAAACCATGATGTGAGATGTAACTCATGCTTGCATTATTAGTTATAAGTTAAAAACATTCTGATGAGATAAGCACTGTCAGCTCAAGTGAGTAGAGGGAAATGATCCATCATGTTTTTGATGAATCATAGAAAATAAGCCACTTGTAGAAAATACCTTGAAAGCTCTTGCTCCAGATTTCAACAGCAACTCGGGAATGAAGAAAAAGCACGTCAGCCATGCCCAAGAAAGGAGCTTCCTAGATTCAAAGAAATATGTTTTTGAGGATGATGAGGAAAAGTTACTTCTAGATCTTAATATTAGCAATAGGTCCAACATCGGGGAGGTGGGGAGATAGACAACAATTGTACCATTCTAGATCATGCCACACGGCAACGAAAGTAAATATGACCCAAACATTGAACACCTTTGTCCGTGAACCACCAAGTGGAATATACATGTACCTAGAGTATTATTAACACATTAGATGTTGTATTATATCAGTATACCAAGTAAGCTCAGGCATTCGCTCCACAATTAACAGTCAAAACAAGCACCTGACTAGCCATTTGTTAAAAGAAGCATGCCAATTCTTCCAGAAGTCCTCAAGGCTGTAGCAATTGTTGATGCACTTCGGCATATTCTCAGGTGCTTCAATTCCATTAACCTGCACATTCAACATTTTGAACGAAATATATATAACATCGGAGTGCTCTGCTGGCATTCTACACACATGGCAGCAATCTAAAAGATTAGCATATGCAAGAAAAATATGAAGTTGATTGGCCTACCAATGACCAGAATCGGAAGTAACGCCAGATTAGAAGGAACTTCAACCACATAAAGTTAAGGACCTGGTAAATCACAAAAATGTAAGCACCAACTAATCAGATAAATAAAAAAATTGACTTCCGGACTGTTTAAAATAAAATGAAAAAATGCTAATAAATACAGAACATGTTGAAGAAAAAAAAAGAAAAAATTCAATTAATACTGAAGGCGAATACTAAGATTACACAGTATCTACTGGATATATGTATGCACTGTGAATGGCCGGAAGATAATCCATCAAGTACTAAGGCCAAACTAACCAATGATTTTATTATCAACTTGCTACATACCACTCCAGCAAAACTACGGAACACATTCCTCTAGCAGAAGTACTTTGAAGATCATTACTTACACCATATCCAATAATAAAGACGTCTACTGCCGACAGGTGATTCCATAAGCCACTGCAGAAGTACAATGCATTTAGTTCTGCTGAAAAACCGAAGAATTTTGGAGTGTATAGACCCAAGATAAGATGCCTGACCTGAGAGTAAAGGCGTTGTAGTAGCACAGATGAGAAATTGCTTCAATAATAAAAAGACTTAAGATCCACCTTAAGCCATAAAAGGAAACCTCTCTCAATGAGAAAGTATTCTGAGGAAGGTCTAGCTGCAACCATCACAAGAACAACATTACATCAGCAACATATTTTGGTATCAACCATGCCAGTAACAGAAACGTGTGCAGGTATACATAAAGAAGAATAATGTACCTGTGAAGCAAAGGCATTGAAGCTAACAACAGGTCCTGCTATATATAATGGTGCATATAACAGATAGCAGATGTATATGCTAAAGGTAAACTTGTCACTCTGCAAGCTCCTATTCTGTAATAAATGCAAAGCCTCATAAGCATACATTCTTTCCACCTTAACATTTGTTGAGGTACACAGCCGCAAATTGAACCCACAAGCATAAGAGTTCTACTAACCTGTAAATAAAAGTAGCATGTTTTCCCAGATTTGCAAATTGAACAACGTCCAATATGCTTCTAAACACACCGAAACAATAAAAATATTGCTTTAGAAAATAATTTTGTAGTCTGTAGATGCGCACAAACGAATACCACCAGTAACATACTGGGACTATATTGAAATCCAGACACTTGATAGTCTACAGTGAAAGGCACCACTGTATGCACATCAATGAAATCGACTTACCAAGGAATTGAAAAGTTAAGAGTTCAAAAGCAAGCAAAAGACAGGATGGTGACGTTGTGGCAAGCAACAAGCTATATAAGGCATAACAAACACATTTTACTCTAAAGCTCCCATGGAAATACATTCTAGAGATAAGGCAGGAACACAATAATACCTCTTGATCAAAATGAAAGTTTTCTTGTGCCCAGTGGCAGTCATATCCAAAGCTTATCATGCGGAGAGTGACTGCAGAAGAAAAAAGTGCGTGGAAAGAGCATGAAGCAACGCAAGCTTGTAAGAAAAGATATAGAAAAACTATGGCATTTCAATAAGACCTATCATACACGACGCACATGTAGAACTGAAGCAAGGATTAATAATACAAAAACAGAAATGTTTAAGTACTTGCACTATCAATATCAATGAGGATGATACAAAGGCCATGAGAACACCCCCCCCCCCCCCCCCCCTCTCCCCAAACAAGACGGTGGACTAACAAGCAGCAACAATTTCGTCCATTTAAAAATGTAACTTCAGTAATCAGGGGAGGTTTCTAGGACTAAGCGCGCCACAGTTCACTCCTAACTGTGTGGCCAAAAAGACAATAAAATATTCCTGGAATGAAAAGAAGCAAAATATTGGAACGACAGTCAAGGAAGGAGGTCATGAGATTACCAAAGTTAAAGCAAATGTGCCACCTAAAGGTGCCACGAAATTCATCCATGAAAGCCCAATGTTGCCTAACCATGAAAAAGCAAAGAGTACATCAAATATTATAGAGTGGAAACTTCAGTGAAGAAGAACAAGAAATTTAAAAGAACATATCAAACTTACCCAAACACAGAAAAAGAATATCCTTCATACAGACGGTTAAAAAGAAGAAAGAAAATATTGAAACTCCATAGCACAACTGGAAAATACTTCGTTTGAGCAAAAATCTACAATCAATCACAAAGATGGTAGAGAGGTAGTAATTAGATGGCATGTAAAACAAAATTTTCATTTTGTCTCATTTCTAACATTAAAAGGAGACTGCTTTCTGGAAAAAAGCAATGAAAAGAAATAAACTTTTATTTTCGTATTCTCCCATGATCCAAGAGAAAGGTGCAATTTATCAAGAGAGAGCCACTCACCTTGACAAGAAGGAAATTGAGTGAAGCAATAAACAAGATGAAGATGATACTGCAAAAGTTATAAGGACAAAATTAAAGCATGAAACTTCTACACTCAAAATATTAAAACAGGTTCCGCATACAGCTTTGATGAGATGCATACCAAGCTCCATGTAGATAAAGTAGATACACCAAGGAAATACCAAGCCATACAACAGACTTCCTTTTGCTTTAAGAAGAAATTTTGATCTCAGTGTCATGGCTATGAGGGTGAAAGTTCCAAAAACTGAAGTCAGGATAGGCAAATTTCCCCTAAAGTTTCTCCATTGGGCATCCGAGACATCCTAAAAAGAAATAAAGCGAATATAGAATAAAGGAATTAAATATATGAATTAAGACACATCTTACATCAACACTTGATAACAAAAAAAAACGAACAAAAGACGTTAACAATAACACGGGGCTGTTTAATTTTTCATACCCAGACAATCTAATCATAGCATGGTGTTTGCTTGGTTATCTTTCCCCTGAAGTTCGCAGACATAGCAGCATCAACCAAATAAGTAAAGATGAAGTAGCTAAAAAGACCTACAGTCTCATCTCCACATTACCATACGGGAGGACTGTGTTCGAATGGACAGCCCACGTTGTCAAGATACGGCTGAGAAATAACCTACCAGAATTGACATCCAATTCCTCAGTTCTTAGTGGGGTAGTGAACCACAATATTGTCAATTGAAATATTTCACTTCTCTCCCTACCCTTACCACTTACCCAGAAATCAGAAAAATAATCAACAAAGTACTAAGTTTGTAACATCATCATACACTATGAAGCCAATGATTTAATAGCTGCCTTACATTCGAGCGACCAGCCATCCATCTGGGCGAAGGCCACGAAGGATCCCATGATGATCTGAATCCAGATGAAGAAAAAGAAAAACAATACACCCGAAAACACGAAATGTAAGCGTTGCTAAGAAGGGCCAAGGCAAAAGCTCGTGATAAGGGGGTAATATAGAAACAGACCATTAGAGAGCTTAAGGGAGCGATAGATGATGAAGGCGTAGAAACAGATCGCGTAAACAATGATGAACGTTAGCTCTTTTCGTTTCCACGAAGACGTAACCATTTTCCCTCTCCCTCTCGACCCCTCTCTTATGGTTCCTTTTCCGCCGAGAAGTGGCGGCTCCGGCTGAGAAGACGGTAGCTTGATGGAATGAGAGGCGGCGGTGGAGAGCTTGCCACCCCGTAATAGCTGGCCGGTTTTTGTTGAATAAACCGCACACAGTCATTTAGGGGTTCGGTTAACCGGGTAATACGGTTTTTAAAAATTTGATACCGTTATCATTCTATTTACATTGGTTAATCGCATTCAGGTTAACCATTTAAAGCGGTTCGGTAACTCAGGTTAACCGAAACCGGGTGTAGATTTTTTTCTATGTAAATAACCTTGAGTAATGGTAACAAACTAAATAAAAGTGAGCAAATAAAAACAATAAAAAAACTAGGAAGCACCAAACATTTCATATCATGTCCAAGCATTAGTTTATATTAACACAAATATTGAATCCACCATTATACAATGCTCAATCATCTAATAAATTCATTATATAACATATAACCTGCACATTTATAATCGCAATGACACAAAACAATCCAAGAATATAAGACAAAATCAATTCACGTAGATTCGAACAACATAATTTACAAGCTATTTTATCAACTAAGTGATAGCAAAATACATCTCAAAAGATTTAACAAAACATAATTTAAAGGATATACAAAAGACTAGCACATAGCAAATAATATTAAAATATCAAAAACCAAAATTGAAGACTATATGTATATTTAAATATAATAATCTTATATATAACCGGTTAACCACGGTATAAAAGTTACATATCGTTACCTAAACCGCATATGTCTTTAACCGTACCGCCAAAGATGGTACAGTTAACCGGTTAGACGGTACGGTATAAACAGGTTTCGATACGGTACCGCTGTAACGGGTTTTTTTGGCACCCGTCACTGCCCCAGATCATTTCAATCACGGATATATTTAACTATATAGTATACCGTTCATCTGTATAAGTGTATCTTTACTTTAAAAATAATTTTTAATAATAATATCTGAATTTCAGTAGTAATATTTTAAAACTTCAAATAATCTTATTGTATGTTTATTTTAACATATGTTTCTTCTGGAAAAAAAACTGAAATAATCTCTCTTTAAAAATATTCATGTTATTAACCTCTAACTTAAACTAATTCATAAAATAATATTAATGAAATATATTACCGAAGTTGAAATCATCTCTTGATTTCACCTTAGAGGCGTGCCACCTCAGCCTTCTGAAGAAAGGTTGATAACTGAAATATTTCGGTTTTTTTTAGAGAGAGGTTATTTCATATTTTTTCATTTCTTGTGTACTCAAATTATGTTTTTCTAGGAGTCAAAGTGTATTCATTGGGAATCTCTCCCCTTTCTCTCTTTTTTCCTTTCTTCTTTGCTCATCGTTTCTATTCCTTATGCCCGCCTTGAAACTAACTGTTCTCATCATTGTCATCAAGGGAACGTTCGGCCGCTAATGTAAATCCGCCACCATCTTTTCTGGACACGCTGATGAATCGATTTCCGTGTGTCTCTGTCTCAAGTAATGAGTTCCTCTCCCCACCTCTTCTTCTTTCGATTGTGTTGCATGTTGTCTTTCAACCTAGCCGACCGCCCTAATCTATACTCTTGCTTCAACTCCAACAACATGCTAGTATACATTATCATGGTTAAAGCCAGAAGACTGGCGCTTTTCTCTTTTACACCATCATTTCTCAACTTTGCTTTTTCAATTCTTTGCATAATCCTTACTGGTCCTCTCAAATCCAAGCACAAGCTAGCAATGGAAGTAAATAACGTCCTTGGATACGGCTATCATTTGACCGCTACCTTCTAGCCAAATAGTTTTCACAAACGCCACTTAATGCTACTGCTCTACGTAGTCATTTGCAATGGAGGTGCGGCAAGTTTAGAAACTTTCAATTTTGTAAGGTTGGACCATACCTCTTTATCAGCGAGTTCGAGCAGGTTATTGCAATGCATGTTGTCTTGGTGTGTGGTCCATGGTCGATCGACCCCTCTTAGCCGTCAAATTTGTTTGATCCAAAGAAACATTTAGATGGACATATCTTTGAGTGGTACCATGCTGGGTCCGGGTTTATGACCTTCTAGCCAGGGGCGGCTAGGTAATTCATAGGACCCTGTGGTAAATATTTTAACGGGCCCTTTATAAATTAAAGCTTAAATATAAAATATAGAATTATTAACTTAGCTGTGTCACAATATAAATTTATAATAAGTTCTGTAATGAGATAAAATGTCAACAAATGACAATTCATACAAACTAGTAGAAGTTTACTCATTGTTGACTAATCACTTAAAAATATTCAGTCTGCTAGCATTTCACAATAAAATCTTAGAGGAAATAATCGTTAGTACTTGATATGATAGAAGAACGTAGTTGAAAAGGTTGTCATTGACTACGTAGAAAAAGAATGAAGATCAGTATATCTATATTTTTTAAATAGATAATTGGAATATAAACAAATTCATCAATAATTTTATTTATTTGTCTGCAAAAAGACTTAATACTGTTAAATTCAATCAACTGTTATTTATATGTTCTATTGAATAGGTTAGAAACCTTCATAGCCTTTTAATTATATAAACTACAAGATAATTGACTCTACTTTAAAAAAATCCCCAAAAATTTGAGGCCCCCTAAAATTGGGGGCCCTGTTCCATATCACCTCTTGGAATGCCAATAACCACCCCTGCTCCCAGCTCACCATGAGAAATTGGAACTTGCCACTACTGTCGCCAACAAAATTGGGAGACTCATGGGATTAATGAAGGAGACCATTCATCTGAGGCTCCAGTGCTTGAGGGTCAAGGTTATCATCAATCTTTAGAGGTCGGTTTTCCGCTCCCTTCCTCTGTACCTTGACGGGCTGCACTTGGTCTACATAATTACCTATGATGCGTTACCATCCATATGATCAAGGTGTGGTTTCCTTACTCACACGCTTGACATTTGTCCCTTTGAAATATCCGTGTATTTTGAGTTAGGAGATGCATGTTATCTAAGTAATACAATTAATTTTATAACGGGTCGATTATCGAGTTATTGGTCAGTCCGAAGTTAGTGACTATTATTAGGCCCAGGGAAGTCAAAAAATAATTCTACCCTCCCTTTTCTCTTTTCTAAATTAATCATATTTTTAATATCTTCCTTTTCCCTTCTCCTAAATTATGCAATATTAACTTCCTCATCTTCTACTGACATTACAACTTTCTCTTGTTTCTTTTAAATTAATTACTCCATTTTAAATTATCCCTTTCTAAAATAATTATCCTTTCCTAAAGATAATTGTGTTCATCCTATCTCTTTCCAACTCGTCAATTATTTTTACTTATTACCTTATTTCAAATTAACTATTTAACTTATTCCTTATCCCACTCCAACTGACTTCTTCACAGTAATTTATTCCTCATTCTAAAACCAATTACATTACTATTTATCCATTATCATCCTTTTCCATTTACAATTAATATTATATTCAAACCACTACCTCCACTCCCATCTCCATCATCAGTATCACAACGCAGTACACTCTCATCTTCCCCAATTACAAAATCTCTCATTCTTTCTCTGTTTTCTTCAAGTTTCTTCCCTAGTGCCGAATTAGAGTTGGAAGGGTAAGGTATTCTTCCTAGACCTGGCAATTCGGGTCACTCGGTTCAGGTTCGGATTCGGTTCGGTTCGGTTCGGGTCGGGTCAATTTGCAGATATTCACTATTCGGATCGGTTCGGATCGGATCGGGTTATCTGGTTAAAATTAAATTTGGGTGATTTCGGTTTGGTTGATTTCGGGTTCGGGTGCTTTCGGTTAGGGTTAGCCTCTACTTTTGCGGTTTTTTCGGGTTATGGATCAAATTCGAGTGACTTACCACGTTATGCTTAATTGACAAAAATTTTAAAATATAAAGTTAAGCAACCTTTGTAACTTGTATTGATTTTCATATTTGGATCCAAATTCTCTTAATATAGTGTTATTGCTATTGTGTATTGGTTGGTTATACATAACAAATTGGATGACAATATTTTTAATATTAATTTGTAACTATAGATTTATTAATTGTATAGACCAAGTTAAAATTTAAAATTTGATGAATCAGTGGTCAATAATTGGCACTCGATGTTGAGTTTATTCTTCCACGCCCGATGTTGTGCCTGTGCCTCCCGCCATCCCGTGCCCGTCACACCCCGTGTGCGTCCTGCGTCAGGGTCCGTCATCTCGAGCGAGCTTCGCGCGCCCATGCCAATCCATCACCACCTTGTGCATGTGCCCTTATGCGCCTGATCAGCTCGCGTCCATGACTTCATGTTGTGTGTGCGCCACCGATCACCGTCTCGTGTGCACACCTCGTGCAGGCGTCCTCTAGTATTTTATTGCTCTCATGCAGGGGTTGTCCATTTATCTTCTTATTTTGTCAAGATTTACCCCTAATTTAATTTAATTATTCATACAATTATATTTACATGAGATGTAAGTTTTGTAATCTTTATTCTTTTGTTGTATTTGTAACACCCCAACCCGAAACTCCACAACCTGAACGATGATAGCTCCCAACTTCAACTGGAAATGCAGCGGAATAAATACATAAAACGGGTGGTGCTACAACGCCGCTAGTCACCCATATGACTAACAAGGCTAACTCCAATATAACTTACAATCGATACGGTCTGAGCGCTGAATACAAACCACTTAAAACAACAAAAGTCAATAATAAAAGTACAGTACTGTAAAATGATACCGGTAGTAATAATCTCCTGTCTTAATTCTACCCCACCTACACTCGGTCGGGTAATCTCTTCTTTCTTCATGTACCTGGAAATGGTTAGCCATGAAACGGCTCAGCAAAATAAATTGTTGGTATGAGAGCGTGCATCCCACAAGCTACTGGGCCACACCAACTACTTTGTCGAATACATGCAGATCATTTTTTGTTTTGTAAAGCAGTAAACACGCAGCATAATATAATCATAACAAACATCCATACAAGGACAATAATGTGACACAGAACAAGACTTCAGAAGGTCAAGTTAGATGTCCAGTAATTGTTTGATAGTAGTCAGATCCACACAATGGGACTAACATGTATATAAGAGTACCTCAATATAGTGGAGGTATAGTGACCTCGTTAAACTCTATCTTCATAGAGTAAAATGTTCGGTATGATAAACCCTTAGACGAGGTGGGACTCTCGTATAAGTAGGTGGGTAATAATTCCCTCAGAAGATAACATAGTTAACTCCTGTACTTAAAAGAGGTGGGTATCGTACCCTCGAGAGAAATGAAGTCTTCCTCCCAACTTGAAATGTTCCGGTACGGTCCCGGTGAGTGGACATAGAGTGCACCCAAAACTTCCATCACGACGTATATTTGAATAGGAGACGACCTGAGACAGGTATAGCTCCTGTAGCATGCATGGCCAGATCCATCTGGGCTCCTCGTTCTCGTAGTATAGAATTGTTAGGTGTCACACAGGGACGTTAAACAAGAACACATTGTGTATTATCAGTTATCACGTTTAGGATAACGACGTCGTTATAAGGTAAAGTTAGTGAGAAACTTGAGTACAAGTTCTCGGTATAATTAAAACGCAGGTATTTAATCCACTGGTAATGTAGTGTTGTATGCGTGGAACATACATGTTACAGTTAGTATCATCACGCACATAAAGTAACACAACAGTGCACAAGAGTAATACAACATTTTACAACAATCATCTTGGTCGTTATTTCAAACAACAGATAGCACACAAGCCGGTATAATCCGGTAGCAAGCAGGTGCTAACAGAGAATTTGTAGGGATAAAACTATATAAAAAGAATAAAAAAATAACTAAACCTACAACTCTACTACGGGTAGCAAAATAAAACCCGGTCGGAGTATAGTGTAAATATATACGACCGAGAGTATCGAACCCAAGGGACTTATAGAAAACTAGTCCTAATCCGGGCAAAAGCCTATTCTAAAATAAAATGGGGGAAAAGTAAATGTGATTCTACTAAACTAAGAAAATTAAATAAACTAGATTTTGGAAGATTATCAATGTAAGGGAAACGTAAGACCAATAATCAAGGGTGGCAAGTCTCAAAGAGGATTCTCTTTCTCGCAAAATGTATATGCCGGGTGAAATACCCCGAACTTAAATATGGTGATTAAATTATTCTAATATAGTATTTAAGGGCCTAATAGTGCCTAAGTAATTTTTGGTAAAGAAATAAATCCAAAGAAAGGAGAAAAACGCTTAAAAAGCGGAAAACGCTAAAATGAGCGTTTAATTAACCATAAGAGGTACGAGACCTCGGTTAGAGTATTATAAGGATTCTTAAGGCTTATTTGTGCCTAATGGATGTACGGGAATAATTCCCGAAGAAAACGGATCCTCAAAACGGATTAAAAACACAAACGAATCCTAAAACGTGCTTTTCGAGGAAACCGAGAAAACGCGATATTAACCGGGTTAAATAGACCCGTAATAATTATAAGTAATTAAATAGTCATTAATAAATATTAATGAAGGTCTAGAACCGATAAAATTAATTAAACGAGAAAATTTCCGGAAAACGGGTACCGGTGAGTGAATAGTGCAAAAACGGGTAATTGTGGGGCGTAAACTGTGATAAGCACAAACTAATGTGTCCAACTTTGTAAATAAAATTTTTACAAACCCACATGGGGCTGGTGTGTCCGATTTTGGGCTGCCCCCTCTCACCCTCTTCTCTTATCTAATTCACTAAATGACAAACTACTAAAGTAACACAAGTACAAGTAAAAAGAAGAAAAACAAACTAGTCTCTCTCCTATCCTCTCATTTCCTCTCATCTCTCACGTACAGACCTAGCCCATACTCTCTTCTCCTCCAAGCAGCCGCAATGGCGATTCCAAACACCAAAAAAACACAGCACCTTCTCCTCCATTTTTGAGAGACCAAACCACCACCAAATCTCACAAAAATAACACCGTTGGAATCTCCTCATTTAGGAGAGTAATCTCCACCTTCCAAAAAATTTAAAACAAGCAACTGTAAATTTCTGGGTGTGAGCGTTCGAAGGCTGCACAGCACCGGTTGAAGCTTCACCTCTTTCCATATAAGTTCTAAGGTAAAGCAAAGAGCTAAACCTCTTCTTTGGTTTTCATCTGTTCCATTTTCTCTGATGCAAAACCAAAACAGCCGTGAACCTATGCCTCGTTTTCTAACCGGTTGGCATTTTTATCTCACTGCCAAACTCCATTTAGAAGTCCAAGTTTGGTGAGTAAAACAAGAAACCAAACAAAGAAGCAAAGCAGAGCAAGCAAACCGAGAAGAAGAGAAAAGAAAAGGAAAACAAGAACAAGGTAAAGATTCACCTCTGTTCAGTTTGAGCAATGCGTGCGTGTATGTATAAGTATACTGGGTAACAAATGCAAATCCACTGTAAACGTAAAAACAGATGGGAATAATGGTATTGATAACATTAGTTGTGTAGATAAATTGAAATCTGTCAAAACATAGAGGAATAAGCTGCTGCTATGATGACGTGAGTGAACTGATGCAAATATATACTTGTAAACTGCCATACGTATGTATATAAAAAGATGCAGATTGAAACTGATTTGATTTGTGAGCAACTAGTGGGAGGATAATGCAAAGTTTTAGGGGGACACCATGTCAAAATTTAGAGAGGAAACAATCTTGCTTAGGAGCTGGTAACATTGGTGAAGAAGAAAAGAAAGAAAAGAAAGAAGCAGCAGCTCGGTAGAATGCAACAGAAAGAAAGGAAGGAAATAGTGAAAATGGTGTGATATCAGTAGGTTGAGGGAATGGATTTTTGGAAATGGATTTAGGTGAGTTAGATGCTAAATAAGCTGTAAAACATGCTAGAAACATGAGGGATTAAGTGTAGAAACAATGGGGAATCAATGAGCCAAAGGAAGAAGAAGAACAGAGCATGGAAATGTTTCTGTCGTAATTTACCAATTGTTGGTCCGGGACCTAGGTCCTACATTAAGGCCCGGACCAACCATGCAAAAAACCGTGAGTTTTTCAATTACTTCTGGTCCGGGACTTAACCCAAGAGCAAGGGCCCGGACCACTTTGCAAAAACTAACCGAGAATGAAATACCCGATTGGTCCGGGACTTAACCCAAGAGCAAGGGCCCGGACCACTTTACAAAAACAAAATACGAATTCGACTAGATGTGGTCCGGGACTTAGGAGTTGGACAAGGTCCCGGACCAATATCAAATATCACCCGAGAGGAATTTTTAATGGCTGTAAGGTAAGGTATTGTTTGGATATGGTCACATAAGTTACTTAAGACTTAAGTAATCATAAATAAGAGTCATTAGAAGTAAAAACAAGCTAGAGTAAGAGTGAGAAGTAGGTAAAGAATGAGAATGAAATTGTATAAGTAAGAATTAGTAAGTGTGTAAAGTGGACGGTAATGTTAGTATGAGATAATTAGTATCTAAGTAATGATGTTTAAGGGTCATTAATGGTATAAACAGGTGTGAGGAGTAATTAAGGAAATTACAAGTTTATAAACCTTAAGATAAACCGAACCAAGGGGATAACGGGGTAAGTACGGGAGTAGTAATTCTTTATGTACCGTATGAACATAGTATTAATGACATGTTTGAAACATTATCAGTGGAACAATGTGAACCAAGGAACAAGGGAACACACGGTAAAGCTAACCCCGGTGAAAGGTATGGTTTTCTCATGCCCCGTATGCTAACCGAGTTACGTTGATTTGTGTGCTGTTTGCCGGCTAATCAAGACTAAAGCATGAAAATGATTTATTGCCTTCATTGTATGTCTTGATGTATGTTGTGTGAGCTAACCCTTCTTGATTGATTGTGTGGCTTCCTTAGTGCGTAGTACGGCTCATAGATGAGTCTTGTTATGTAGTGACTCGTGGTAAGAGTCACGTTGTGAACTAACAGAACCGTAGAAACGCGCTATATCAACAAACCATTAACCGGAACACAAATCAAGGAACTCACTAGAATGTGAGAGAATGTACGGGAGTAGTAACCTCTCGATAATGTTAGGAGAACCGAAGTGAATAAACCACAAACAGTAAGTAGTGGAAGTGTATAAGTAACACCTACTAAAGGAATCATTCTTGGTGCAAGATACGAACCATGAGAGTAGTAAAGAATGACGAGGGATCTTCAAACCCCTTAGCAATTAGTCGACCCACTATGAGAGGACCCGACTGATGTAAGTAATGTCCCGAACATGAGAGTATTCGATATGTTGGGGAAACCCTTAAACCTGAGAATACTAGACGGTAGTAATTCCCTAAGCTAGTGGAGGTTATCAAGAGAGATACTTCTAGGCTAATCCAAGAGATTGTAAGATACTCCATGAGAGGAGTGTTGGGAAATTGAGTAGTCCGGTAGAAATGGACAATGGTATATTTGAGGAGCTAAGTGTATACCTTCGGATGTAGGTGTGGTGGCGAGTCTGGTGTAAGACTCCGCCCAGAGACCAAGTAATGAGTATTGAGTATTGCGTAAGTACGAGTAAGTAATGAGTACCGAGTATTGAGTATGTATGAGTAAGTACTGAGTATTGAGTATAGAGTACGTATGAGTAAGTATTGAGTAATGAGTGCGTATGAGTAAGTACAGAGTATTGAGCAGTGAGTATGTACAAGTATAGTAACGAGTATGGAATAAGGAGCGTGTACGAGTAAAGGTATGAGCATGGAGTGAGGAGTACGTAAGAGTAAAGTAACGAGTAACAAGTAAGGAGCAGGTACGAGTAGAGTAATGAATATCGAACAACCCCGAAGTAGTAACGAGTAAGTAACTAATACGAACGACCAACTATCGAACTGTCTTCCTTAGTAGACATTGAACCTTGTATGTGAATGTAAGTATTGATGAATGTATTGTGTAGCATGAGTATGTATGTATGCATGTAAATGAACTCCATGTATATTCGACCCAAAGTAGTCGATGTACCGCGGTTAGCACGCGGTATATGCGAAAATCATTCAGCGTAAGCTGACCCCTCGGGGGACCATTTTTAGTGTGCAGGTACCCGAAGCTGATCGTCGTTCGAGAGAGTAGGACGGGGACTGCTACGTAAGCATGGGTAGTTGCATAGTAGGGATTGGTACTTGTAATGTAATGCGAATGTGGAAGCTTAAACTGTATCGGTAATTTAAGGATGTTAGTATACTCGGTATAGTATGTATTGGAGTTGTAATTGTATTATGGTGAGTATGTAATGGGAAGTATTGTATTGTAGATACTCGGTATGTTCATTTCATCAGACCGGTAGTATGTAGTAGTGTAGCTAGCCTTGTTAGTCACGTGGGTGACTAGCGGCGTTGTACACCCGCCGTTGAGTATGTATTATCCGCTGCGAAGGTAAGTAATTGTACAGTAATGACGGTATTAGCGGTAGGGGTGTTACAAAAAGTGGTATCAGAGCGAAGTATCGCTCTGATGGATGAAATACCGAGTTTAGGTAAATACCGAGTTAGGAAGTAGAGACTTAGGGCTAGGGTTGAGTTAGTGTGAGAGGACGCTAGATAGGAATTTCCAGTGTGATCTGGATACCTACAACAACCATACCCGCCCTCCGCAACCCCAGTATAAAGTTGGAACAATAACGCCAGAGAGATGGAAAGACCTCTCACACTCGGGTAAAACCCGATCTGGCAGTTACAAGTAAACTTATTAGAAAAGAACCTGTCATACGGTAGAGTCCAAGAACTGGAAGTCCGAAGACGGTTCCTGTTGAACGACAAAACCGCACTTAATGGCGGAGGAATGAAGATCCAAACAGGATAATGGAATTTATGGCACCATGGGGCGACATGCTTCGCAGTCGCGAGAACCATGTGTAGCCAGCAAGGAGAGAAGCACATCGTACAATGAAGCAAGGAAATGGAGCAAGCAAGCGAGACAAGAGAGTCTACGGACTGTAATCTTTGATGATACCAACAACGGTATACAAACCGACTAAGGAATTAGTCGAGGTTGGATTAATACCAAACCTACATGCCAAGAGGCTGTAATAACCGAACAACATAGTTCAGATAACTATGAAAGAAATCATAACACATACACCTATAGGACCACATGGTTCCTAAGGATAAGTCAAGTCTCGTTAACCACACTGAAGGTGTGAGACACCCGGATGGACGACAATCATGTCAAGTACTGAGAAGCGACTCAGGAGATCGATCACCAAGATCAAAGATCAAAGGAAGATCTAATAAAACCACCAATATGGATGGAAACGATACCGCTGGTATACAACGAAAAACAACCTACCCGCGCACTTGCCAGGGCAAGTGCAGCAACTACAAGACGGTTGGAAGACTTTTAACAACCCGCAAATACTTGCTAAAGTACCGCTATGACGAATGGAGCAAATATAGGATCACCAATCCTAAGTATCTAAATAATGAAACCTTGGAACGGCCTAACGGCCCAACCATTGCATTAAGAGTATACCGGTCAGCAAGAAGCTGAACTTGGTCAGGACCTGAATCATGGCAACGCCATGAAGAATTTCTTTAACACCGAACTGTTATTTCAAAACCAAATTTTCTTTCAAAACCACAAACCCTTCTTTAAAACTTGGATTTTTAAAAAAACTGGATCGACGGAATTTCGGTGAGTATCATAAATGATACAAGAGGAGCTGGCAATAGAATACTTCACCTAGGCGTGTGACGAACACTACTAGTGTACCCAAATACGGGATGTGGGACGACCGCACTCCGAAGGAGCTTGCGGGCCTGACAGATAGTTAGGTAAGTGGTAACGTGCCAAGAAGGTACCCCACGTATGTATACATGTAGTGTACGAAACACGGGAAGTAGTCAACTCCGTTCTACGGACCATAAGTAAATTCAAAACATAACAGTTAGATACCTCAAACGAGCAAAGGAAACTCAGGTAAGCTTACAAGCTAAAGGAGTCAAGAACTCACTCTAGGAGGATAATTAAGAGTTAAAAGTGCAAGAAGCACAACAACTGAATAAAGACATTGGATATGTCCTGAAGATATTGAAGTAAAGTATGATAACTGGAAGGAATACCCAGTCTAAACACTGTAAGGCAAATGCCTAACATTAACACTTTAGTGTTCAATGAACGGGATAGAATTCCCAGAACAACAACCACAAACACACAGGGTGATGTTATAAGGCACCAGAAATACCATCCGTCACCGAAGAGAATATCAAAACCGTTATAACATAAGGAAATCACCAATGGTCTACCCTAGGAACGGGAGACTTATAAACCTCAACGGATAACAGATCCAGAACCGCAAGGTAGGATAACAAACTGAACATACTCATAATGTCAGCCAGATGCTACCATAATCGTATACCCAGGAGCAATCCATAAAGGGTATCAAGTCAAACAGTGAATGAGTATCGTGGTAAGGACACCACAATTGGAACGAACATACGGTTAGAACACCGAAGGGATCCCACTTGACAGGGGATACCCCAAATAATAAATGGTATCAATCAATAAGGATACAAAAAGGGTCTCCAACAAACGGAAGCGTGATGCGACGATCTTATCATGGAGCCCAGTATCACCTCCAAGCCATCATATGGTACGGAGAAGTAACCACTTGGAACGGCTTATGATGAGCAGAGCTCTAGGCGATATGGCTAGTATGCCATGAAACTGTTACAATACACAATTCGACGGTTGCAAAACCCATTGTGAACCCTATGGAAAGCGGTCAAGGACTACACCAATAAAAGTTAATGACCAACGAGCAAGGATACCCCTCATAAATGTGAGACCGCGAGAGCGGTGAACACTTGGATCCCAAGAAGGGGATACCATCATAACTGCCGGGAAATATATCCCTTCAGAACTACTAATGTAGTTAAGCTTGAACATACAATTATTGCCAAGCAACGTAAAATAAGCTTCAACAGGAGCTGTTGACAACTAAGGAGTAACCGGTTCAATAAGAACTCGATATGTGGGAACATAAAGTATAAGTAAATGACGCTCAAGGAGCTCAGACGTATAAACACCAAACAATGATATAAATAGTGGAAATGCATGAGCTGAAGCTAGCACAGCGGATGCCATGTAAACCAATACTGCAGAATCAGTAAGAACATGGTGCGCAACAGGCGACCAATGTATGTGAATAATCACCCAATACTATGGAGTTGTTAATACAAGATGGTAGACAGACCGGGCAACAAGCCAGAAGTCTGCACCAAATGATGAAGCACCACCTGAAGGAGTAACAATCAGTCCTATTGCGATCTCATAAGAGAGTTACTGCCAAGGGTTCACGCCTCTGCACTCTGTAGGACTGAGTGTTTTGGTATTGCACTTGTGTAGTTAATGATCTAGTGGGATAGCTGGGAATATGGAAAATGTAAGTAGTAGTAAATTCTTCCTTTCACCAGTGAACATAGCATAAGCTAGCTAAGCAAAAGCTTAGGAACAAACCGCGCGGCCTAAGGCCAAAGAAGCACGAGGAGTGTGAAACACACGAACAATCACAAGAGGTGAATTCCATTGGAAAAAAGTGAAAGGAGACTTAAGAAAGTCACGAGGACCGACGCATTGAAAACGCCAGGTCATACAAGTAAAGAACACTTGTAATGAACCAGAGAAACTGGTATAATTCAGAAGCCACTAACAGTAGAGGAAGCACTACAACTAAGTAGTGACTTAACCTCAACCGACAATAAGTCGGAGGAACTAAGTGAATGATCACTACAAAACCCAACACTATGTATATAGATTGCCAGAGAGCTGGTTATGAACCTAAAACTCATTGAGTTGTGCACGGTAAAAGAACACCACACTTGATCAATAAACCTTATTCCCACAATAAGAGGGATAAAAAGGTGATGTGTAACACATTAAAGGTAACGAGAAGGGCGAATAACCCAAGTTATCAGGGTCGCGCAGCAGAAGCTAGTGGGCCCATAATCCTAAGGGAAATACAGCTAGTGAATAAATGGTTAATCGCCAATGCCTTAAAGCCATTTAGGCTAGAACCGAACACGGTTAAGAGTTGAATAACTCCAATGAACATTCTTGATGCGGGGACTACCAGTAACACGGTTAAGACCCTTTGATCAAGGAACATTGTGTAATAGACCGCATGGAAGCTGAACCACTCCATGACGGCTGAATGCCTTCGACCAATGTCCAGTGTTGACACATGGTAGATTACGTGGGCGTAATCCCTTTTAAGGGGGGTAGAGCGAAAACCGCGAAATGTATGTTTTACGTGATAGGTGCGTAAACTACAATGCGCATAGCGCAAGAGAATTCGTTTTGATGGTTGATACTTATGTTACATAAACATTCGTATTTACTCATCGTGTAATTGTAGTTATTGGAGAAATAAGAATAAGAAAGGAGTAGAGAAACTCCAGGGGAATGAGAACCCCATTGGTAATAGTATGAGGAATGAGTATGTATGGGAGACTTGAGGAGTATAAATCGGTATGGAACCGATGTATGTAATGAGTATGAATCGGTATGCAACCGATGTATTTTATGAGTATAAATTAGAGTATTGTAATTAATGGGATATTACCCATGAATCTCTTAAGTATAGTAGCTGGAGATGATGTAGTAACATTGGATGAGTTGATTAGTAAGTAAGTAAGGGAATCATATGAATTGGAAAATGTATGTGTATGATTATGAGTAGCAAGATTAACAAGATAGAAAACGAAATAATGTTTGACGAGCTGTCTGTTTGTATTGAGGTGGGAAGTGGAACTTGATTTGCTAGCGATCAAGGGAAGCCGAACACAAATTGGGGTGGAAGGATAATTCAACACCAATGCTGATCACATTGTGGTTGAAGGACTCTGGAAGCTCCCTTAAGTGGTCACAACAATGACACTAGTAATAGGTATAATCATTATAAATGGTATTCGGGAGATGTATGCAAGTTTTCAAAATGAATTTCCAAAACTATCTTGGTACAATGT
This sequence comes from Limonium bicolor, assembly GCA_023374045.1. Taxonomy (NCBI): domain Eukaryota; kingdom Viridiplantae; phylum Streptophyta; class Magnoliopsida; order Caryophyllales; family Plumbaginaceae; genus Limonium; species Limonium bicolor. The sequence goes on along the minus strand of CM041780.1, from coordinate 170,430,519 downwards.
GTTTTCTTCAAACTTGAGAATGAGGATCGGTTTTAAAACCGCTCCCACGGGCGCTAGTGGACCCTCCATGCCTAGGCACGGGTATCCGGTCGAAACCATAGGAGGTGAAGCTAGTTTTGAGTCTGTGGAAGTGTAGAGTAGTTTAAAACCACTACACCGATTGTACGGTAACAGTGTGTGTTTTGTATTTTTCCAAAGGCACTGGGGCGGCGTAGTCCCGAGTAAGTATGAGTAAAGTATGAGTAAGTAAGTATGAGTAAGTGCCTGAGGATCTCTATATGTGCAAATGAATTTGATCAGAACCAAAGGACCGTAGAGCCAGAAAGCGTAAGTGCTCAAGTCATGACGGCCGTGAACCAGAAAGCGTAAGTGTTCAAACGTGACCGGTACCTGAGGGATCGCTTGACATGGGAGGGGATGGTACCCAATTTATCTGCGGACGGACCCCATGGAAAGCTTGTAACGGATATTTTTGATTGCTATGCATGCAGTGACATGCTGTTTGGATGCGTAGTATGCATCATGTCAGACATTTGGAGTTTGACAAACTTTATGTAGAGGTCATAACCTTAGCATAGCGTATTTATACAAGTAACAGTATTAGATTCACCAACTTTGAGGGCAAAGTTCTTTAAGGGGGGTAGATTGAAATACCCCGAACTTAAATATGGTGATTAAATTATTCTAATATAGTATTTATGGGCCTAATAGCGCCTAAGTAATTTTGGTAAAGAAAATAAATCCAAAGAAAGGAGAAAAACGCTTAAAAAGCGGAAAACGCTAAAATGAGCGTTTAATTAACCATAAGAGGTACGAGACCTCGGTTAGAGTATTACAAGGATTCTTAAGGCTTATTCATGCCTAATGGATGTACGGGAATAATTTCCGAAGAAAACGGATCCTCAGAACGGATTAAAAACACAAACGAATCCTAAAACGCGCTTTTCGAGGAAACCGAGAAAACGCGATATTAACCGGGTTAAATAGACCCGTAATAATTATAAGTAATTAAATAGTCATTAATAATTATTAATGAAGGTCCAGAACCAATAAAATTAATTAAACGAGAAAATTCCGGAAAACGGGTACCGGTGAGCGAATAGTGCAAAAACGGGTAATTATGGGGTGTAAACTGTAATAAGCACAAACTAATGTGTCCAACTTTGTAAATAAAATTTTTACAAACCCACATGGGGCTGGTGTGTCCGATTTTGGGCTGCCCCCTCTCACCCTCTTCTCTTATCTAATTCACTAAATGACAAACTACTAAAGTAACACAAGTACAAGTAAAAAGAAGAAAAACAAACTAGTCTCTCTCCTATCCTCTCATTTCCTCTCATCTCTCACGTACAGACCTAGCCCATACTCTCTTCTCCTCCAAGCAGCCGCAATGGCGATTCCAAACACCAAAAAAACACAGCACCTTCTCCTCCATTTTTGAGAGACCAAACCACCACCAAATCTCACAAAAATAACACCGTTGGAATCTCCTCATTTAGGAGAGTAATCTCCACCTTCCAAAAATTTAAAACAAGCAACTTTAAATTTCTGGGTGTGAGCGTTCGAAGGCTGCACAGCACCGGTTGAAGCTTCACCTCTTTCCATATAAGTTCTAAGGTAAAGCAAAGAGCTAAACCTCTTCTTTGGTTTTCATCTGTTCCATTTTCTCTGATGCAAAACCAAAACAGCCGTGAACCTATGCCTCGTTTTCTAACCGGTTGGCATTTTTATCTCACTGCCAAACTCCATTTAGAAGTCCAAGTTTGGTGAGTAAAACAAGAAACCAAACAAAGAAGCAAAGCAGAGCAAGCAAACCGAGAAGAAGAGAAAAGAAAAGGAAAACAAGAACAAGGTAAAGATTCACCTCTGTTCAGTTTGAGCAATGCGTGCGTGTATGTATAAGTATACTGGGTAACAAATGCAAATCCACTGTAAACGTAAAAACAGATGGGAATAATGGTATTGATAACATTAGTTGTGTAGATAAATTGAAATCTGTCAAAACATAGAGGAATAAGCTGCTGCTATGAACGTGAGTGAACGATGCAAATATATACTTGTAAACTGCCATACGTATGTATATAAAAAGATGCAGGTTGAAACTGATTTGATTTGTGAGCAACTAGTGGGAGGATAATGCAAAGTTTTAGGGGGACACCATGTCAAAATTTAGAGAGGAAACAATCTTGCTTAGGAGCTGGTAACATTGGTGAAAGAAAGAAAAGAAAGAAACAGAAGCAGCAGCAGCTCGGTAGAATGCAACAGAAAGAAAGGAAGGAAATAGTGAAAATGGTGTGATATCAGTAGGTTGAGGGAATGGATTTTTGGAAATGGATTTAGGTGAGTTAGATGCTAAATAAGCTGTAAAACATGCTAGAAACATGAGGGATTAAGTGTAGAAACAATGGGGAATCAATGAGCCAAAGGAAGAAGAAGAACAGAGCATGGAAATGTTTCTGTCGTAATTTACCAATTGTTGGTCCGGGACCTAGGTCCTACATTAAGGCCCGGACCAACCATGCAAATTAACCGTGAGTTTTTCAATTACTTCTGGTCCGGGACTTAACCCAAGAGCAAGGGCCCGGACCACTTTGCAAAAACTAACCGAGAATGAAATACCCGATTGGTCCGGGACTTAACCCAAGAGCAAGGGCCCGGACCACTTTACAAAAACAAAATACGAATTCGACTAGATGTGGTCCGGGACTTAGGAGTTGGACAAGGTCCCGGACCAATATCAAATATCACCCGAGAGGAATTTTTAATGGCTGTAAGGTAAGGTATTGTTTGGATATGGTCACATAAGTTACTTAAGACTTAAGTAATCATAAATAAGAGTCATTAGAAGTAAAAACAAGCTAGAGTAAGAGTGAGAAGTAGGTAAAGAATGAGAATGAAATTGTATAAGTAAGAATTAGTAAGTGTGTAAAGTGGACGGTAATGTTAGTATGAGATAATTAGTATCTAAGTAATGATGTTTAAGGGTCATTAATGGTATAAACAGGTGTGAGGAGTAATTAAGGAAATTACAAGTTTATAAACCTTAAGATAAACCGAACCAAGGGGATAACGGGGTAAGTACGGGAGTAGTAATTCTTTATGTACCGTATGAACATAGTATTAATGACATGTTTGAAACATTATCAGTGGAACAATGTGAACCAAGGAACAAGGGAACACACGGTAAAGCTAACCCCGGTGAAAGGTATGGTTTCTCATGCCCCGTATGCTAACCGAGTTACGTTGATTTGTGTGCTGTTTGCCGGCTAATCAAGACTAAAGCATGAAAATGATTTATTGCCTTCATTGTATGTCTTGATGTATGTTGTGTGAGCTAACCCTTCTTGATTGATTGTGTGGCTTCCTCTAGTGCGTAGTACGGCTCATAGATGAGTCTTGTTATGTAGTGGCTCGTGGCAAGAGTCACGTTGTGAACTAACAGAACCGTAGAAACGCGCTATATCAACAAACCATTAACCGGAACACAAATCAAGGAACTCACTAGAATGTGAGAGAATGTACGGGAGTAGTAACCTCTCGATAATGTTAGGAGAACCGAAGTGAATAAACCACAAACAGTAAGTAGTGGAAGTGTATAAGTAACACCTACTAAAGGAATCATTCTTGGTGCAAGATACGAACCATGAGAGTAGTAAAGAATGACGAGGGATCTTCAAACCCCTTAGCAATTAGTCGACCCACTATGAGAGGACCCGACTGACGTAAGTAATGTCCCGAACATGAGAGTATTCGATATGTTGGGGAAACCCTTAAACCTGAGAATACTAGACGGTAGTAATTCCCTAAGCTAGTGGAGGTTATCAAGAGAGATACTTCTAGGCTAATCCAAGAGATTGTAAGATACTCCATGAGAGGAGTGTTGGGAAATTGAGTAGTCCGATAGAAATGGACAATGGTATATTTGAGGAGCTAAGTGTATAACCTTCGGAATGTAGGTCCGGTGGCGAGTCTGGTGTAAGACTCCGCCCAGAGACCAAGTAACGAGTATTGAGTATTGCGTAAGTACGAGTAAGTAATGAGTACCGAGTATTGAGTATGTATGAGTAAGTACTGAGTATTGAGTATAGAGTACGTATGAGTAAGTATTGAGTAATGAGTGCGTATGAGCAAGTACAGAGTATTGAGCAGTGAGTATGTACAAGTATAGTAACGAGTATGGAATAAGGAGTGTGTACGAGTAAAGGTATGAGCATGGAGTGAGGAGTACGTAAAAGTAAAGTAACGAGTAACAAGCAAGGAGCAGGTACGAGTAGAGTAATGAGTATCGAACAACCCCGAAGTAGTAACGAGTAAGTAACTAATACGAACGACCAACTATCGAACTGTCATCCTTAGTAGACATTGAACCTTGTATGTGAATGTAAGTATTGATGAATGTATTGTGTAGCATGAGTATGTATGTATGCATGTAAATGAACTCCATGTATATTCGACCCAAAGTAGTCGATGTACCGCGGTTAGCACGCGGTATATGCGAAAATCATATTCAGCGTAAGCTGACCCCTTCGGGGGACCATTTTTAGTGTGCAGGTACCCGAAGCTGATCGTCGTTCGAGAGAGTAGGACGGGGACTGCTACGTAAGCATGGGTAGTTGCATAGTAGGGATTGGTACTTGTAATGTAATGCGAATGTGGAAGCTTAAACTGTATCGGTGATTTAAGGATTGTAGTATACTCGGTATAGTATTGTATTGGAATTGTAATTGTATTATGGTTGAGTATGTAATGGGAAGTATTGTATTGTGTAGAGTACTCGGTATGTTCATTTCATCAGACCGGTTGTATGTAGTAGTGTAGCTAGCCTTGTTAGTCACGTGGGTGACTAGCGGCGTTGTACACCCGCCGTTGAGTATGTATTATCCGCTGCGAAGGTAAGTAATTGTACAGTAATGACGGTATTAGCGGTAGGTGGTACCCGGGTGTTGTGCCGACTTCAGATACCCGACATATTCAAAACACTTTGAATATGCCGGACATTTCATCCGGCATCGCGTCCGGCATCGTACATCTCGTAAATAACACTTCCAGTTTCAATTATACAAAAGGAACTCATTACCCTTTTCGTATCGTGCATAATTGATGCCGCGAATACGAATAGAACAATGGAAAATAAGAGAAATTATCCTAAACCTTAGCATTTGTTACCTACTTCTCAAAGTAACAATATTAAAGATTACCAGAATTAAACCTATTCCATTCTTGCTTTTGGAAGCCTTAAATAGAACTTTGAGATGATTAGAACAAGAGAAAACCCTTTTCTATTGTAAGGAGATTAAAACTCGGGTTTAGAAACTTGAAAATTCCATAAATGGTCATAAGAGTTTTACAAGGAAATCTTCCCTAACCAAAAATCTAACAAGGATTCTGCATCACCATCCACACAACTACAAGAGAGAATACAAAGGGGGAGAAGGAGATGTTAATAGCCTTAACCCGACAAGGTCTTCTTCTTCTCTTGCGTGGACGGGTCTACAAACGTTCCTTGGACACCAACAGATGGAATGTGGCGGAAATGAAGTGTGAATGGTGGGATTGGTATGTTGAAGTGTGTCAAATGATGTAGACTCACGACCTATTTATAGGGCTTCAAAATGTGTTGCCGGGTGTCGTCGGATCACCAGTAGCCAGCACACGTGGGAAATGTGCCCAACTGTTAACGGTCGAAACCGCCAAATTTGCGCGAAACAGTGTATATACCGGGTAGAAGATACCCGCATCACACCCGACACTAGCTAAATCTCCAACGGTCAATAACTGCCATCGTCTGGTCAACCGTGGTGACTCTTCACTTATGCCGGATGGAATCTACCCGGCATTGTATCCGGAAAAGCCTTTTTCGATCTATGCTCATGCCGTGCAGGATTAATCCGGCATTGAGTCCGGCATCACTTAAACTTTTGCCTAGAAAATCATTCCTTGCACAGAAAACTCACAAAAACATAAGTCTGTACAAATAATATACTTTAACACATAATATAACATAAATAACATATATTTAACCTTATTTAGATAATTATAATACTAAATCTAGCACATAAAATGATAAGTCTGCGGCTTATCAGCAGGCCCTACACTTACCTTTTGCTAGTCCTCGAGCAAAACAAGATTAGAAGGGAGTAATTACTTATGCACAAAACAAATAAACTTTAGAATGACAAGAAGATAATTATTCTCAACTCTCTGATTCTATTTCATAAATATCACTTAAACCTCCTTATTCCATCAGAAACCTACGAATGGGTGTAAAAGCAAAGAATTTTCAAAACCGATCAAAAACTTTTGGGCTATTTTGCATGAGGGATTTGTAATCTATCCTTTTTCCGGTTTCCACAATTTAGCTCTATTTTTCAAGAGTTTCTGAATGTGGCCAAGACACTCATCAATGGCTTCTATTGTTCAGCCCTATTTTGCAAGGGTTTCTGAATCAACCATGATTTTTTTCTACATTGAAGAACGGGGAATTTAGGAGAAAAATAAAAGGAAAAACTCTCGTTTCTTGCTTTTATTCTGAGGCATTTTTTTGCAACCTCAAGGAATATAATGCTTTTCCTTTGGAAGAAGATTTTTATCTATTTTTTTTTTTGCACAAAACCCTTTTTAAGACTTTCACCCAAAAGATTTTTCACAATTTGAAAAGAAAAGAAAATAATACCCAAAAGTACATGAAAGAAAGAATTAGGAGAAAGATCATGTACTCATGTTAAATAAAAAGAATCAAAAAGTTAAAAACAGGAATCTACAAGCCATTATAAAGCTTACCTCTTGAGAGAACAAGCTTTTAGTCATTCATACTCTTATCTCAACCAAAAACATGCAAAAAGTTTAGTAAAACATCGATAAAACTCACAACTTATGCATATTAAAAACTTATTTTTATGGGGGGTCCCTGCCCTACACTTGGCAGGAACACTGTCCCCAGTGTTCAAAAGAAACAAAAAAATAGATTTTTTTTAAGAAACTTGAAATAACTATAATGAAAGCAAAAAACAATAACATTAAATGAAAAGAGAAAATTTAAATGATACGAAGGGCTCCCTTGTTTGATAGTGAAGGCGTGAGGAGGAACCGCCCTACACTTAGCCTTTTAGGCTATTTGGCATCATTTGAGATCCTGGGCAGGATAGTGACCGGATTCACATGCTCTCGTGGATTTGTTTGCGTTTGAGATGGGATTTGACCTTGCTGTCTTGGTTGCGTCAGAAGTTACTGTAATTGCAACTGCAACGATTTGTGCTCCTTGCGAATGGTCGAGATCTCATTGTGGGTATCCTGGGTTTTGTTCATCAGGGCTGACATCATGTCACGAAGTTCAGCCATTTCAGCCTCTGATGATGATGCAGGGTGGGATGGTCTGTATTGCCTTGGACCTCCTTGGTAGCCGGCTGGACTCTGAAAGTGTTGAGGGGGTTGATTCCCCTGTTGCCATGGCTGTCGATACCCTTGGTTACTCACATAATTGACTTCCTCAACATTTTGAAAGTCTGGCATATCAGGGCTCAGAGCGTGTGGTCGTGCACTAACCATGTTCGCCTGTTGAGGAAGTTTGTTCATTGCTATTTGCTCCACAACTTTATGTAGAGCGCTAACCTTTGTGGACGTTTGAGCATTGCTCTCCAACAACTGCTCGTGACTTTGCATCAGTTTGTCAAATTTTGCATCACCCTCTCTCACTTGATATAAACCAGCGGTACTACCCCTGGTTCCACCGGTGGCCCAATCCCTAATCTCTTCGCAGAGAGATTCAACCCCACTAAGGAATTGATCTCCAGGCTTCTTTAATATATCTGCACCAAGGGAGGATAAGATCATCGTCTTGCATTGATTCATCAATCCTTTGTAAAACAACTGAGATAGTTGTTCTTTGGTGAGGCCGTGGTGTGGACATGTGCGCAGCAACCCTTTGAATCTGTCCCAAGTCTCACAGATGTTCTCTGAGCTAGGTTGTCTAAAGTTGTAAATGTCGGCGATCATCTCCAGGGTACGACTAGGGGGCATGAATTTGTCATAAAACTTGGTTGCCATGTCCTCCCATGTGGTGATGGTACTAGGGGTTAGACTGTGGTACCACTTGCTGGTGTTCCCCGTAAGGCTATGGGGAAAGAGGGAAAGTCTGGCATATTGGAGGACATTGTTTGTGGAGGTTAGACTGTTTGTGTGTTGTAGAAATTTGGTGATGTGGAGCAAAGCATCGTCTGGGTTTGTACCGTCGAACATACCCAACTCCTTGATGCATCTTATTTGATGATATGGCTTGAGTTTTTGCCATTCATCATATTCATTTTGTGCGAGGAGTGGGAAGTCGATTGCTGGCTTTTGGCCTTGGTTAGAAGGCCGGTTTATATTTCGGACGGTAGGTGCTGCCATTGGTGTAGGAGGTAGATGTTTGTTGGTTTCTTCGTTGACGAATGGAGCGAAGAAGAGTCCTCTCGATTTCTGGGTCAGAATTTGCTAAATCTTCAGGAGAATTCGTGGACCGCAGAAGCATTCACTTTGATAACTTCAGGAGGAGCAAGAGAAAACGTTATAATACTTTGTAATAATAAAAGAAATAATATAATGACATTAAAATTACGAAAATACAAGAAGAAATGAAGTTTTGGTTATGCCGGACACGGTGCCGGGTGTACGGCACCCGGCATTGGACTTCCTCCAATACTGTCGGGTTAAGAGTACCCGGTGTCGCGTCCGGTCTTCTGCGAATCTCAAAAAAAAAAATCAACAATTAGGAAGTATTAGAAGAGAGATCTAAGCGAATGGTGTAAGAAAAGAATATAATACTATGAGGAATTTTACATTTTATGAAAATAATTTAAAATTGAAAATAATTTGAAGATGTCGGACAGGTTACTAGGTTAGTTGTATCCGGCAGTGGACTTCCTCCACTAATGCCGGGTTGAAGTTACCCGACATACCATCCAGCTCGTTCAAACTCGAAAAGAAAATTAAATGGGAAAGGAAAAGAGAAGTTAACATAAAAGAGCAATGCAAAAAATATTTATAGACAAATCAAAGATTCAAAAAAGGACAAAGTGAAGTAAAAGTTGAAGTTTGATTATGCCGGGTCGTGCGCCGGGTAAACTCTATCCGGCATAGGACTTCCTCCAAGATGCCGGATGTAGAACACCCGGCAGTGTACCCGGCACTTTCAACCGAAAATAAAATGAACAAATTAAATTAAAGAATCAAAGAATTAAAGAATAAGAATAGAATAGGGCATTTTACCGAATTTAGGACTTGGACTAATTCCAAGTCCCCGGCAACGGCGCCAATTTGCTAACAGAGAATTTGTAGGGATAAAACTATATATAAAAAGAATAAAATAAATAACTAAACCTACAACTCTACTACGGGTAGCAAAATAAAACCCGATCGGAGTATAGTGTAAATATATTACGACCGAGAGTATTGAACCCAAGGGACTTATAGAAAACTAGTCCTAATCCGGGCAAAAGCCTATTCTAAAATAAAATGGGGGAAAAGTAAATGTGATTCTAAACTAAGAAAATTAAATAAACTAACTTTTATTTTGGAAGATTATCAATGTAAGGGAAACGTAAGACCAATAATCAAGGGTGCCAAGTCTTAAAGAGGATTCTCTTTCTCGCAAAATGTATATGCCGGGTGTTGTGCCAGACTTCAGATACCCGGCATATTCAAAACTTTGAATATGCCGGACATCTTTCATCTGGCATCGTGTCCGGCATCGTACATCTCGTAAACAACACTTCCAGTTTCAATTATGACAAAAGGAACTCATTACCCTTATTCGTATCGTGCATAATTGATGCCGCGAATACGAACAGAACAATGGAAAATAAGAGAAATTATCCTAAACCTTAGCATTTGTTACCTACTTCTCAAAGTAACAATATTAAAGATTACCAGAATTATAACCTATTCCATTCTTGCTTTTGGAAGCCTTAAATAGAACTTTGAGATGATAGAACAAGAGAAAACCCTTATTCTATTGTAAGGAGATTAAAACTCGGGTTAAGAAACTTGAAAATTCCATAAATGGTCATAAGAGTTTTACAAGGAAATCTTCCCTAACCAAAAATCTAACAAGGATTCTACATCACCATCCACACAACTACAAGAAGAGAATACAAAGGGGGAGAAGGAGATGTTAATAGCCTTAACCCGATAAGGTATTCTTCTTCTCTTGCGTGGACGGATCTACAGACGTTCCTTGGACACCAACAGATGGAATGTGGCAAATGAAGTGTGAATGGTGTGGATTTGGTATGTTGAAGTGTGTCAAATGATGTAGACTCACGACCTATTTATAGGGCTTCAAAATGTCGTTTACCGGGTCGTGCCGGATCACCAGTAGCCAGCACACGTGGGAAATGTGCCCAACTGTTAATGGTCGAAACCGCCAAATTTGCACGAAACAGTGTATATGCCGGGTAGAAGATACCCGGCATCACACCCGGCACTAGCTAAATCTCCAACGGTCAATAACTGCCATCGTCTGATCAACCGTGGCGACTCTTCACTTATGCCGGATGAGATCTACCCGGCATTGTATCCGGCAAAGCTCCTTTTCCGATCTATGCTCATGCCGTGCAGGATTAATCCGACATTGAGTCCGGCATCACTTAAACTTTTGCCTAGAAAATCATTCCTTGCACAGAAAACTCACAAAAACATAAGTCTGTACAAATAATATACTTTAACACATAATATAACATAAATAACATATATTTAACCTTATTTAGATAATTATAATACTAAATATAGCACATAAAATATGATAAGTCTGCGGCTTATCAGCAGGCTGCAAGAATCCCATTCCGTTCACCGTAGATATGTAGTTGAATATATCCTGGTCAACGTCTGGTCAAGCATAGTCCTAGAATAGGATTAACTGAGAGTGTTAATTTATGTTACCCTCTTATAATAACTTTATTGGTTCATGAAACGATTTTGTATTCGTTATTTCATGTGAGGTTTATTTCTTTGTACTTAGGTAGTTTCTTTAACCTCTTAACCTTATTAATAATTAAGGTATTTATATATTTCCAAATCATGTATTCTTAATTTATAAAACTTATATGGTGTGGTAATTTCTTTTAATTACCTTATGATTTAATGTATAATAATGGTGGCCACGGGTCCGGTTCCACCGGTTCCGGTTCCGGTTCCGGAAAATGTGTATTCATATTCGGAACCGGTCTGGGCGGTTCCGGTTCCGGTTCTGAAATCTGGATTCGCTTCGGATTCGGTCAAAAAACCGGTTCCGGCCGGTTCCGGTTCTGATCGGTTCCGACCGGTTCCGGAGCGGTTCTGGAAATATTCGATCGGCTCCAGTTGCTTCGTTTTAGCTCTGATTTGAGATCCGTTTGAGCGCACACGTTGCTCATTTCATCCACTTTACTCCTAGATAGGTTATTCTTCAGGTTTATAATCTTAAATGTATAAGAAACAAAGACTTAGGAATTTTTATTGAATTTACAAAAAATAAGGAACAAAGAGAATTTTATTATATGATTCACTACCTCATTAAAACCTTATTAGGTAAAACCCCATTGGGAAAACCCTAATAAGGAAAAAGAGTACAGCTACTAAGAGGTTACATGATTTCAATTTGCACGTCTTTAAAAAAAGATTACAAGGAAAGAAAGTAATACTAAATTACTAATACATTCTAAAATATTACAAGATAGAAGTCCTAAGTGGTGTTATCCCCATTCATCTCATACCAATCATCATGTTGGCCTTCATATTGCAATGCGCGTGCTTGGGATCTAACGGCTATTTTCTTCAGAGGAGTGCGCGCCCGAGACCCAAAACGACGTCCTTTTGGCCCGATTCCAATGGTAACTTCAACCGGTTCCGGGGCGGTTCCGGTTCCGGTTCCACCGGTTGCGGTTCCCGGTTCCGAATCCGACGACGGTTCCAGGCGGTTCCAAGCGGTTCCGGGCCCGGTTCAGGCCCGAATCTTAAAACATGTATTCGTATTCGGAACCGGCTGAGGCGGTTCGGTTCCGGTTCCCACCGGTTCTCGGCCGGTTCCGGTTCCAATCGGTTCCGGGTAGAACCGCCGGTTCCGGGTAGAACCGGACCCGATGGCCACCATTAATGTATAACTTATTTGTTATTTCTTTTGATTTATTTTTAAATCCTTTAATGTATATAAATATGTATTCATGTACCATTTATGTTACATGTTTTATAATTGTCTAAATGACATAACAACTTCATAATTTCTCCAATATATTTATATGTCACACATGGACATAATATTCTTATAATTTCTTTGTTATTCTCCACTTAACGATAAATAATATTTATTGGTTACAATTAAATTCCTTATAACTATATAACCCATAGTTTTAATTCCATAATCCCTTATATTCATTTCCTTTTTGATTTACTTGAAAATCTTAACTGTATAAGTTTTATACACATGTATTATTTATGATACATGATTATACTTGTCTAAATAACATAACCGCTTATAAATTCTCAAATTGTATTTACATGACATGCATGGGCATATTTTTCCCATATCTTTTATTAATTACAAACTAACTCCAAATTGCATTATTCCTTTACAAATAAATTAATTGTACTTATATAACATTTAGTTTTAATTTCATAAATGCATCATACTTTTCGGTTATTATATTATAACCTCATTTATTTCATAAGTTTACATTATACTCCAAAATACATTATATTACATAGTTTCATTTCCTTAATTAATTAATTCACTAAACCACCACTATAAATTCGGTAATTATTATTTGAACACCTTAACTATTATAAATTACCAAATCAACCCTTAACCTTTCGGTTTTGACAAGTAACTTCTTATAATTACATTTTAACCCCAAAAACTTTATATAATTTATATATTCACTTATAAACTATAGTTTTAATATTTAATTTCCTTAATAACCAAGTGGACACTTATATTTCTACAAATTATGATTTCGCCCCATACAAAATTCGGTTTTTCATTTATACATCCTTAAATTACATGATCACCTCAAAACTTTTATAAACTCATTATTTTATGTCATAAATCATTTTAACCCAAAGTTTTCGGTCAACACGTTGACCAAAGTCTAATTTCATACTTAATACATTAATATACCCATAAACTTATATGATTCTCGGTTTTACACCAATCTTTCCAAAAATTACAAAATAGCCCCATAACTTTATAATTTGTTAATTTAACTACTAAACACTTATTTAATTCAACCAAAATTCATAATATTAATTCTTACATCATAATTATATTATAATTATGCCAAGGACACATACTATTCTCGATAATTACATTCCTTACCCCAAACTTCCTAAAAATTATATTTTTACCACATAACTTATTAAACTAGTCATTTAAACACTAGTAATTATTTTTAACTTACCCAAAATTCATAGTATGTATTTATATACATATATAGCTCATTAAAAACTGTTCTTCACCATTTGAATTCGGCAATAATAATATATTACCATATAGTTTCTAAAACTTGATTTATAACTTATAATAATTATACATAAATACATATGAGTCATATAACTCATGTAAAAATTATTGTAATGTCTTAGATTGATTTTTAGCTCAAAAAGGAGCATATTTTCCCAAGGCAACTCGGCATGAACAATTACTAAACATAGATAATTGTTGTAGTACAAAAATGTGTCTTAAGGTAATAATCTTACCATATATGTTATAAGTTATATTTTTGGTATGTATTACCATATAGTTTCGGTTTTAATTACCTAAGAAGGTGTATATAATTTTTGTACAATTTTAAGAGCTTAAACAAGCTTAAAACATAAAGATTGGCTTAGTAAACTTACTCTTAATAAAGGATGATTAAGCACTTGAACTCCTCTTGAATTTCCCAAGCTTCCTTCAATGGAAATTGATGTTCCTCTTCGGTTCTTATGCATTAGAGGAAGGGGTTTAGGAGTAAGATCTTAACAAAGATCTTAAGTAGATTTATAAGTAGTTTTCCAAGGATTTACCTTAAGCTTTTCTCCTTAGATTTTCGGCACTCCTAGGATTAATGGAGAACCAATTTTCCTTCACGAAATTGTTGAAGAAAATAGCCTTAGAAGATGTAGAATTTTGGATACACATGAAATGTGTCTTAAGGATTTTCAAGCATGAAAATACCTTAAGATGATCTTGGATGTTCCTTGAATTAGTGTTGATTCAAGACAACTTCCTTGGAGAATAATTGGTGCCGAAATCTTGTATGAATACTAGGAAGATTTTTGCTTCAAGACTTGTTGAAAAATGCTAGGAAATTAACATAGAAATGAAGATAGAAGTTAAACCTTCATTAATGGACTTAAGAGCTTCAAATGAAGAAGATGAAAATGAGAGGAGAAGAGCTTACCACCTGTTGGGCAAAATAGTAGTTAAACTATCTTGCTAACTATGGGCAGTGAACCCAATCTTTGTAGTACAACAAGGTCGTATCCACAGAGACTTCGCAACTGTCTAATTAATTATCCAGTTTAGTAAATGTACAAAAAGATAAATAAAAGTGCATAAAATGTAAATTGGGGTTTAGCCGGAGGCAAGCTTGATTTTTAGGAACAGAGCGGAAATAATAAAAACAGTAAAATAAAGTGAAATAAGTAAATGGACGGAAAAAGGTATCCTAGGATAGCGGGGGAATTTCCTAAATTACTTAAACAAATTCATAACCGTGTCTCAAATATTTATTGTCTATTAGAGTTAATAATTGTCAGTTACGAACTCCTATTAATAGCCTTAGTATTTTCCTGCTCAATCCGGAGTGTAAATACCAAGATTAATTCCTTTGTGGTACTCTAACTATCTCAAAATCATATATTGATAGCTACCAAATAAATGCAGTATTTTGTCAGAATAAGCATTTAACAATATTTGCTGAAAGGAATTAAAACAAGTTTAATAAGTGAAACAGGTGATAAATATTTATTTTACAGACAATAATTATAATCCTAATTTGCTCTTATTTGTCTGTTAAGAATTTATCTTGTGGCCTTCCTAAATCATAGATAAGGACAACTCTTAATTAATTCAATAGACTCTTGCAATCAGAAGAAGTCTAAAATCATTAATTAGCTTTAAGTGAGAATTCCTTTTATAACAGCGATGGATTTTATCTGCTAATCAAGGAGTATAAAATCTAACGTTTATCTCTCTTGTGGTCTATTCTCAGATTTACAAAATCATTGAAATAAGAGAAACCGTAAATGCATAAAAATGATCAGTTATTAAGCATTTAATAATTTAGAGAGACAAAACAAATATTTATAAGCAAACTTGGTATTAATAATAAGTCTGGATTATTTAGGAACAAACCCACATCCTAGGATACGAATAAAATCACTTAGACATTAACAGTAATAAAAAGGGAACAGAAATAGCCATTAATTTGGAGACTGTCGGCGGAGACTGGACT
This sequence comes from Limonium bicolor, assembly GCA_023374045.1. Taxonomy (NCBI): domain Eukaryota; kingdom Viridiplantae; phylum Streptophyta; class Magnoliopsida; order Caryophyllales; family Plumbaginaceae; genus Limonium; species Limonium bicolor. The sequence continues at coordinate 170,415,073 of CM041780.1, read as the reverse complement.
GCGATTCGCTTCTGCTCCAGCTCCCTTTTCTTCTGTACTTCTTATAATGTTTCTGCTTCGTGGGGAAATGTAGAATGAAAATAAAATGGAGAAGTGGAGGATACGAGGTGAATGGTGGTGGTCGTGGTGTGGTCTAATACTAACGATAACAAATAACAACTAACAACTAACAATTTGGATTCGGAGGAAGGGAGTTGATTTTATTTGCAGAAGGGGCGTCGGTTTATATAGAGGCAGAGGAGAAGAAGCTCCGTACGATTTTGTTTAACTGTTGCTCTTTGATTGCGCAGGGGACAGACCTCACGCGTGATGAGGAGTAGATGGATAAGAGGCTCATTAATGCAGGCAGACAGTGGACGGGCGAGTTGCAGAAGACGGCGAAGACGATAAGCTCCGGAACATTTATACACGACCGCCAGATAACATGCGGTCCTCTCTGTGCTGTCCGCCAATTAACCAGTGGTTCCATGTGTCTTGTCCGCCTGTTAAGGAGGCGGTCCTCTGTATGTTGTCCGCCTGTTATTTGGCGGTTCCCTCTGTCCTGACCGCGAGGCGGTCTTCTGTCTCTTGTCCGCCTGTTTAGAGGCGGTACTCTATGCCTCGTCCGCCTGTTTTAGAGGCGGTCTCCTCTTATATGTCCGCCTGTTTCAGAGGCGGTTGTGTGTGTCACGTCCGCCTCCTTAAGAGGCGGTAGCCTCTATGATGACCGCGAGCACGTCCGCCTCCTTAAGAGGCGGTAGCCTCTCTCACGTCCGCCTTCTTCAGAGGCGGTAGCCTCTCTCACGTCCGCCTCCGCGGTTGTCCGTGCGTTATTATATATATTATACAAATATATAACAATCTTCAACTGGCTCTACATTCTTCGTTATAAGTCCGTTTTCTGAGCCGTTTGCGTCTATGCGTTCGTCTCTTTATCTACTTTACTCCCAGCTTGGTTTTCCTCATGTTAAACCAATAAATTTGTGAGATAAACAATAAAACATAAACTAGAGGAAAACTAACCGAAGTGGAGAAATGAGCAAGAAAAGTGCTAATATTATATATGAAATACACCTATAAATCATGCTCATTTGGACACTTATCACCACCACCGGTTGCAAGGAGTGAAGGGAATGGAAATGCAACCGTATAGTTAAGCTAGGAATTGGAATTTGATTTGTTTATTTTAGACATCATCATATGGTATGTTAGGTCATGACTTTGTTAATTGTTTTTCTTTTGATTTTCAGGCTCCAAAATCCCTTCAAACAAGGAAACTTTCGGCCATGTGAAGAGACAAGGCAATGTGGAATAAATCATGGAAACTAAAGGACAAGGTAAGTTAGGTATGTTTAGTTCTTTTGATTTTTCAATGTTGATTTGTCTTCCTCTTTTCCCTTGTAGGTACACGGTCATGGAGCCTGATTGAGCCTCTTCAATCGGCAGTTAGCTGCCTTAGACAAACATGGAATGATCTCTTATAATAACAAATTAATTTCCTAGATCTAGATCTAACTTTTTCCATTTATAATTCTTACTTTTGTCAAGCTAACATGCCCTTGTTTTGTGCAGGCTTTCGGCAGCATGGGGCTGTTCTTAGACTTATATTAACTTGACATTATATTATACAACATGTGGAGCTATACCTCATAAGTTTTTATGTCATAAATTAAGGTATAACAAGTTATATACCATAATAAAAACGGCCACTTATATTTTAAGAGGGGGTTGATTTTTAATTTGATTTCTGTCACACTATATTGTATTAAGACCATATTGTAACATGTTATAAGTTACAACATTTATTTGGTACATTTATACCAAGGTAAAAGATGAAAGTTACTAAGGTAAAATGCTGATTTTATACTACTTTTTGAACAGAATTTCGGCCCCACTAGTGCTACTAGTCTGGCACTATCTTTAATTGATTTTGATGGTCAAGACATCCTTATTTAATATTCTCAATTTGTGGCTCCTCAAAAACTTCAAGGTAATTGCGTAAAACGCGTTTTTATGGCACCCGAAGGTGCGTTTTTGTGCTCTAAGGATATTTTGGAAAATAAGTAGTCGCTACGAGTTCTAAGTATTTATAAACATTGTTTATGGTCAGTAATGATATATTAAGGTGTTACATTGAGTTATATGAGGTTATATCCACTCATGACACAATTCCCGGGCTATCGGGACACTCCCGGGGCAAAACGGAGCGTTAAGAATTTCCCCCGAGCACTTTATGTATTTTTGAAAAAGTAGCTCTAGCATTCTCTTTATAATGATGAATAATGATGGTAGGAACTCTAAGAATGAATTATATAGGAGTTCGTGCCACTTCGGTACCTCTTCAGGGCATTCCCGGGGGTTTATGGGGCCCCCAACGGTACCTCCGAGCACTTTGCGTTTAATTGAGAATTTAGCTTAAGGACTTCATCTTAAATGTTTAATGAAGTGTTATGGTGCATTTGGAATGAATTATAATTATTTATCTCATCTTATAAAGTATTTCCGGGTGTTTCCGGGACTTTCGTGCCTTAAGGGGCGTGCGTGAGCACTCCCGAGCACTTTGCGTTATTAACTAAATATTGCCTGGGGATTATGTCAGTATAGCCATATAATGATGGTATGACCATTTGGTTTGAGTTTAAAAGGTCATAGGACTCATGTATTACAAGGTCGCGCGTAATTGTACGTTTAAGGCGTTTTACGAACGTTCTTCTTGTTAAGATGTTTAGTGCGTATCTTTGACCTTTGTTGAGTTCTTATGTCCTCATAGTATATAGGATATTTGTAACATAAGTTGTTATATTTATTTAAATGTGTATATCAATTTATTTTTGCATTTATAAATGCTTAGGCATCCGTAAATGTTTACGTTGCTCGTTTGTATACACATTCGTATTAATCTTTCCTTGTTGACGCTCTCCCTATCGAGCTAGTTATGTAAGTAGTTTAATCCTTGTTAATAATCATACATAAACGTTTGTACGAGTACGTTAGCACGTTTAGTAAATTTATGCCTGTTAGCGTCTATGGTAAAACGACTATTTTTACGTGACGTTTGCATGCGCACGCGTATAATATTAATTTACGTAACATTTGCATGCATAAATTAGCATGCATAACTAAAATGATCTGTTTCTAGATCAATTCTTCATTATTTATCGGTTTTAAGGTATTAATTAGATTTGGGGTATTTCAGTATTGATAAGCAACCTAAGTAGTGATGTGATGATATATACACATACACATTTAAACCATTCCCAAGTTTGATATTGTAATCTTTATTTAAGTAAGGTGTAAGTTTTGTAATCTTTATTCTTCAACATCTACACATCAGTCGTGGTTAGTATATTTATTAACTGAAAAGTTTATATGTTTTATTGGTTATACATAATCAAATTGGATGACAATATTTTTAATATTAATTTTAAACAGAAGGATAACTTTACCGGGTTACAAATTGGAATGCAAGGTGTTACCCTAACACACTTGCAATTCGCATATGACACCATGCTGTTTACCAAAGTAAGTAGAGAGGAAATTACACAACTAAGGCGGATCCTAATATGTTTTGCTAGCTCAAGCGGCCTGCGGATTAATCTGGAAAAAACAGTGGGTTACTGTGTGAATACTACACCGGAAGAAGAGGAAATGGTTGGAAAATTGCCAACAGTGTATTTGGGCGTTCCCCTTGGTGCAAGAATGAAGAATTCGGAAACATGGAAGCTAGTGGTGCGCAAGATTGAATCCAAACTAGCAAATTGGAAGTGTACCTCCCTGTCGAAGGCTGGGAGAAGTGTGCTAGTACGATCGGTAATGGATTCTATTCCCCTATATTACTCAAGCCTTTTTGTTATTCCTGATAAAGTGCGCAATGAGCTAATTGCCATCCAAAGACGATTTTTCTGGGGTAAGGATAAAAAACATTTTTTGGTACCGGTAGCTTGGGAAAGATTGACAAAACCAAAATTGGATGGTGGTCTGGGTGTTATGAACTTACATGTGAAAAACAGATGTATGCTAGCCAAGTGGAGATGGCGATTCTGAGTGATGGGCACTCCCTCTGGCGCAAAGTTATTGAAAATATATATGGTCAAGATGGGGGCCTGTCGTCAGACATGGGCGTTCGACGAATTTGGAATTTCAGAGGGATTTGGTCGGGAGTGGTATGTGCAACCAAGCTGAATGACGACAACATCCAACGCCTGCTCGATGAGAATATCTCATATCAGATTGGTGACGGTACAAAAGTTGCTTTCTGGAGCGACAAATGGCTGGGCAATCAAGCCCTGAGTAGTACGTTCCCACGGCTCTATATGCTAAGCAACCAGAAAGAAGGAATGATCGCCGACTTTGGAGCTTGGGAAGATGGAACCTGGTCGTGGAGACCGACATGGAGGAGAAATCTCTTCAGGTATGAAACAGTGATGGAAAGTGCGCTATTTGACGTGTTGCAAAATCGGTCACTGTTGTCGGGCGAAGAAGATATTATAGTCTGGAACAATTTGAAGGATGGCTTTTCCACAGGTGGGCTATACAGAAACCTGGTAAAATGTGATAGTACAGATGAGTCGGTCCCTGACCCTAGCAAATGCGTGTGGATTAATGTGGCTGAACCGACAATCGAAATTCTTATGTGGTTTGTGGTGCATGAAAAATTAGTAACCCGTGATATGTTGTTTGAAAGGGACATTATCCCAATCGGACATGTGTGGTGCCCCTTATGTCGACAGTGCATGGAATCAGTGACACACCTTCTATTTTTTTGTGAGTTTGCTTTGCAAGTATGGAACCGATTGATCGATTGGTGGAAAATAAGTTTTACCTTCAGGGAAACGCCGAGTCTAATCCTGGCAGACTGGTTGAGTATTAGGCTGCATAAGAAAGCAAAGAAGATGTGGAGATCAACACTCTTCTATGGTGTGTGGAGTATATGGAAGATGCGAAATGATGTGATATTTCATGAAGAGACACCCTCGGCTGAAAGGGTAGTAAATGAGGCGAAGCGAGGAGTATGGAGATGGATGAAAGGCTGGTGGCCTGACTTCCCCATCTCATATGAGCTGTTTCTAAATTCAGCAAACTTAAAGGAAGATCTATTGTATTTGTAGAGTATTTTGTTAGCCCTTGTGTCTTGTACTCTTTTTCCTTTATAACTTTTTTCCCACTGGGTTTTGCTATAAAGGTTTTAATGAGGCAAGCACAGGGCAGGACATAATGGGGTTTTAGCAAGCGGCTAAATAGTCTTCCTGTTGGTACGTTATGTAACAGAACTTTTGTTCCATTCTATGAATAAAGGTACTTAATTATATATAAAAAACTGAAGTTTATCTAGTTTCATGTGTAGTTTGGGTGAATTTGGTTCGGGTAAATTCAGTTCGGGTCAATTCGGTTCGGGTCAATTCGGTTCGGGTCAATTCAGTTAGGGTGAATTCGGTTCGGGTGGATTCGGGTATATCAAACTTCGGTTTGATTCGGTTTTGGTCTGCTTCGGTTCGGATTTTTGGGTCACATTTCTGGTCACATCATTCGGTTTAAATTCGGGTTCGGATCGGGTTGGATCGGGTCGGTTTTTCTGGTTCGGGTCACCTTTGCCAGGTCTAATTCTACCTAAGTAAGGTCTTATTTAATTTGGTCATGAATTGGGGAATTCTGAGTAATGGTTATTGTGAATCTAGACCCCGAATTCGTCGACGGGGGCTACTTGTGAATCTGCTGAGCTATCCTCGTAGTGGTGTGTGTAATCAGGTAAATTTCTATGCTCATGACTGATTTACTGTGTGGATTTCAATTATTGGGAAAGATGATTTGAAACCCTGATTAGGGATTTTGAAATTGAGAATTATTCCCGTGTGTTGTGAATTAACAATTAAGGTTTGTCAATTGTCACCTGAGATTTTATCATGGTTTTAGGTGCCTTTAACTAGAAACGTTGCTTTGTTGGTGCCCTAGGTGCACTGTGTATGTCGATGGGGCCCATAGGGGCTCCATATGAATTGTTGATACTATGTACCTTGTATACATACTTTACACTGTGAACAGTGAAACACAGTTAAGCTCTATGATCTACTCCTTTGGGTCAGAAGTACCTTATGGGGGGTGCACACTTAAGGACTTAAAGTGAGGTGGTATTTTGACGGTCCCGTAGGTGATCGTCCGTGTTTAAGTTGTGGTTGTTTCCTAATGAAAGCTCCCCTATTGATTTTACTGATGAACATTGTTTGCTAGAAAATGGGTTGAGGTTGTTGACTCATGATTTCTCCTATTCGATTGGTTAAATGTTCAAAAGGAATTTTAAAATGTATTTTACATGGTGAGATAGAATTTACTCAGTTTCACGGATTTGCGTGATCCTTTCTTGCTTGTATATTGTTTTCTGATCGCAGGTATGGATTGCTGAAGTTTGGGATTGGGATTACGCTACCACGTAGTTAATAGGGATATTGACTTATTGCTGAGAAACATTGTTTGGAATTACAATGTTTGGATATTTACTTTTAATGATTGTTAAGCGATTAGCCTGAGCATTCAAGGGGTTGAGCGTGGCGGTAACACTTTAGTTTTGAATTATTTTTCCGCTGTAGTTTTGTGTTATACTTTTGCCATACGTGCTTATGGATAATTCATCATCAATTGCAATTAAGATTGTGATATTAATGTGCATTTCTCAAAGTTGTTTTCGTTGTGTTTTCGTAAAATTGGACTTGTCCGAACCTCTGTCCGGACATACATGTTCGGATAGGCTCCGAGAACTCTTCAGTTTTTTCACAACATTAGTGATGTCCAAGTATCTATCTGAACTTACATGTTCAAACAACATGCGAGGATGAGTCTAGAGTGTAAGTCTCGATATTAGTCCAAACTTACATGTCCGGACCAATGTTCGGACCACGTACTTGGGGTTTTATCGGAACTTGTGTTCGGACACATGTTCGGACTTCTTATGTTTTAACTCTCGACTTGTGTCCGTACTTCAACGTCCGGACACAAGTTTGGACATTCGGATTTCTCAAATGGTTTAACTCTGGACTTGTGTCCGAACTTTAATGTCCGGACACAAGTTCAAACATATTGTTTTAAACTCTCGACTTGTGTCCGAACGTCAACATCCGAACACAAGGTCGAACAAATCTTTTTTCTTAGTTTTAAGACTCGTTTGAAGTCCATTTTCATCCCCGTTTGTGGCGTTAGATTCGTATTGTTTCATTGTTTTTTAAGAGGTAAAATACTGGGTGTTACACCCTTGTCGTCGATCTCCTGGCCAAAAGATGTTAGATTTGGTTAAAGGCTGAATAATGAGTATTTTCTATCCCGCACCAATCCTCGTGCCCTTGAGGAGTACTATGATTCATGGACGCCCACAATTGGTAGGGCTAGGGATCTGTTGAGCCAACTCCATACGCCTTTTCCATGACAAAGTGATGGCGATCATAAGAGAGCCTGTGCCAATTGAAGGCCCTTTGTTAAGTTTGAATGGTGCCTAACCGTTTTAACCCGCACCAAGGAAGAAATGTAATTGCGGCCTCTTTCGGTGTTGCCCTCTCGAGTCAGATTCATTGAAGTTGAGCTTGAGCACTCCACCGTGCAAAAGTAGAAGATGGTGCACATGCAATTCCCAAGTTCCATTCGTGGAGAGAGCTCGAGGCAAGCAGGTGATGTTCTTTTCAAAGGAAGATGAAGCAAATCTAAATACAATCCTTGGTCACATCCAGGGCCGCATGGGGTCATGAACTTTGTGTCTCCTAGTTACATGTATGAAGGTGATCCTGCAACTAGGTGTTGGTTCTCTTTTGCTCCCCCCAGATATTAGAATAAGTTTTAACTCTATTAGTATGTGATTATGTTTTGCTTGTAGGTTTTGTTGTTCCTCTAGGTTGGTGTCACTTTGCATGTTGGTCGCTTCTTGTCATTAGTTTCGCTCTTATTGCTGGTAGCTCTAACTTATGCTCTGCTACCCCGGGCAACTACTCGTCTGTGAACTTCTTTATGTCGTATTCCATTTTACGGCTGGGCAATCCTTTAACTACCAAAGCGACATCCATGATGGATCAATTGCTTTTGGTAGATGTTTGATGGTCCACTTTTGAAATGTATACGTTTAGTTTATCTACCAGAAACTACACTGTAATGCAACTTATCTAATATATTTTGACTTTGAAAAAAATTATGTTTTTCCATCAGAAAATATACTTCACCGCAACGATAACCGATTATGGCTCCCTTCATCACCTCTATATTTGTAACTATATTAATGTAACCGATTATGGCTCACCCCTATCTCACAATGCAGGTCTACATTAAATCGTACTCCCTCCGTCTGGAATTGATCGTATTGTTTGCTTTATGAAACGTTTTTTCATTTCAATATTAGATATATTAGATACAATAATTTCATAAAACTTAATTTTATAATATATAGTCTATCATGTTAGGAATCATTTATAAAACTTAAATTTTAAAAAATAATTTATCTTATATATTAAATATTAAAATCAAATGACATGTTCAAATAATGAACAAGACCGTGATGGAGGGTAGCATTTGCTGCTAAAACTGGTGATTAATCTGAGGAGAGAGCTTTGCACGAGGCAGGACGACACCGTTTTATATACAATGCTACCTTTACTCCGCCGGTCAAGCGGACAGCGGCGACAAACAGGAGAGAGGAAGGGGACGAAAGAGCGATAACGTGCAGAGTTCAGCAGCTGCCAAGAGTCGAACTCTGTGCCTTCCACTTGTGAAATCATGCCTCCTCAACAATACCATCGCTTTTATTCAACTTGTCCGTCTCTCAGCCTCCTGTGAAATGTCTTCGATTCCCTTCTCCACTCTTCTGCTCCATAGTCCATTTCGTCCCTCTCGTTTTTGTATGCTCAGGGGGAGGTTTCTCTTCCGCTTACTTCCGCGTGGTCTCTGTCACAATCTGCCAATCGATCTCCAGTATTCTCAGCGGGGTTATCGATTCTGCTCGCTTTCTCGTTGTTCGTCTTCGCTTCCCCGACGACGCTTTTGCACCATCAAGGTTCTTTCCATGGCCGATCACCAGCACCCTGGCGCGTCCCACCAGCAGTACAGGCATACTAATCGACTTGCTTCTGAGCACAGTCCTTACCTTCTTCAGCATGCCCATAATCCTGTAAGTCTTGTCTTAGAAAAGGGGCAGAGGGGAAATAACAATGCAATAATAAGGAAGTGTAGTAATTTGTTATCGACTCTTGTGTTTTGTTGTTTGTTTTTCTTGAAATTTGATACTGTATTAGTTCGGTGACAATTTTCATCCTAAAACTGGACTGTTTCATTCGCTGGACGGTGATAGAAACATCTCCCTCCTTGAGCTTGTACTCCGTTTCATGGTTGTGCGCATGTGTTGGTCTGGAGTCTGTTTACTTTTAAGGGGTTCGACCTAACGGAGCCGGCAAGATGCCGAGCACAACATGTACTATCCTAGCCGGCGACAGTTGGGCAGTAGAGAACCTTTTTGTAGTATATTAATCCAATACAACTATTGGCAAGGAGATAATTATCTTTCACTTATGTGTCATCCTCTTTCTGTAGTCATTCACTATATATTATAAAAGTGATAGGACGCATCTTTTTTTTTCTGGTGGTACAATTGCACTGCAGTACCATCTATGCAGCAAGTTGGTTCGGATTTTCATGGGCAATTGATTCTATTATCTGAAGGTTAATTGGTACCCATGGGGTGAAGAAGCATTCGAGGAAGCTAAAAAGAGAGATGTTCCAATTTTTCTATCAAGTATGTACTTTTTATGTATTCACACTGTCAACGTTCTCTTATTCATCTTGAGATAGCGGATCTTGATTTTTGTTAGACGATCAACGCCTACTAACCCGGTTTCTGTCTTCACTGTAGTTGGTTACAGCACCTGTCACTGGTGAGTTCTTTACTTCCGTCCGCTTCTTTCCTAGAATTCATTATGTTTGATTGTGCATGCTTTGACTTAGAATTGAATGTCTTGTTTTCAATTAGGTGTCATGTTATGGAAGTAGAGTCCTTTGAAAATGAAGAGGTTGCCAAGTTGCTAAATGAATGGTTTGTCAGTATCAAGGTCAGTGAAGCTAGCCCAGTGATGTATTTTGTTATGTTCATCAGATTGGAGAAGAACTGTTGCTGAAAGTCTTGTACTCATGAATCTCTGTCAAATCAGGTGGATCGAGAAGAGCGACCAGATGTCGATAAGGTATGACTTCTTGTGAAGTAGGACTATTTGAAAGTGTTGAGGCCTACTTTGCTGAAAATGTTGTTTTCTTTTCTATTTGTTTACTTTATTTCAGCCACTTTACTTCCTTTGAGTGCCTCCAGAGGCCTGACTTGTGGGAGACTTATGGGGGTGACGTCTGTCACTCTTGCCAATTTGTTTGACAATGAACTTCCATTATCAGTTATGAGTCACTTTTTATATTCAATCAATCTTCTGCAACGACGTATGTCACTTACTGCACGCAAAAGTCATCTATAACAGTTTAAACAAGTCATAAGTAACATGCACCAGTCACCACCATTACAGTCTTCCGCAAAGTTTCTTATTAACAGGGCCAGGATCTAGTAATAGTACCTAGTCGCATATGTTCTTATTGATGTCTCCTCATTCTTTTGCCGTTTTCCTTATCAGCTCTTCTTTTCCACATCAATTGTCATATCAATTTTTTATTTTTTCTCTTACCACATTTTTCTAAACTTATTGTAACTTCAAGCCGAGCTTTGCAAAAGAATGAGACCTATTTTAAGCACATAATCCTTCCAATGTCATTGGATCTCGTCTTGTTCTTGCATGCTCAGTATTTTTATTCTTCCATCTTTTCTGTCGTTCTTTTCCTTTGTTTTGTTTTCCTTTTAAGGTTTTATTTTTTCCCTATTGTGGCTATTTTTGTGAGGCTACAAACTGATTTTCATTTTGATGGAGAAGCTTTCTTGGTACAATCATGACGAGCAGTTAATTCTGCTGCATTTGTAACAGGCTGTTCTTCTTCTTCCAGGTATATATGACATATGTGCAGGCTTTGTATGGTGGTGGTGGCTGGCCCCTCAGTGTGTTCTTGTCGCCAGATTTAAAGCCACTTATGGGAGGTACTTATTTCCCTCCAGATGATAAGTATGGGAGACCTGGCTTCAAAACTGTGCTGAGGTAAATATTTGTGCTCTTATGTCATTGTAATATGAATATGTCAAATTTCAATTTCTCGATGGATGTTATGTTTCATCTTATATTCATCGTATTATATCTCTTGCTTTCATTTTTGTGTCAGAAAGGTTAAAGAAGCTTGGGATAGCAAAAGAGATATGCTTGTGAAGAGTGGATCCTTCGCTATTGAACAACTGTCGGAGGCCTTGGCTACAAAAGCTGGCTCAGATAAAGTAGCTGATGGAATTTCTCAGCATGCATTGCATTTGTGTTCAGAGCAGGTATAGTAAATTATTAAGGTAGTAGACTCCCAAGAGGTTGGCTGTGCCTTAAAAAGAACTCCTCCAGTGGAAACTTCGTGTATATTTTAAATACACGAACAGTAACTGTATGAAATGCTTTCTTTCCTTCTTGGCTTGGCATGATGTGCAAATTTACGATTTGCAGCTTAGAGAAAACTACGATTCAAAATATGGTGGGTTTGGATCAGCCCCAAAATTTCCCAGGCCTGTTGAGATTCAACTGATGCTTTATCAGTCAAAAAAACTAGATGAGTCTGGGAAGACTAGTAGAGCAAATGAAGATTTTGAAATGGTATACTTTACTTTGCAATGCATGGCAAGAGGTGGTGTTCATGATCATATTGGAGGTGGCTTTCACAGATACAGTGTTGATGAGTGTTGGCATGGTTAGTCATATGTGTTTTTAGAGAGATTGTACTTAATGTGATATGAAAACAGGAAGTAATGAATTGATTTATTGTTCTGGTGCAGTTCCTCATTTTGAGAAAATGTTGTATGATCAAGGCCAGTTGGTTAATGTCTACCTAGATGCATTCTCTCTTACAAAAGACACCTTCTACTCCAGCATTGCACAGGATATCCTAGATTATATAAGACGAGATATGGTTGGACCTGATGGTGAAATTTTTTCAGCAGAAGATGCTGATAGCGCAGAAACTGAAGGTGCCAATCGGAAAAAGGAAGGAGCCTTTTACGTTTGGAGTAGTGACGAGGTGTGTCAATTAATTTTGTTATTTGATCAATACCAGTGGCGAACCCAGAAGTCGAACCATATGGGGTCCAAAAAAAATTTCGATGTTAACGTATATTAAAACTTTACTTTGAAAAAAGATCATCGACAATAATTGAACTTACAACCTTACATATATATAAAAACATGTCTTTACTACTTAATTATTATCAACTTTCAACATTTTATTCAATTTTATTTTATTAAAACTATACTTTAAAAAAATTATTTTTGTTATTATCAGAAAAGCTATGGGGTCCGGGACCCCATTGGACCCTGCCTCGGTCCGCCCCTGATCAATACAGAACTTTGGTTGTACTTGTAATCGGTGGAGCATGACTAGTATGCTGCAGCGCAAAGCAATTTCGGTGTAGATTTCATAATGAATTTTGTATAATCAAACTGTTCCAATATTCTTTACTTTTATCAAATTTTATTGACGCTTATAATTGTTGTGGTTATTTTAGGTTGATAACATCCTTGGGGAGCATGCAGCCGTATTCAAGGAACACTATTACGTGAAGCCTTCAGGAAACTGTGATCTTTCCACCAGCAGTGACCCTCACAAAGAGTTTAGGGGAAAGAATGTTCTAATAGAGAGGAATAGCACTGAAGCAATGGCAAAGAAAGTTGGCATATCTGTCGATGAGTATCTTGTACTTCTAGGAAAATGTAGGAGGAAACTCTTTGATTTCAGATCCCGACGGCCTAAGCCACATTTGGATGATAAGGTGATTGTGTCATGGAATGGGCTTGTTATTTCAGCCTTCGCAAGAGCTTCCAAGATTCTTTATGGTGAACCTGCTGGGTTGAAGTATCACTTCCCAGTTGGTGGTTGTGATCCCAGGGAATATGCAGAAGTCGCAGAGAAGGCAGCAACATTCATCAGGAATAATCTATACGATGAAGAATCTAATAGGCTACAACATAGCTTCAGAAACGGGCCTGCCAAGGCCCCTGGCTTCTTAGATGATTATGCGTTTCTGATCTCCGGACTATTGGACCTGTACGAGGTTGGTGGTGACACAGATTGGCTTGCATGGGCTGGGCAGCTGCAAGATAAGCAGGTTATAATACTTTGCAATCCTTCATCCTACCTTCAGGAGAAGGGTAAATGAAATTAATAATTCAGATTACAGTGAAGTGATTTTACCGAGTATTATGCGATTTGCAGGATGAACTGTTTATGGACAAGGAAGGGGGAGGATACTACAACACCCCAGGAGAAGATCCCTCTGTTTTACTAAGGGTAAAGGAAGATCATGATGGGGCTGAGCCTTCTGGCAACTCTGTATCGTTGATCAATCTTGTAAGGTTGGCTTCTATATTTGCTGGGAGTAGGGCTGACAGATACAGGCAGAATGCGGAACGTGTTCTGGTGAGTATCAGACTTCATACGTGAACTCGTGTTAGTATGTTTCTGGTCTTCGACTATAGGCTGCTTCTTATGTTAATGTAGTTACTCTCCTTTTTTGTTTATTTCTTAATTCAACTACAGGCGGCATTTGAGACTAGGCTGAAAGAGATGGCTATGGCGGTGCCCTTGATGTGCTGCGCGGCTGATATGTTGAAGGTCCCGTCCAGAAGGCAAGTTGTCTTGGTTGGGCCGCGTTCATCCTCAAAGTTTGAGAGCATGCTTGCCGCTGCACATGCATCATTTGAACCTAACAAGACTGTGAGCACACATACCTACAGTTATCTCTTTCCCGTTCTTCATTTGTTCCTCCATTTTCTTTGATCTGCGTTGGTGTTACGGGGTGAATGTAATACTACTGTGATTGGCTGCAGGTGATTCATATTGATTCTACCCACCAGGAAGACTTGAGGTTTTGGGAAGAAAACAACGACAGTATATTTGCCATGGCGAAGAACAACCTCTCAGAGGAAAATGTGGTTGCTCTAGTTTGCCAGAACTTCACTTGCAGCGCCCCTGTCACAGATTCCAGCTCTCTATCTGCTCTTCTTTCCCGGAAGAAGCCATCTTCTTCGTCTTCTTCGCCTTCTTCGCCGGTCTTCTAATCTACGGAATATAACAATGTTGTTTTCGGGTCCATCTTTAGCTTCCACGAGTCTGTATATACACGGCTTGTAGAACCCTGGTTGGACTGTTTCCTGTCTTTTCTTGCAGCGGTGTAGATTAGGTTGTGCCAAGTCTTGTAATAAATAACGGAAAAAAGACTCAGAACTACCTTAAGTTTTTGTTGTTAATGTGTGTTTGCATTAACTGTTGTATAAACCCTACTTTATCTTATTATAAAGCTTTTGTTTTTATGCATGCTTTGTCATACTTGTATAATTATTTGAAGTTCGTAATAACTCAGAATTATGCATTCTTTATTCAGCCTACTACGCTCGTCCATTCCACTGTGATTGCCTGCCTGCCCCTTTCTCGTGCATTAAAGTTTTTGGTGGCGTATTTTTTTTTGAAGGTAAGTCGATTTATTATAATGGATGATTACACAACCTAATCACAAACTCTGGGATATTATCCGCAGTATTGTGACCACTGATATGGGCCAGTCCATTAAGATAGAAAACAATTGTAAATAGGCCCATTTATAGTTCAGTCCACTTAATGTCTAGCTTATATGTACAAAAACCCTACTATTTAAACCGTCTCTAGTCAGAGGAAGGAATATATTATTACATCGTTTTCCTCTCATTCAAGCAACTCTCTCTCGACTTCACATTTGTTATATGGTATCAGAGCTACTTGGCGTCACTTTTATCCAAATTTTCCTCCACGGATGGCGTCTTCTCCTAGCTCAATAGGCTCGACAATGGCAGCAACTCACAATGGGTCAGCAGGTTCAGCACATGCATCCGATTCGGTATCAATGCCTTCCCTAGTCTCATCTATCTCAAATTTTATCAAGTTAACCTCAGAAAACTACCCAACCTGGAGGAAACAAATTGAATCGTACCTGCGGGGCATGGACTCTTTGGATGGATAGATGGGTCCAAATAGAAACCCTCAACCATTGTCAATGGACAACTAAACCCAGAAGCTGTTACCTGGGAACAATATGATCAAATAGTGATGTCAGTCATTAATACATCACTCTCAGAGTCAATCATAGGAAATATTGTAGAATGCTCGATAGCAGCAGAAACATGGAAAGTTCTACATGACATGTTTGCTGCATAATCTGCAGCAAGAGCTCTACAGATACGTGTTCAGCTAGGAAACATAAGAAAAGGCAGTGATTTTGTTACTGAATATTTTAAAAAGATGAG
The DNA here is from genome assembly GCA_023374045.1 of Limonium bicolor. Classification (NCBI taxonomy): domain Eukaryota; kingdom Viridiplantae; phylum Streptophyta; class Magnoliopsida; order Caryophyllales; family Plumbaginaceae; genus Limonium; species Limonium bicolor. The sequence goes on along the minus strand of CM041780.1, from coordinate 170,399,684 downwards.
AGCCCTAGCTAGTACTCTCTCAGTAGTTGGTAAACCTCTCACCAATTCTCAGCTTTGCTCATACATTATCTCAGGACTTGGTCCTGAGTATGAATCGATTCAAGCAACCCTTACCGTGCAACCTGAACCACTAACCTCACAACAACTATACAACGCCCTTCTATCTCATGAGTCACTTCAGGCATCTCAACATACACCCCACCAACTGTCAGCCAATGCCACAAATACCTCATTCTCTACCTCCAAAAACTACTCCAAATCCTACAAATAAAACTCAGACAGGGGGGGGGGTACTAGAGGCCGTGGATCTTCTAGAGGGGGCTACAACAGAGGAAACAACAACAATACCACCTTCACTGGCAGACCAGACACCAGACCAAGATGTCAAGTTTGCAACAAAATGGGCCATACTGCAGCGGTCTGTTATCACTGCTACAATCATGCCTATCAGCCCAGTCCACCCAGAACATTCAATGTCAATTACACTACATCCTCTAACCCAGATGTTAACTGGTACCCAGACACAACAACAAGTGACTCTTTCACCAATCAACTTGCAAATCTTAACATTGATCAACAACCCTACTCAGGGAATGAGGAGGTGCTCCTAGGAAACGGTAACTCTCTTCCTATCCACAGTTGTGGCTCTGGCAGTTTCACTCATTCCACTACCCCTTTCAATGTTTCAAACATGTTCTATATTCCTCACATCACAAAAAACCTGCTCTCTGTTCATAAATTTGCCCTAGAAAATCATGTATTCTTTGAGTTTCATCCTTATTTTTTCCTCATTAAGGATCAACACACGGGGAAAGCACTAGCCAAAGGAGGACTTAAAGGGGCCTCTATCACCTACCACTCAAGCCCAACACCACCGTTTCAAAGTCCACTTCTCCACAAGTTCACACCACTGCCAAGACTGCTGCAGCCACATGGCATCTTCGTCTTGGTCACCCTTCTTATCGGATGACTAAGTTCATAATAAAAAAACATTGTTTGCCAATTACTAATTTTGTTTTACATCTAGATGGATGTGAGGGTTGTCATAAGGGGAAGATGCACTCCTTACCCCACCCTGAGAGAAATACTATATACTCCAGACCCTTTGAGTTGATTTTTGTTGATGTTTGGCACCCAACCCCTATTTTAACCTTTAATGGTGGGAAGTACTACCTGTCTATAGTTGATGCCTTTACTAAATTCACTTGGATTTATGTTATTCCCCTCAAGTCATGTGTGACTAAGATTCAGCGAGTTTGTGACATATGTTATCACTCAATTTGGGATTTCTGTCAAGGCAGTTCAAAGTGATGGTGGTGGAGAGTTTCAGCCTCTCACACGATTTCTAAAGGAAAAAGGGATAGTTCATCGCCTAACATGTCCCTACTCTCATGCCCAGAATGGCAGTGTTGAAACAAGGCATCGAAGAATTGTTGACAGGGGCTTAGCTCTTTAGCTTATGCCTCCCTACCCTATGCATTCTGGGGTACGACCTTTACTACCATAGTCTACCTAATGAACAGACTTCCCTCTTCAGTCTTAAATTTCAAAAGCCCTTATGAAATGCTATTTAAATCTGTTCCTGACTACTCTAACCTACGTGTATATGGATGTAGTTGCTGGCCTAACATGAGACCTTTGAACAAACACAAATTCTCCTTTCGGTCCACACACTGTATTTTCCTTGGTTATGGCCCTAATACCACTGGATATCTATGCTATGAGCCCTTCACCAAAAAAAAATTTCTCTCCCGTGATGTTCACTTCAATGAGACTCAATTTCCTTTTCCCTCATTTCAGACCACTGCCCCTTCCCAAGAAAACCTCAACACTGTCACATTTACAACACTTTCCTCATCACCTATACACCCCTTCTCCACCTCCCACCCTACTTCTCCTTTCTCAACTCCTCCCACCTCACCCTTTCCAAATCTCACTGACACACAAACCTCCCACTCACTCACTCACAGAAGAAACCACTCACATCACTCCTCAAAATATATCTACCAACTCTCCCTCACCTTCCTCGCTCACACCTTCCCCACCAAATGACCACCCCATGATAACTCGTGCCAAAGCTAATGTTCACCGCCCCCTTGTGAGAACTGATGGGACCATACCTTGGCCCCAACTCCATACTACAGACTCTATCAGCCCACCTATTCCAGATGAGCCTACCTTTAAACAAGCTCTCAATCACCTAATTTGGAGACAGGCTATGTTAACTGAGTTTGAAGCTCTAATTAATACTCACACTTGGGACCTTGTGCCTAAACCAGAAGGAGCCAATATTCTCTCAGCCAAATGGATTCTAAAAACTAAACAGAAACCTGATGGAAGTGTTGACAGGAGGAAGGCTCGTCTTGTTGCAAGGGGCTATAGTCAGGAAGAAGGACTGGACTACACTGAAACCTTTAGTCCAGTGGTTAAGGCCACCACTATTCGCACAGTCCTATCTCTAGCTACTGCTAATTGCTGGGCCATTCACCAAATCGACATCCAAAATGCCTTCTTACAAGGAGATCTACAATAAAAGGTTTTCATGATTCAGCCCCCTGGTTTTATTCACCCCATGTTTCCTAATCACGTTTGTCAGCTCAAAACAAGTATATATGGCTTAAAACAGGCCCCTAGGGCCTGGTTTGCTAAACTGAGTGATGCTCTAATCTCCATGGGGTTTCGAGAATCCAAAGCTGACTCTTCCCTCTTCATTTACCACTCTGGACCAGAAACTCTATTAGCCCTCATTTATGTGGATGATATTATCCTGACTGGAAACACTCTGTGGGTAATCTCCAAATTCATTACTCGTTTGTCTTCTGTCTTTCCATGGAGAGAATACAAAAGAGTATTTTTGATTGCTCTACATGCAGTGACATGTTGTGTGGATGTTTAGTATACATCAAGACAGACTTGTTGAGTCTGTAAGGTTGTATATATATATATATATTATGACCTTAGCATATGATGCCTATGTGACTAACAATTTTAGATTCACCAACTTTGAGGGCAAAGTTCTTTAAGGGGGTAGATTGAAATACCTCTGGCTTAAAAATGGTGATTAATTATTCTAATATGTTATTTAGAGGCCTAATGACGTCTAAAGAATATTGATGAAGAAAGTAAAACCAAAAGAAAGAGGAAAATGCTTAAAAGGCACAAAACGTAAAAACGTGCGTAAGCAACTATAGGAGGCATATGACCTTAAATATGGTCCTAGAAGGACTCCTAAGACTTAATTACACACTAAGAACATGTGAGAGCAATTCTCGAAGAAAACGAATCCATATAGTGGGTTAAAAACGCAAATGAAGCCTTAAAGCACATTTTTTGGTAAAACCTGGAAAAATGTGACTTTAAGTGGTTTAAATTAACTATATTTAAACACTAATGAAAGTCTAAGAACCATTAAAATTAAATAAACAAAACATTGCCCGGATTGATGAATAGTGCCAAACGGGGACTTATGGGGTGTTAATTGCTAAAAGACAAAAATTCCCCTCTCTATTCTCTTAAAACTGAAGCCTTTCCCTCCTATATGGGCCAAGTTTTTGTTCCCTCTCTCAGCGTATTGATTCCTTATTAGTTAAATGAGACAAAAGAAATAAAGGGGAACAAGTACACTATTGTTTTTTGACACTCTCTCTCCCATTCTTCTTCTTCTCTCTCTCATTTTTCTTCCTCCCCAGAGACTCCCCACTAGTAGAAATCAAATTTTTAGTTACAAAGGTTCTTGCAACGATTTAATATTATTATGATAGTTGTTATTAGTGACATGAATTTTGTTACCAAAGATAGTACTAGAGAATAAAAAAAAATTGAGACTTTAGTAACGATATACTCGTTACAAAATCATATATTTAGTAACGATATAACTTTTAGTAATGAATAAAAGTCGTTACAATAAATAAATTGATCTTTGGTTACGCCATCACGGGTAACGACATGTAACGACTTTTATCATTACAATAATAAATTAGTAACGATTTTGATTTTTGGTAACGATTTTTTGTTGTTACCAAAAATCTATATTCTAGTAGTGCCCTGTTGCTCCCTCTTCTCCATGGAGATTTTGGAACCCTCCAACCAGGCATGAGTTCCTCTCCCATGCTCAAGGCTTAATTAAAGCCAAATCAACACAAACAACACATATTCCTGCTTGCCTTGTCTTGGAGCTTCTTCTCCACCTCTCAAAATTCTTAAACTCCAAAGTTGAACTCCATGGGAGGAATTCCACTTGAAGGAAGAAGCATCACATCTTGAGCTAGACCATCTCCTTGGTTGTTTTAAGGTAAGAAAAGCTTAAAACACTCTTTTCCCTAGTTTCCCTTGTGGCCGAAATTTTCCAGGTCTTGAACTCCATTTTCTCCTTGTGCTAGCTCTATTTCACATTCAAGAGAATACCTGGAGCCTTGCTTGTTTAGTTGCCAAAATACTTCATTGGAAGGTGGAAGGTAATCCCTCCTTTTTGTGCTTTAAGCACTTCCCTTGTATTCTAGGGTTATTCCTAGAGCTTATGTACTCTCTTAGTGATTATTACTTTCCTTGGGCATTGGTCTGTAGCTTAGCAAAGAAATCCCCATCTTGACCGGTTTTAAAATAAGAGCAAGAAAAGAAAGAAAAGAACAAGAAGAAGGAGGAAAGGAAAGGAATAGGGAACTAAGGAATTCTAAGGTAACTGGATTATCTTGAAACTGATTTGGAATGCCTTGTGGCATTAAATCTATATTGTATTATGTTGAAGTTTAAGGGCCTTGGAGCCAAGTAAATTAAGATTGTTGCACCTTGACATTGTTATGGTGAATATGATGAAATTGGTGTGTTTTTAGTGCCTAGGACGAATATGGTGATTGAACTGGTTTTAGGTGAATGATATAATGCATTTGGGCATGCTATGAAATACCCCAAATAATTATTACCTTAATTAATAAGGATTAGTTTAAATCGTGAGCAATAACTGCTATAAGTATTATTGTTTAAATATATAGTCCAAGATGGACATTAAACTAGACACTAAATCTCTAATCAAAGAGAAAATATTATCAAGGAGAAATGAACTCCTAAATTTAATACCACATGTAACATATTAGTAAATGTATTAAATACCACTCATAAAACTATATAAATATTCTATGTAGTCTAAACAAATCATAGGAATAATATATATACTCATGTATATGCATTTAAAACCAAAAATACCATAAGTCACCATGTAACACATAATTATAGTCACATATATATACAAATGGTGCCACAATATTAGGAGATGAAAATTCAAAACTATTTCCTTTCTTTATGTAGCCGATTTTATATATGGAAAAGAGGGAGGAAAAAAAGTAAATTGTCAAAAAGAAACAAGTACACCTATTTACATACAATAATGAGCTCGTTTGGGGAACAGCTTCCAGCAGCAGCCAGCTTCTCCATTTCTAAAATCAGCAGGTTTCCACCAAACATCAAAAATCAGCAGCTGACAGCTTCTGCAAAATCATCAGCAGACAACTTCTCAATTTTCAGCAGCAGGACCTAACAATTATCTCTACTTTTTAAAACTATCAGCAGATGTTCCACCAAACATCAAAACCAACAGCTGACAGCTTCTGCAAAACCATCAGCAGATAACTTCTCAATTTGCAGCAGCAAGACACAACAGCAGCCCCTAGCAGCTGTCCCCAAACGAACCCAATAACTATTTTGTACTTACCCCACAATTTCCTTTCATCTCCTTTCCATCTCTCCCTTCTCAATTCTCGGCTGAAACACTTCAGCCCTCTATTTCATTCGGCTACCACTAAATAAAGAAGAAGGAGAAAAAGCAAGACTAGAAAATTAAGCAAAACAAGTACACCTACATATATAAACGATGACTAGTAGTACTTTATCTTACCTCCTCCTCCATTTCTTCTCCATGCTCGACTGACACAAGTTCTAGCCTTCCTCTTTTGGCTTCGGTTGTTGATAAGAAGAGAGGAGAAGAAAACAAAATATGGCATTAAACAGTATCTAGTACAACTAGCTAAGTACACCTACTTGCTTACCATGACTTCCTTCCCTTTCTTTTCCCATGCTCTCTCGGTAAAGCCTTCCACCTACAGCTACTGGAGCTTCCTTTTTCTTCAACCTTACGGCAACAGCTCCACTCCTTTCCTCTCTTTCTCGTTTCAAGCTGCCAAGCCAAGAAACAAGGTAAATTCTACTTCTTTTCCTTTCCTACTTTTACGGTTGCAACAACAACTTTTCCTCATCAATTCCCTCCATTCTTCATGGCATAGAAACCCACGCATGAGACTCCAAAACAGGTCGAAAAGACCCAAGGACTAGGAGACTCATTTGAATCTTCAAAAGGTGAGGAAATGTGCCTTAAAATACACTCTTCTTCCTTACTATGAATGAATCCGAAAATGAGGTTATTCTTACACTATTTTCCACCTCTCTTTGCACATCCATGGAAGTTGTTTCCAGCCCATTTCATTGAGCAAAAATCCCCCAAAGAACATACTCCTTGAAGGTCTACAAGTGAAGGTAAAACCATGAATTTCCATGGCTGTCCAAGCCTTTTTTTCCTCATTTTTCCTGCATAAAAACTGAGCACTTCTCCCTCTACTAGGTGGCCGAGAGTACTTCCTAGAACCACATCAAATCACAAGGTAATAACACCCTCTCTTAATGTTAAAATTTATGTTTAAAAACTCCTTAAACTAGCCACTTAAAGAGGTCATTAACTCAACTCTTCTCCATTGCATAAATGGCCACCGAAGTGGGGTTGTTTACCCAAGGATTACCGTGAGCTGGGGAGCTTATCCCAAGTAAGGAAAAATCAAGTTTAGCGAGGTAATTACTCCATTAATGCCTTAAGAGTTATATTTGTGTTTTAAGAAAAAAAATCATGAGCAAAACTCTAACCTATAATATACCTACATTTAGTGCCGACAGGAGATGAAGCTTTTGTGAACTTCCTTGTGATGATAACGAGGTAAAAGCACTTAAAACCCTTTTAAATGCATTTAAGTTACTTATGTTGTGGAATTAAATTAGTGCCAAGAATATTTGGGAATATGTGGGTTAATTAAACCCTAAAAATGTGGGTTAAATTATGGCTAAGTATTTGGTTATTGAATTTAGGTGCTAATGACTTATTAAAGTCAAGTTTATAAATTAATAATGAAAACAAAATGATTTAAATAAGTTAAATATAAATCTGTACAAAACCGAGAGCATATATGCGTATGTATGCTATTTAAATCCTAAAAATATGGAGAAAATAATGGTTAAATATTTGATTAGTGAGACTAAGTGCTAATGGCCTATTTAAGTCTATTTTACAAGTGATTAATGAAAGAAAAATGATTTAAAGGTGTTAGAATAAAATATGTGCAAACCGTGAGTTAGTATGTGTGTTGGAACATTTTAATGTCTTTTTTTAGTTAATATCATGCTATGTTTAAGCCATGTATTTAGGCATTTTATTATGCTTGTTTTAAGCTTTAAATATTGATTATAATTGTTAGAGTGATTAAATGAATTATATAAAAATTCTAGGGCAAAAATATAATTTTAGTGAACATAACCACCTAGGAACATTCTAGGTGAATATTAGTGAATTTAGGTGTTACTTGAATTAAATATAATGTTACAATATGATTTAAATAAACTTAATAAGTATATAAATAAATAAAAGATCATATATGGGGTCAAAATGGAATTAAGAGAAATATGGAGGGCTAAAGCTAGTTAAAACCGAGAGGAAATGTTTTTAGGAATTTTAGAAAACATAAAATGCAAATTTATGAAATTATAGTACTAAGTGTAAAAATAGAGAAATAAAAGGGGAATTTTCATAATTATGGTAACTACTGGTCAAAGGGGGTATTTGGGTGGTCAAACATGACCACATGTGATGTTTGACCAAGTTAGAAAAATAAATAAATTTATTTGGTAATTTAATGAAGCATTAAGTTAAAAATGGAGTTTATAAATCATATGGGGTGTTTATGTAATAACCAAAAATTATAGGGTTGGAATATGAATATTAAGACCCTAGGGATCTGTTCGTAAATTAAAAGAATTTTTGGGTTAGTTTTTAAAGATTTAATTAATTAAGGATTATAGTATATAGTTTAAGTATTAAATTATAACAATTATGAAACTTATGGGGCTATATTGTAATTACCAAAAACTATGGGTTGAAAATGAGATTTAATAAAGTTAAAGGGCTTTTCGGAAATTTGGATAGATTTTGGGTTGACTTTGGTGATTAAATAAGTTAAGAATTATAATATATAGTTTAAATATTAAAATGAAACATTTATAAACTTTATGATTATTATGTAAATAACCGAAACTTGGGGGATGAAAAATAATTTTGAGACAGCCTAGGGGCTGTTTGGTATTTTAGAAAATTATTATGGGAGTTTTTGAAATTAAATAAGCTAATATGTATAATATAAAGTTTTAGGTATTAAGTTGTAAGTTTATGAAATAAAGAGGGATAATATGTAATAAAAAAAAGTTGGGGGAAGATAGTATAAATCTGGACAAAATATTGGGGTATTGTCCGTAAATACATGTATATGTATATATGCGTACATTACAATGTTTGAAAACCTTAGATTATAAATTAATAAGGTTAGTAATGTAACAAATATAATATATGGGATAGTTTTGTAAATAATCAAAACTAAGTTGGGGAAGTATTGAGATTTCTGAAAATATGTGTGTAGTTCGGAATTATATACCTATATATATGGGTATGATAATGTTTGAAAACTTTAGGTTATAAATTACATAAGGGTAGAATTGTAGCAAATACAATGTTTGGGTTGATATTGTAATTAATCAAATTAAATGGGGAGTATATATAAATTCCAAAATTATAATGGGCCGGTTAAGAATTTTAAAAGATATGGGCAGCTTATATTATAAAGTTGAAAAATGATATCATGTGACATTTTATTAAAGTGTAAGAGAATATATCATTAAGGAATTAACATGGTATAAATATACCTTGTAAACAATTACATAAAATGATGAGTCTAAGTTGAGAATTATAGAGAGTATATCATATGGTCAGGGGCGGACCCAGAGATTAAAAATTATGGGGTCACTGACAAATAGAAATTTCTATAGTTAATTTTTTATGACATTTGTGGGGTCAGTAAGACATAAAATATCTACTATAGTTAATTTTTATGACATTTGTGGGGTCACTAAGACATAAAATATCTACTATTTTATAAAAAACTTTATTAAAACTTACTATAATAATTTTTTTTTACAAAAGTCATGGGGTCACGTGATCCCTCTTCGGTCCACCCCTGCATATAGTAGAAACCATATGATTTAAGGAGCATGACGATGTATAAAATATATTGTAATGCATTAAGATAAAGTCTTAGCAAGGAAATTTGTGAATAAATGACACAAATAAATAAATATATACTTCACATGACATGATGAAGTAACTCCTCATGAAAACCTTATGATTCGTACAATATAAGATTATAATATAAGGTGTGAAGTATAATATGATTTTAGTAATCAAATATGAAGTTAGTATGTAAATACACGATGCGGGAAAGTAACTATAAGCGCATAATATAACATAGTACGAGTCGATAAATAAACGTCGACTCGGAATATTAATTTAATCAAACTACGCCGATCATTATAAGAACGTTATGTAATCAAAAGTAAAAACGTAACTTGGTTGAATGAAGTAGAGTAACGTATCATATATTATAAGCAGGCGTAAATGTATATATGTGTGTACATATATATATAAATACCCATGCATGTATGTAATAATGAATATGTAGACCTTTACGTATAGCTGAAGAATGAACTATCCATGCACACTCGTAGTTATGAGTACGTAAATTATCCCGTATAATTAAAGTACTTAAATTACATGCATGCACGTACGTGAATTTATTCATGCACACATAGACGTCCAAGGATGAATTAACCTATATAAACAACGTGGAGTGTTAAATATCTATTATTACGTAACAAGTACTAATACAACATCGAATATCGTATGTACGTACGAATATACATATATATAAGTGTTAATACATACACGTAAACTATAACGTATGGTTAAATCCGAACCCCAAGGGTTTACGAAACCGAGTTAAATGAATAACCGACTAAGGGTTAACGCCGGGATAAATATTAGGAATTATTCTAGCACGGTTAAGTAGACTCGGGATATAAACACTAATGTAGAGTGATGTATTCCAAAGATGAGCTGTTAGATACGAGCTACGAGATTGCTAGAGGATAAGCGTGAATTGTCACGCTAGCGTTTCCGTCGGTGAACGGTATGTGAATGTGTGGTCTGAACCCTTGAGGGTTTCCTCGGGTTCGAGTATTATTTGTTATCTGCCTAAGAGCGATATGTGTGATATGCATGATGTGTGTGAATTATTTACTCGACTGTCAAGCGTTTATTAATTGTGCGCGTACGTCGTTCGGACATGTGATACCGATTATCACCTAACTCGTGTATGAACCTTTAGGAGAGACTCTGAGTATTAATTCATGAGAGTAATCATTCCTAAAATACTAAGTGAGGAACTTAGTTTTGAGACCCGGTATTAACCGTCTCTAGAGCGTTGACTCGACCTGTAAACATCATCTAGCAGACTTCTAGGTTGTGTGTAAGACCCGATAGGGCATTCAATGAATGTGTTCTCCAATAACGAGATTGAATCTCCCGGAGATTAATTAAAATACACTAACAAATGAGAGTGTGATAATTAATGATACATTGTTTAGTAAATCCTGGGCCGCATTCATTTCAGCAGGTTGCGCATACTGATCACTAGAGTTTCATACCCGTTTAGGGTTTACTCTTGTTAAGTCTAACGAGTCGGATACGATCGTTAGTTGGAATGTGCTACCGTTGGCACCTTGGCTTCGGTCATACGGACGTCTACCACTGTAGACAAGTAAGTCCATCTACTCACTGGTAGATGATATAAGACTATTGTCCAAATTATAAATGTGTGAGGCTAAACGGGAAAATGTCCTTAACGAGATACTCGTATGATTATGTGTGATTGTGATGGAAGCGGGACTTCGTAAGATGGAAATGGAACAAGTGAGTTTAATTCTACAACTAACTGGTGATCCTTACTAACTACATTGGTTGATATCTTGCTAATGATGTGACTATTGTGGATTGTTGTGTGGATAATTAAGTGTTTGTTGTATGTTTAATTCCGCATTTACAGTATTTTATAAGCATGTAAACGGAACAGCATGAAACGAATCTCATGTTAAGCAAGCTGACTAATCAACCTAAGTGGCCTAAAGGGTCTAGGATCACATTTAGCATACCAGCAGTTAGCCGAGCCTTTAGGGCACCACATTACAGAACTTGATCGAGTTGTGAAGCCGGAGTGCGGGACTTTGGGGTAGCCGATAACGCTATTTAATTATTGCACCTTCAGAATTAGTTTATATTTAGTAAGATGTAAACATTGGGATTACCTTAGATGCTCACTTACCTTATGTATTAGTTTAAACTTATGATGATGTAGTATATATCTCGTTCATCACTACGGTTAATTATTGTCATTGTTTTTATTATATTTCTTTTCAGTTTCTTTACTCGCAAGAGCGAGTAATGGCATGTGACACCCAAGAGAGAATTAGTAGTGTTTAACTTCCGCTGTAAGACGTCTTTAATTATGCTACGAGAATGATTATTACGTGTTTAATGTGAGGGGTGTTACATGCTAGAATATTGGGAGACTATGGCAAAATTTGTGTAGAAACCAAGCATTTTAAGGGTATTTGGGAGTATGAATGACCTAGAATTAACTAGGTGTTTTCAGAGATCAATTTGGTTAACTAATTACCTTGGGATTATGTTGAAAGAGAATTATGTAGTTGTGTGAAACTTGGAGTGATAATGATGTAGGTTGCATACTAATAATGCATTGATGTAGTATAAATGGTTGTGAGTGAAACAATTGAATTAGCAAAGATTATGAACAGATATGCATCTTAGAATCCTAAGAAACTAGATTGCAATGTGTTAGGAATTAAGAGTGGGAAATGGTGTAAGTTGATCAAGATTAAGTGAAAAGTTTAGTCAATGGTTTAGGAAGGTTTAAAGCATTATTATAGTGTTAGAACATGTTTGGATGCATGGGGAAAGATTAGAAAAGAAATGAGTGAGAAATGAAGTTAGAATAACAAAATCAAATTGTAAATTGTAGCAGGAAGTTCCAGGGTCCGGGACTTAGTCCTTGCAAAGAGGTCCCGGACCAATATCAAAAACCTGCCAAAATTTGCCTGCAACATTGGTCCGGGACTTAAGTCTTGCATAAAGTCCCGAACCACAATCAAAATGTAGCCGAAATTGAAGTACAAGACTGGTCTGGGACCTTGTCCCTGTATGTAGTCCCGTACCAAGATGAAAAATGTTCCGAAAGTTATAAAATGAGTTGGTCCGGGAGTGTAGATCCAGACCATGTCCCGATCCACACTCAAAATCACACTGAAAGTTAGTAGATGGGATTAAATGATGGGGATTGATTGGTATTGTTGTTAGATTATGATTAAGACTTTTTTGGTGACATGGAAAGGTCATTAGAAGTATGAACAAGTGTAAAATTGAATGTGAAAGTTGAGAACTTATGATCACATAAGTAAAGTTAAGGTTAAAGGGGCAATAGGGTTAAATACGGGCGTACTAGTCGCTAAATACCGTATTGTCTTGACGTTAATAGAAACGCTTGGAATGTTTCCAGTTATTCGAGAATTATCTGAGGAGCGTGAGATGACACGCTAGAGTAATTCCTTGGTGAACGGTATGGTTTTCTTGCAATCTATGTCCTACCGAGTTACACTCGGCTTGTGTGCTACTTGTTTATGTGCACCAACCTAATAAGATAAATGCACAAAAACATTTATTGCATTTGTATATCTTGCTGCCTTGTGTGTGAACTAACCATCCTTGTTTGAGGTTGTGATCTAACTGAATATTGTAGATCAACTCATGATAGAATAACGTTTGGTTAGTGACTCATAGAAAGAGTATGAAATACCCCTAAATTAATTTAGGGGATTTCTTTTATTAAACCTTTAATAATATTATTAAGTATTAAATTATTATATGGAATGAGGAATATTAAATTATTATATGGAATTATGAATATTAAATTATTATATGGGGTTGTGAAATTTATTTAGGGGTTTTCTCCTAATTATTATATATTATTATATAGTATTATGAATTTAATAATAAGATTTATAAGTCAATAAATCTTGGGAAAATTATTAAACACTCCAAATATATTATAAAGATTTTAGGAAGTGTTGGAACATTGTTTTGAAATATAAAAGTCAATATAAAATTCTAGAAACCTTAAAGCTTATTAAGCCTTGCTAGAGTTGACTTTTTGAGAATGGTCAAACCAGGTCATGAAACCTATACCAATAAATAGGTTATGAAAAACCATGAAGATCGATAAAAAGAACGTCAAAAACGGATCATCCTAGCCAAAGTTATGCTAGATTGAAGTTTTAAATCAAAATTTGAAGAAGTGCCACGTGTCACTCTGTAATGGGTCGCCCACACTTAGCCGATTTCCTTCCCTGATTTTTGTAACCGATTTCACTTCCTAGCCCTAACTTTAGACGGCTATAACTTTCACATTACTCAATATTTTTCCATGCCGTCTTCACCACTCTCTTCTCCTACAATTCCTCTTTCCAACCATTACTCATACAAACCCTAGATCCTTCTGAGTCAACCGGAAAATCGAGCCAAAGTAGCCACCTTGCGAGACTGTTTCCAGAATTCCAGAATTTCCTTCGTTTTCAGGTAACTTGCGTCGATCAGAACTTCTTCGTTAATCAACCAAAATTCGATTTCTTTAGCTCGTTGTAAAGATCTCTAAACCCTCTACAACTTTCGTGTTTATGCCCAAGTCTGAATCGCAACCAGTTGGGAGATATAGAGGTCTAAAGTTTCGGTCTCAATAGCACATAAAATAACACCGAAACAGAGAGGTAAACTCGTGTTTTGTAACTTCAATATCTTTCTGTATGGTGCGAGTTAGGTTTAGTTCTTGCTACCAATACGTAGATCTACAATTCTTCTTTCCAATGAGCCCTTACTCATTATCTAACTCGTTTTGTACTGCTAGTTATAGATCTGCAAAGTTGGCACCATGAACTGATTTAAAGTTCGAGTCTTGATAAGCCGCAGACTTATCATATTTTATGCACTAGATTTAGTATTATATTTATCTAAATAAAGTTATATTTATGTTATTTATGCTTATTATGTGTTAAAATATATTATTAGTACAGATTTATGTTTTTATGAGTTTTATGTGCAAGGAATGATTTTCTAGGCAAAAGTTCAGTTGAAGCCGGACTCCATGCCGGGTAGTTTCTGCACGGCAGTACAGAACAGAAAGAAGCCTTGCCGGATGTGATGCCGGGTAAATGCTATCCGGCATGAGTGTAAAATCGCCTCGATTGACCATACGACAGCACATGTGATCCACGTGTTTTCCAACCGCTGCCGGGTGTGATGCCGGGTAATTCCTACCCGGCATAAGCACTGTTTCGCACGGACATCGACGGTTTCGACCGTTAACAGTTGGGCGCATTTAACACGTGTGCCGGCTATTGGGGACCCGGCACGACGCCCGGCAAAGACACAATTAATGCCTATAAATAGGCCGAGGAAGGCTACAATTGAACACTTCAACACCCATATACACTCCACTCACAACTCCAATTTCGCCCCACTCCATTGTTGGTGTCCAAGGAAGTTTCTACAGTTCCATCCACGCGAAGAAGAAGAAGATCCTGTCGGGTTAAGGCTATGACCATTCCCTTCTCCCCTTTGTATTCTCTTCTTGTAGTTGTGTGGATGGAGATGTAGAACTCCTTGCTTATTCTTGGTTAGGGATGAATTCCTTCTTGTAAACAATATGATTTCTTTAATATAATTTTCAAGTTTATTAAGAGTAAGGTTCTTATTGAAAGAGAATAGGTTGATCTCTTTTTCTCTTCATGCAATTCTTACTTGTGGAAGACAAGTCCCAAGTAAGATAGGTTAGACTCTCTTAATGGTCTTTCTACTCTCTTCTTATGAATTAAGAGTTAGTGGTAAGAGTGAGAATTAATCCATCTTCCCCCATTTCCTTGTTCATTTCGTGGCATGATATATGCTCGATTTGTTAATAGGGATGAGTCTTCTGTTTTCTACTCGGAAACTGGAGAAAGAATATGCATTATGACTATGCCGGATGCACTGCCGGGTGGCCAATGTCCGGCATATTCAATGTCTTTGAATATGCCGTGCAAGTGGTATCCGGCAGGACACCTGGCGTGTTCAGTTGTTGGTTAATTCGAAGGCCTGTGTTTATGTTTAGAGTTCATATTGATGCTTAGATGGTTTCACACCCTGGATCAAGGATAATTTCATTGTAATTACCACTTAGTTTAGTTAGTTTTATTAGGTTAGAAAACATTTCAATTTCCCCCCTTGTCTTAGAATAGGTTTACCGGATTAGGACTAATTTTCTATAAGTCCCTTGGGTACGATACTCTCGGTCGTAATATATTTACACTATACTCCGACCGGGTTTTATTTTGCTACCCGTAGTAGAGTTGTAGGATTAGTTATTTTATTCTTTTATATATAGTTTATCCTAACAATTTCTCTGTTAGCAAATTGGCGCCGTTGCCGGGGACTTGGAATTAGTCCAAGTCCTAAATTCGGTAAAACGCCCTATTCTTTATTCTTTGATTCTTTGATTCCTTGATTCTTTAATTTATTTTCGCACTTAGTTTGCAGATTTGAATGTGCCGTGCGAAGTGCCGGGCATCTGTCACCCGGCAAACCCGGAGGAAGTCCGATGCCGGACAGGATTTGCCCGGCATCATGTCCGGCATGTTCAAATTGTTTTCAAAATTTCATACGCTGTTGAGTTTAACAAATCTTAATGTATTCTTGTCTACTCCTTTCATTATTTTCCTCTTATATGAGTCCCTATACTATTTTTCTTTATTTTGAATTTCGATTTTTGCGCATGCCGTGTATTGTGCCGGGTTTGCTACACACGGCATTAGTGGAGGAAGTCCTATGCCGGACGGGTTTGATCCGGCATGTCACCCGGCATGCTCAATTTCTCTCAATATTTTGTCGCACATTGTAGGGACAATTAGGAGTAATCTCCTACAATCCCTTATTTACTCTTACATTTAATTTGATTATCCTTTACATTTTCTTTTAATTAAGTATGTTCGATTTTTGGTCACGCCGGGTAACATGCCGGTTTGTATACACCCGGCATTAGTGGAGGAAGTCCACTGCCGGGTACGCATAACCCGGCACTCTGTCCAGCATTACCAAAAATTTAATTCTTCTTGTATTTTCGTAAGTCTAATTAAGATAGTATATTAATTCTTTTATTAATACAAAGTATTATAATGTTATGTCTTGCTCCTCTTATATTTCAAAGGTGAATGCTTCTTCGGTCAACAAGTACTCCTGAAAATTTAGCCAACTTTGATCCGGAGATCGAGAGAACCCTGCTTCATACTTTAAGGCAACAACGAATTCTACAAGAAGCAGATCCTACACCAATGGCAACACCTACCGTCCGTAACATAAACCGGCCTTCTAACCAAGGCCAGAAACCAGCAATCGACCTTCCTCTCCTTCCTCAAACTGAATACGATGAATGGCAGAAACTTAAGCCATATCATCAAATTAGATGCATAAAAGTTAGGATTGTTCGATGGTACGAATCCGGACGATGCTTTGCTCCACGTCACCAAATTTCTACAGCATACAAACAGCCTAACCTCCACAAATAATGTCCTCCAATACGCCAGACTTTCCCTCTTTCCCCATAGCCTTACGGGGAACGCCAGCAAATGGTACCACAGTCTAACCCCCAGTACCATCACCACATGGGAGGACATGGCAACCAAGTTTTATGACAAGTTCATGCCTCCAAGTCGCACCCTGGAGATGATCGCCGATATTTACAACTTTAGGCAACCAGCTCGGAGAACATCTGTGAGACTTGGGACAGATTCAAGGGGTTGCTGCGCACATGTCCACACCACGGCCTCACCAAGGAACAACTATCTCAGTTGTTTTACAAAGGATTGGTCAACAATGCAAGACCATGATCCTTCCTCCCTTGGTGCAGACATATTGAAGAAGCCTGGAGATCAATTCCTTAGTGGAGTTGAATCTCTTTGCGAAGAGATTAGGGAATGGGCCACCGGTGGAACCAGGGGTAGTACCGCTGGTTTATATCAAGTGGGAGAGGGCGACTCCAAATTACAAATTATGCAAAGTCATGAGCAGTTGTTGGAGAGCAATGCCAAACGTCACAAGGTTAGCGCTCTACAGAAAGTGGTGGAGCAAATAGCAATGAACAAACTTCCTCAACAAGCGAACGTGGTTAGTGCACGACCGCACGCTTCGAGCCCTGACATTCCAGACTTTCAGAATGTTGAGGAAGTCAACTATGTGAGTAACCAAGGGTATCGGCAGCCATGGCAACAGGGGAACCAACCCCCTCAACACTTTCCAGAGTCAAGCCGGCTACCAGGGAGGTCCAAGACAATAGACCATCCCACCCTGCATCATCATCAGAGGCTGAAATGGCTGAACTTCGTGACATGATGTCAGCCCTGATGAACAAGACCCAGGATACTCAAAATGAGATCTCGACCATTCGCAAGGAGCACAAATCGTTGCAGTTGCAGTTACAGCAACTTCTGATGCAACCACGACAGCAAGGTCAACTCCCGTCCCAAACCAAACAATCCACGGGAGCATGCGAATTCGGTCACCATTCTCCTAGGATCTCAAGATGCCAAATAGCCTAAAAGGCTAAGTGTAGGGCGGTTCCTCCTCACGCCTTCACTATCAACAGGGGAGCCTTCTATCATTTAATTTTTCTCTTTTAATTTTATGTTATTGTTTTTAAATTACTTTCATTATGTTTTCAAGTTTTAAAAAAAAAAGAGTTTTCTTATTCGTTTTCTTTCGAACACTGGGGACAGTGTTCCTGCCAAGTGTAGGGCAGGGACCCCCCTTAAAAAATAAGTTTTTTATAATATGCATAAGTTTTGTTTTATCAATGTTTTACTAAACTTTTTGCATGTTTTTGATCGAGATAAGATTAGGAATGACTAAAAGCTTGTTCTCTCAAGAGGTAAGCTTTCTAATGACTTATAGATTCCTGTTTTTAACTTTTTGATTCTCTTTATTAACATGAGTACATGATCTTGCTCCTAATTCTTTCCTTTATGTACTTATGGGTGTTATTCTTTCTTTCCAAATTGTGAAAAATCTTTTGGGTGAAAATCTTAAAAAGGGTTTTTGTGCAAAAGAAAGAAGAAGAAAAAGAAAAAAAGAAAGAAAAATCTTCTTCTAAAGGAAAAGCAATATATTCCTAGAGGTTGCATAAAGTGCCTCAGAATAAAAGCAAGAAACGAGAGTTTTTCCTTTTATTTTTCTCCTAAATTCCCCGTTCTTCAATGCAAAAAAAATCATGGTTGATTCAGAAACTCTTGCAAAATAGGGCTGATTCATAAAACCATTGATGAGAGTCTTGGCCACATTCAGAAACTCTTGAAAAATAGAGCTGAATGATGGAAACCGGAAGAAGGAGAGATTACAAAAATCCCTTATGCAAAATAGCCCAAAAGTTTTTGATCGATTTTGAAATTCCTTGTTTTATACCCATTAGTATGTTTTGACAAGATAAGGTAGATTAAGTGATACTTATGAATTAGAGTCATATAGTTGGAAATATTTATCTACATTTCATTCTAGAGTTTATCTGTTTTGTGCATAAGTAATTAGTCCGTTCTAATCTTGTTTTGCTCGAGGACTAGCAAAAGGTAAGTGTAGGGCCTTGATAAGCCGCAGACTTATCATATTTTATGCACTAGATTTAGTATTATATTTATCTAAATAAAGTTATATTTATGTTATTTATGCTTATTATGTGTTAAAATATATTTTTGTACAGATTTATGTTTTTATGAGTTTTATGTGCAAGGAATGATTTTCTAGGCAAAAGTTCAGTTGAAGCCGGACTCCATGCCGGGTAGTTTCTGCACGGCAGTACAGAACAGAAAGAAGCCTTGCCGGATGTGATGCCGGGTAAATGCTATCCGGCATGAGTGTAAAATCGCCTCGATTGACCATACGACAGCACATGTGATCCACGTGTTTTCCAACCGCTGCCGGGTGTGATGCCGGGTAATTCCTACCCGGCATAAGCACTGTTTCGCACGGACATCGACGGTTTCGACCGTTAACAGTTGGACGCATTTAACACGTGTGCCGGCTATTGGGGACCCGGCACGACGCCCGGCAAAGACACAATTAATGCCTATAAATAGGCCGAGGAAGGCTACAATTGAGGACACTTCAACACCCATATACACTCCACTCACAACTCCAATTTCGCCCCACTCCATTGTTGGTGTCCAAGGAAGTTTCTACAGTTCCATCCACGGGAAGAAGAAGAAGAAGATCCTGTCGGTTAAGGCTATGACCATTCCCTTCTCCCCTTTGTATTCTCTTCTTGTAGTTGTGTGGATGGAGATGTAGAAATCCTTGCTTATTCTTGGTTAGGGATGAATTCCTTCTTGTAAACAATATGATTTCTTTAATATAATTTTCAAGTTTATTAAGAGTAAGGTTCTTATTGAAAGAGAATAGGTTGATCTCTTTTTCTCTTCATGCAATTCTTACTTGTGGAAGACAAGTCCCAAGTAAGATAGGTTAGACTCTCTTAATGGTCTTTCTACTCTCTTCTTATGAATTAAGAGTTAACGGTAAGAGTGAGAATTAATCCATCTTCCCCCATTTCCTTGTTCATTTCGTGGCATGATATATGCTCGATTTGTTAATAGGGATGAGTCTTCTGTTTTCTACTCGGAAACTGGAGAAAGAATATGTATTATGACTATGCCGGATGCACTGCCGGGTGGCCAATGTCCGGCATATTCAATGTCTTTGAATATGCCGTGCAAGTGGTATCCGGCAGGACACCCGGCGTGTTCAGTTGTTGGTTAATTCGAAGGCCTGTGTTTATGTTTAGAGTTCATATTGATGCTTAGATGGTTTCACACCCTGGATCAAGAATAATCTCCTTGTAAATACCACTTAGTTTAGTTAGTTTTAATTAGGGTTAGAAAACATTTCAATTTCCCCCTTGTTATTATAGAATAGGCTTTTGCCCGGATTAGGACTAATTTTCTATAAGTCCCTTGGGTACGATACTCTCGGTCGTAATATATTTACACTATACTCCGACCGGGTTTTATTTTGCTACCCGTAGTAGAGTTGTAGGATTAGATTAGTATTTTATTCCTTTTATATATAGTTTATCCTAACAATTTCTCTGTTAGCAAGTCTTTACCCAGTTTCCGAATTGAAACTCACCCAATTCGCACAATCCGGTGAGTCTCCGATCAAATTTCTCCATTGTTGCTGTTCGTAATGGTATTTCCGATCTAACCCATGTATCAATTTAGTCAATTACATGTTAGATTAGGAGAATTTGATAGAATTGAGTTCGGATCGAATTCTGTTTCCAGGAAGAACCCTAACTTCGAACTAAATTCGAAACCCACTGAATACCACATTATAATTGGGGAAATTAGCATCATTAGAACCGAAATTTGATTACGAATCCATAGAAACAAGAATCATTCGATTTCGTTCTGTAGATTAGGAGATATTGGTAGATTAGTACTCGGCCCCCTTATTGAATTCGCTGAAGAACTCGTAACACAGGGGCCGTCCGATCTTGTTTTAAGAGATTGGACGGCCAAGATTAGATCTGGTGATTATAAGTTATTAAAGTTCTATAAAAATCCAGTAAATAGTCTTAACTTGTTGGGTTAATTTAAATATCTTCCCGAACGTATTTTGACTTGAAATTTTAACCATAGGTTCCTTAGTTAATCTAGTTTATTTTGATGTAAATTATTATAGTTTTGGAGTTTTTAAACATAAGTTATGATTTTTACAAGTTACGGGTTTTCTGGAATTATTTGGATAAATTAAAAAGATATTTTTTGAAATAAAAAATTTTATAATATGTCTAAAATGTTATAGTTACTGTATATTAAATTTGGGAATTTTTTGGGCACTAGTAAAAGGTTTAAAAAAATTGTGTTTATGAGTTTTTCATAAGAATAACTTATAATATATGGTTTTTAATGTAATCAAAAACTAAAGCGTAGTTGATTAATGAACTTTATAGGTTGGGGAAAATATAATAAGACTAATTAACATTTAATACAGTATGTTTATTAATATTTTGGGTATTAACTTTAAGTGAAGTAAAAAAAAATTGTTACATATATTTATATATTATTTATATGAGTGAAATAAAATAGAAACTTATATTAAATCAAGGAATTTAACTAAACTACATTTTTATTTATTATATAATATGGAAGCTAATATGTTTAACTAAAACTAAGGGAAATATTTTATTTTATAAACCATAAATCAGTTGTGGATATGTCTAAAAGATATTAAATATAATTAAATACAATAGAATTTCTTAAAGAATGTTCTGGATAAATCTTAATGTATGTAGATATATATATATATTTATATACATATATAAATACAATAGAAATAGATAAAGGAAATAACATTCCTTGTGATAAATGTAATATGAAGGAATTAATGATTTAAACTAAACCTCTACATAATACTAGTAATAGAATACTATATGAGGTGGTATTATTTTATGGTTATGAATTGAGTTTTTAGTTAGCCTTGAGTTTCTAGGATTTATATAAACAGTATTAAAATACATGTATATATTTAGTCAGTGACCACAATGTAATCTATAATTGGGTTAAGAAATTAATAAGTTGAAATTTAGGAATATTTGTAATTAGTTTACATAAAGTGTTACACAAATAGATCTTATTATTTAATTGATAATAAAATGAATGAAATACTTTTACAATTAAATGTTCTTATTATATAAACAATAATAAAGTAAATGAGTTACTTTTACATCTAAATGTGAAGAGGATAAATAAGTCTAGATTTAATCATTTCTTAATATTTATAGTATTGAGTAATAACTTAATATCTTGTGATAAAATCATTAAAAGGATTATGATATAAAACTATATTAAACTATGATTGGGGAATTAATCTAAATAATAATCCCTACGTTCTTAGAATTTGATAAGCCATATAAAATACATTTAATACAATGTTCAGGATGTGAGTTTATAATTAAGTAATGTATTTAGTAGTTAGAATTTATAAGAAGGTTTATAAATAGAAATTAGATACTTAAAATCTTTAAACCATTAATTAGATGAAACTAGGTTACGTAAGAGATTATATTGATTTACCTTTTTGACACTGGAAATATTAATGTGTCATTTGAATATAAGGTATGGGGATTTTCAGAACAGATTATCTTGATACATAATTAACAATTTCACTTATGAATCGGAATTTAGTTCTTAGATAGATTTTACCTTATGTCGAGATATAATGTTTATCCTAAAATACAATAAAGGAAATTAATTTATTAAGTTATTCCTTTGAAACCTTTGGTCTTGTAAGTAATATAAAATGTATTTAAGACATAAGTTTATTAAAATTTAGTACAAAAGGATTATACATACTCTATGGAGAGAATGTGTGTAAAAATCAAATACTTGGGAAATTAAAATGTAAGTAAGGATACATAAAAAGGGGTTATCTTAAAACACCTTATTATATAGGTAATAATTAAGCGAATAATATACTTTGTGGATACTAAGTAAAAGAGTTGGAAAGGTTTGAGTTAATTAAATATAGTTGTTTCGGGATGAAGAGTAATTGAACATCTTAAGACAAGATAATTAAATGGTTATAATATTAAGTCATTCTAAGGTAAAGATAAAATAATTGAGTCTAGTAGTTGTCTCTAAATTCTAAGATCAATGAAGTTGTAATGAAATGCATCTTCGACACTATGATTTCGATATACAGGTTGTAGGTCTTAATTAAGTTAAGGGGAAGACTTAATCATAAAGGATTATCTAGTAAATATTGATAAAATACCTAATCATTACCTTATGGAATAATAGTATAGTATTCTAAGATAAATCCATCATAGGTTATAATACGATGTCTGTCCTAAATAAGAATAAAGGTATTGAGCTTAAGGGTTATTATTGAGATTCTAAGACTAATTGAGTAATATAAATACACTTAAAATATAAAGGTTTTAATGTGAGAACTACGGTTACGTATTAGTAAAGTGGATAAGAGTGGAACAATTGATAAGTGTTAAAAGAATACATCCCTTGATCTTACACCCTTGGGCTATACAACATTCTAAAACAAGTCGAAGGCTATACTTAACAATTAAGCGAAGGGCTTACAAGACGATCGAGGTTTAGAAATAAGAGTGAGGAATCTATTTAAGTTTGACTTAGGGTATGAGTTATTGATGATAGATTACCTTTAATATTCTTCAGAGTACTGTTGATTGTTTACGCAATTTGATTAGAACTGCTACAGCGTTACCCAGGTACGATTTCTCGTACTCAGCTTGTTGTGTTTTAGACTCTATGGAATGTTTTGTACGATTTCTCGTACTCAGCTTGACGTGTTTTGGACTTTATGGAATGTTTTGTACGATTTCTCGTACTCAGCTTGTTGTGTTTTGGACCTTATGGAATGTTTTGTACGGTTTCTCGTACTACGTTATTTTGGCTGATTGACTTGTGGAATGTTTTGGAAAACGCTAACTGGCTTTAAGAGGAACTTCTAAAAAAAGGAAATGGTTGTGTGACTGACCCAGCTTGTGTGACTAACTGAGCCTTGGATGTGGAACTCACTTGGGTATTGGTTTCTTCTACTTGGTTGCCCGTTAGACATTGGCTGCTTAGGGTTTACGCTTCTGCACTCTGTAGGACTGAGTGTTTTGGTATTGCTCTGGGTAGTTGGTGATCTAGCGGGATTTTTGGAAACGGTCAATCTTGGAAATCTTTCTTTCGACGTGCGCGCGTCTTTAATGGTAACAGTAGGGGGCTGTATATCCCTCGCCCATAGGGGCATTGATATTTGACAGTGAGGGGCTGTATATCCCCTGTCCTTAGTGGACGTGATAGACAGTGAGGGGCTGTATATCCCCTGTCCTTAGTGGACGTGATGAACAGTGAGGGGCTGTATATCCCCTGTCCTTAGTGGACGTGATGAACAGTGAGGGGCTGTATATCCCCTGTCCTTAGTGGACGTGATGAACAGTGAGGGGCTGTATATCCCCTGTCCTTAGTGGACGTGATTGGCGGTGGGGGCCATCTCTCCCAGTTGGAACTATTCCACTCTTGAGTTCTTGGTCTTGGATCTGTTTAAACATTCCTAGTCCTTTGTGGCTATCTGAGTTTTTCTACTCCTAACGGGAATTGGGTTTAACTAAGGAAATGGATGCTTACTAACTATGTGGTGTGACTACTTAAGTGGATGACTTGGTTTGGAAGTTCTTTATCTCTATCTTTGTCTTGTTTTCTTTTCTCTTTAACTTGATTGTTTTGAAGTGCTTTATCTCTGTTTTACTTTTAAGAGTTTGTTTTCATGTTACTGTTTATTTGAAGAGTTATGTTTTATAAGTTTGTTTTTGGAGAATTGTACCAGTTCCATTCCAGGGAACTGACTCACCCCTCTCGGGGTGGGCTGCTTGGTTTCATCTTGCAGGTACAAATTGATTTACAGGTGGCCACAAAGAGCATGAGTGATTGGGATGGGATTAGGTTTATGGAGAGTGAATGTATTTATTTATTGTTTTGTTTATATTAAGTTTTCTCGAAGTTCAGACCGTAACTTAGTTAATTGTAATGGTTGTAACTGGTGAGGTTGGTACCGGGTGTTTGGAGCCCGATGGTCTGTAATCGCCATTAGAGATTTTATTCCGCTGTATTTATTATAAATAGGGGCGTTACAGAGTCTAACCATGAAATAATTTAAACGTGGAGAAACACATAAGACCTCTCAAGTAGAGAACAACGATAGTTAAACCTTAAGAAGTTACTCGAAACGAGAAAAAAAGGATATACAGAGCTATTAGACTCCCTTTGAATGGTTAGTCGACCTCCTATATGAGGAATGGACCTGACATGAGAAAATGACCAAAACTTCTAAGTAAGGGAAGTGTAGGGGGCGACCCTTAAATCAGAGAATACAATGACTTAGGAAAACTCCCTAAGATTGTGAGATGGCATCAAGAGAGATGCTTCTAACTAGTATATATTACTACTAACCCTGAGAATGGGTTAGGGGATTGTGAGTCACGCGTGCCGGGAAGAGGAAACAAGAGAGAGTGTTTCTAATTCCGTGGTCGAACTCCCTTGTTAGGGGCTGTGAACCATATAGTGGTGCCCGATAGGGCCGTGAGCCACATAGTGGCGCCTGTTGGAGTAAGACTGACAGAGCTTATCCGTTTAAAGAGATTATCTGGGTTTCATGGGTTATGAAAGAAAGAGGATTCAAGAGAATGGTTCCGGTTGCTAGTTGAACCTTCCCACCATGTTAGACTCGATAGGGTCAAAACCGAAGAAGTAAGACTAGAAACCTAAAGCCCGGGGTGAGATCTATATGTGCGTCTCTGCCCGGAGGCCTGAGAGGCTTAACTTAAGAATTATTTAGGAGTAGGATAATTAAAAAACAAGATCGAGACCAGAGGGTGTCTATAGATATAAGAGAACAAGTAAAACTATCCGGCTAAGATGGATAAGTTATTGATTAATGAGAATGACACATTATTGAGGTAGAAACCCTCAAGGCCTAAAGAACAAGGTAATGTAAACTAATAAACTTAATGTGTTAGCCTTGTTGATTGTATTCCATTGTTTGAATACTTGTTGAATGCGAGCATATTGTGTGTTTACAACATTTCATGTATGATTTAAATAAAATCAATCGCATGTTCAGACGACAATTAGTTGAGTGTGGCCGGTTGTATGCGGGTTGCACGATTACCATGCCAGCAAAGGTGCTAAGCCCCTTTGGGGCCACCCATTACTTTTCAGGTACACTGGAGTTGACCATCGTTCGAGAGTAGGACGGGGATTGCTGTTGCATGGGTAGTTTTTATTTAATTACTTATGTAATTGTTGGTTGAGTAAGACCAAACTGTTATCGGCAAGCAATTTGTAATAGACTCGGTACAGTATTAAGTTGAGGATTGTATATGACTCGGTTAAGAAATGGAATGAGAATGTATTCGTTTAAGTACTCTGGAATTCCGGTGAGTCAGACCGTTACTGTTTGAGTTTAGGCCTTGTTAGTCACGTGGGTGGCTAACTGTAACACCCCAACTCAATCCAGATGGGTCTCGCAACTTAACAGCATATACATAAACATGTCACAGCGGAATTCTTTACAATCCAGGACCTTGCCACGGTCTGACTACAGAATATACCGATCATTAGTACAACAACGTTAACCAATTACATATCCTTCTTACAATCCCCTCACATCCTATACATCTTACTAACTCAATTGCCATACGAGTGTACAAGCACAACTCGTAGGCCACACTTAACCCTTCACACTTGTACCCCTTCTTACTCTCGCGGCGGCCGCCTCCTGATGTTCACCTGTGTAGTAAAAACAGCCCCCAAAGGGGGTCAGCACGAATGCTGGTACGATCCTCTCATGGCCCCCAAGCTAACGTGGCTACGACGACTAATTGTCGATAGCATGTAGGTTGATTAAATGCACAACATAATAGTAAATGCTGTAAACAACAATCCAAAATGAACAATTAAAGTTCACGCACAATGAACGACTTAAATGCGTTCCCTCAATTAGAGAGTTAATTGTTTAACTCCTTAAGTTATATTTCCTCTTAATCTTAGTCCATCCTTACCTCACCTCAATCTTAATCTTATCTTAATCTTAGAAACAACCACCCTTTAATAAGGAGTGGATGTAGCTTATCTTAGCCTTAACAGTACAAACCATCCCTTAAAAAGGAATGGTTGCAACTTATCTTAACCTTACCTTAAGTATGCCAACCGTTCTCTCATTGGGAACAGGTTAGCCCTTAGTTCGTTGATTTTTGTAGGGCTTGGTTAACCCTAGCCAGCAGCAGGACACTTACCGGCATAAACAACATTCTTAAATTGTTGGGGATGTTGGCTTGATCCCCCCACGCCATCTTAAAGACACCTACCTTGGACTGGATGTCCAATGTAGCCGAGCCGGCCAACCGACCCAAGGCTACTAGTCCGAGGACTAGTCCTTAATCGGAAGTCGAATCTGCTATAGATACCGAACCCCTTTCCTTAGCATGCATGACCGGAGATCGGTCCCGGGTTTCCTCACTCAAGTTCCAGTTAGTAGTAGTCTCAAGACCATGTTTGTTGGTTAACCTCTTTCGGTTTATATCGTCCCATATTAGGGAGCGTTCCTTAGTCTCACTCATTTCCTTACTAAACGTTGGTTAGTAAGTTCTCACGGTATGTTGTGTTAGTTTTCAAACATCACACAACAATACAATAAATATATTATATATTCCGGTTACATGCTTTATCTTGTTTAGTGAGCACACAAAAACAAATAGCACACAAGCGAGGGACACCTCGTTAGCAAGCAGGTCACAAGAAGAACTGTACCGTTCACCGTTGGTTGTTCGGTTGCTTACTCTCTTCCGGAGTCCAAATTCCCAAGTCCTAAAACATTCATTCAGTTTTAGGTTGTTAATCACTTAACTTAATTCAACTTACTTAAATTACTTACCTCACTTAACTCTTAATGATCCCAACCTAACACTTCTTAAGTCTTACAACTTAATCTTACAAACTTAATCTTAAGTGAATCGCTTCTCCTCATCACTTATACTTATTCATCCACTTAATTATCATTGTTACCCACCAATCATGTCTTAAACAACCTTATAACATCAATACCTAATTATCCTCATCACCATCCTTAAACAAGGTTTTTGGCCAAAACAGTGGCATGTCCGAACTTGTGTCCGGACTTCCCAAGTTCGGACGCAAGTCGAGACTCAAAACTGAAAACAGACGCATGTCCGAACATGTGTCCGGACTTCGGAAGTTCGGACATGGGTCGAGGAAAATCCTAAGTAGAAGCAGGCACTGAACTTGTGTCCGGACTTCCCAAGGTCGGACACAAGTCGAGACTCTGAAAATTTTCACGCAACAGGGCCTGTCCGAACGTCCATGTCCGGACGGATGTTCGGACAAGGCAAAACACTCATTTTCTAAGCCTTCAAACACTTAACCAATATTCACCAAACTTCTCCTAAACCCTCATAATGTCTTCTAACATCATTTAGGCACTTAAACTCACCTTAGAACTTCCACCAAACTCTCCAAAACAACTTCCAAAGATCTTCTCAAACATTTACTAAATTCCTACAAACACTCCTAACACTTGTCATATGATTCCTTTATTTCCAACTTGTACATTTTATCTAAAACTTCGACTAACCAAAGTGTTTCCTTCCCAATCAATATAACTCCTCCTTAACATCATTACATTCCATCTTTGCTTCGTTAAACCTTCCAAGGTCATCTTGCATGTCCATGCACAATTTCTCTTCTTTTCATTTGTTACTCATCACTCCTAAACTCTTGAGCTTACTTATACATTGCTTCCCATTACCTTAACACCTTGACATGGTTCTTCATTTACCCTGACCATGTAACACCCTCCTTAGACATTTCCACCTCTTCTATGCATCTTATTCACCACCCTCATGATCATACTCTCTTTTACATTCCTAGTCATTTTCCTTGACATTTGACAACATTCTCCCACACCTCTCTCTTCCATCACCTAAGTCCACTCATTAACATCTAAACTAAACCTCATTAGTCCACTACTAGCATCATCACGCTTACACAAGGTTCTCAAAACTCTCATTGTTTTACTCTCTAGTTCATACCTAAATCATCTTAAAGCATTATACACCTTTCCATCCAGATTCTTGCACAAGTCTTACCACTCCTCATATCATGACTTTGGTGTGTTCTATGCACCCATCTAAACTCTAATTTCCTCATAGACCATCCTAGGTCATTCTAAACCTCAAGAACTCCTTAGTTAACTCATTTCCACTCAAATTTCTTCATAATGACTCCTAGTAAATCCTAGGTCATATTAATTCACCACCATCACCTAAACACTTATTTTCTACTCAAATTTCGCCATAGCTCCTCTAGTATATTCTCATGCCCAATGCATTGTTTTTCTCACACAATAATCTCACACACACCAAGTCCTTTCTCATCTTATTTTCTCACCCAAATCAACTTATTCACATCATACTCAATATATTGCAATAATCTTAAATTGCATAGCACTAAGACTCTTAAATGACATGGCTCTTAGGCCCTTAAATAACTTAAACTTAAACACTGAATCTCCCACATATAAAAGCTTTCAACCTGCAAATACACCCATCAATCTCATAGTAGTTATAATGCTCTTAAAACTCATCTTAAACTTATATTACTAACTCATTCTCATTGGCTCCTTAGTCACAAGTTCATAAGCTTGTTTAAACTCTTTTTCCTAGGTTATACAACCCATTACCTAATGTAAGCCCTAGGCTACATTGGTACTCATCTAAAACTCATCCCTTAAAACTTAAACCACCATTAGGTAAGCATTTTACCTTGTTTTCTCAAGCTTATCTTAACTTCCTCCTTAGACCATCTTCTTGCGTGAATCTCGGCCACCACTTAAACTTCCTTTGCCAATGTTCTAACCAATATTAAATGACTCACATGAGTACTAAACAATACACTAACCTCAAGGAATGAAAACCTAGGTTAGAAATGTGTTCTAAGGCATAAAAGTGGATGATACCTTTGAAGTCTCAAAGTAGACTTGGGCATTGAATGAAATAGGACCTCCACTAGTCCTTGGTGAATAAATCAAGCTAGAACAAGGCATAAAAACAAGGCCCCATGAGTAGTAATTTCGGCCATGTGGAAGGAATGATGGAAACATGGTTTTTCTTACATTTTCTTTACTTACTTAAGAATGGAGAAGCTAATGAGCTCTTCAAACTTGATTTTCCCCCATCAATGGAGATTTCCCATGGCTCAAAAATGAAGCTTTTCCAATTTTGTAAAGATAGAAAGCTAGAGCTTGAGCTAACTAAGAGATATATGTGTTTAGTTTTTGATTTGGAGCTAAAATGAGCAAGTTATGGACACTTGAAGGTGGAGCAAGAATGGAGGCTTCTCTTACGTGAATGGAGAAGGGAGGAGGTGAAGAAACCGTGTGAAGAGGAGGAATGAAGAGAGAGAAGAAGAAAGGTAGGCTAATATAAGATATTTGCTTTAATAAAGCAAATAGTACTCCTTTTACTTATCTCTTCTTTTCTTCCTTATTTGACTACTTGTGGTGACTCATCCTCCCTTATAAAACCGGCCCCCTATCTTAAATATGGCTAGTCATGGTCTTTGTTGACCAACTAATTAGCTTATATTGATTAAAACTTAAACTAGTCACCATTTGGCACTATTCACAAATTAGTGCACATATTTCTGAAATTTTTGATTTCCCATTGATTTAGGCTTCCTAATGTGATACTAATTAGTAAAAATGTTGATTAAAGAGTAATGATGGACATTTAGCCACTCAAAACTCAATTCTAAGACAATTTCTCAAAAATGTGCTTTAAGACTTCTTAAAGCACATTTTGTGTTTTAACTTGTTTTCAAGCTTGGTTTTCTTTGCTAATTGATTTAAAATGTCCATTAGCATATTAATAAAGTCTTATAATGGTATTTGGGTGCTAATCAAAGTCACTCCAAGCTTAGAGCACGTTTTTGCCCTGATTGCCCTTAAGGCACTTTCTTGTGTTTTCCTTGGTTTAAATTGTCTACCAATCTTTCTAAGGCATATTCTAGCCTTACTACATCATAATTTGATATTTACTTAGCATACTTAGGTTTGGGGTATTTCAATCTACCCCCCTTAAAAGAACTTTGTCCCCAAAGTTCCCATGCACCTTATCTTATTAGGATACATATCTTACCTCATTCCTCAGATCATATAGATCATACTTATGTATACTTAAACTCATTGGATCATTAGATCCGCCATATTCTTATACTTAAATATCACACAACATGCTTAAGCATGTATAGCACTCAAAATTCCCTTTGTTCCTTTTGATGATTAAAACATTCACATAATTTCCAACGTATTCTCCCATGTCACCGGTCCGCAGACAATGGCTCATTCGTCCTCGTCACCATGGGCCCGAATACAAAACACTCTGCTCTCCCCATGTCACCGGTCCGAAGACAAAGGCTCGTGCGTCCTCGACTTCATGGGCGAGACTCAGTAAAAAGGTAATCCTTTTTACGAGGTCATGTGAGGAATAATTCCTCTAATTAAAAATACAATCAACTCCAATTTCGTTTTATCCTAAGGCCTCTATCCATAGTGTGATTTAATTGTGACCACTGGTAGGGAGTTTCAGGAATCATCCTATCATGATGTGATCAGCATCAGTGTAGAACTATCCTTCCACCCCAATTTGTGTTCGGTTTCCCTTGATCCCTAGAAAATCAAGTTCCACCTCCCACGTCATTTTCAAACATCAAATAATTCACTCATGTCCAATTTTCTATCTTTTTAGTCTTTCTAATCGTAATCAATACATCTCCAAGGTGTGGACTCAGTCCATCGACATTCCCAATTCATCTCTTAGTAATTACCTCAAGACTTAAATTCCTACTAAGTTCCATAACTGTCTCATACCAATTCTCACCATCTTATATCTCATAACATTACTATCTTCTTCCTCATGCTCATGTCAAATTGTATCTCATAATGTTATCTTATTCTTATCTCACACATAGTCTCATATCGACTCATACCTCATATATTCTTATTTCTTAAGTCTCTTTAATCCTCTTCCTTAATTCTCTTAACTTGTACTCACACCGGAGTTAACAAGACAGGTACTTAATATGTATGGCATTCACATCTTCTGTGTGCAATAACCATGATTTATCTCAAAATGTTTATGCAAAACATATTCTCATATTCTTTTGTGTGCTATGCACACCGTAGTTTATGTACTAAGTACTCAAACATACGATAAGCGGTTTTTGCTCTACCCCCCTTAAAATGGATTACGCCCACGTAATCAACACCATCACATTCTTGGACATAAGTTCAAGATGTCTAATTCTCACCAAGCATTCTAGCTTCCACGTCATCTATTTTACTTATAATTCGATCAAAAATGACTTAGTCTCTGTATCGAGGATTCTTAATGGTACTTGTACCATTTCCTTAACTTAGTTTGGTCTTATCTCAAAGGTAGTGGTCTGCTAGCTTCCGCTGCGCGACTCTGATAATCTTAGGCTTAACTGCCTTTCTAATCGTCCATAGTATTGTATATCCTTCTGCCTCCTTACAGTTTAGGAATATTGGTCTCTCAATGGACGCGTGTTATCTTTATATATACACGGCCTTAATGAGTTGTAACTCGTCTATCCAATCTCCTTGAAGGTCTTATGCTCATACTCTTAGTATTTTCTCGAATGTCTAAATCGTTCTCTCCAACTGACCTTTGGTCTGAGGATGATTCCTAATCTGAAACTACTGTTTAGTGCTTATTGCACTTTACAGTTTAATCTTATTCATCTTAAGACATGTCCTATGTCTATACTTAACAATCCGTGCTTCTCGCACTTCATAGTCCTTAATTATTTGTTCTCTGATTCCCTTGCGTTGCTGGTTCAACTGAATTCTTCTCTTCGACTGTTTGTGGTAATGGCTGCTCTTGTCTGATCTTGTGTTGTTGTCCGTGATACGGAGTCGACTACCTCCCGTGTTCCTTACACCACTCGTCTACATGCATGGGGTACCTTACTGGTACATTACTACTTACCCAACTAACTCATAAATGAGCGTGTCAGGCCTGCAAGCCCCTGTGGGGTGCAGTCGTCCCACGTCTCGTTTTAGTAAACTCATAGTGTCCGTCACGTTTAGCTATTGCTAATTATGAAGTATTCTGTTGTCGATCTCCTCTTTCATCGTTCCATAATAACATTTATTGTTCTTCTTGAAGTTAATCAAGGGAAATCCATTTACTGTGTTCTTGGGTATGGTATGCTCCAGCTCCTTTCCGTATTCTGTATTGATTCTATTTCTTAGTAGCTTAGGTCTCTTTCCATAAAGCCTCTTATCTTCTTTCTCATATTCATTCTATTAGGAATGCACTTCCAGTTCCTTAAGGAATGGGTTGTGTGCTTCCTGTGTAATCTTACCAAACCAGGTCCAGACTACTGGCATCAATGCACAGTTTGTCTACCATCTTATTTTCTTACCTATGGTGGTCTTAATTCATAAATCTAATTACCTCAGTGTCAATATTTGACGGCTCTTACATAACGGTCGCTTTACCGCACACCATGGCTTAATCCCCTTATATAAATATTATACTCACGACCACTGCTACCGTGGTAGTTGGCCTCTAACATGTTGCCCATTGATGGTGCAACTACTTACTCATTTACTCTAACATCTTATCTTATATATTCAATTCCTTCCTGGTGTAAACACGCTAGGGTTTCTTTAATTCCGGTGTTTGGCGGTTGTCATACCGTGCTGTAAAATAGTTGACTCCTAATACGTAGGTGTTCTGCTCCAATCTCAGATTTGTAAGTAGGTTAATTTCTCTCGCTTTCTTTCATCCTTAGTGATGTTATCTACCATGTAATTTAACTGGTTCCTGAAGAAGTCATCCGCTGAGTCACAAGCTCTTCTGAGCATTGGTCACTTGACGTGCCATAATGTGCACTCACAATGTCTATCTCTGACAATTACTAATTCTTACATCCTGGGTGTTGAATATGGGGTCTATCTCTGCAACCTTCCTTATTACTCAAGTGTATCTAATATGTTCTAAAGTAATCTCAAGTTTACAGTTTCCATCCTCTAACAAAAGCGTATTGCATTTCTAATAAGTGAAAGCCCTTTTGAGGGGTTCATTCCCACTCATGGCCTCACAACAAGGAGAGGTATCCCCACCCTAAAAGGCATGGTTCGTTCTCCGCCCCTGTCCTTAGCATTATCTCAATATTCTCTTTGGTACCCTTTCTTGGTAATGTTTCTTTCCCAATCTAAGTTATAGGTTTGGTAACCGTTTCATCTACAATTGTAGTTCCTCGTGGCTTAAACAGCTCTCTTATACTTACTTGCCCTCGGGCTCTGATGTGGTTAACATCCTTGCTCGTAGGCTCTTAGTGCTTAATGTCTCATTCATTACTTATATTCCTACTCATCCGTAGGTCATCCTGATAGGTTCTGATCCTTAACACTATCTACCGTTAGGTTTACATACTAAATGTAGTATTGGGTTTCATGGTAAGTCACTGCATCCTGCTTCCTGCTATGGAAGTTTATTCAGTATTCTGAGGTTACTTAGTGTCTTTGACAATACTGTCCGTTTTATTAGACCTATGTCTTTTAGCAAATAAGGATAAGTTCGTATTAGGCGTTTGCCTAAAGGTGTCCAAGTTGGATATCATCCAGTCATCTTATACTTCCATCTCAACGCTTCGTTCAACTTCCGTTGACTATGCCACCCGTTGATGATCAATCATACTTGGGTGTTAATGAGTTAAACAAACATATTAACTGTCATTCATCAGTTTTTCGGCTCGACTATGCCCGCTCTGTGGGGGTAGTCCTATGAGCTTTCCTTTTCCAGGGTTGTACGACTTTAATCCTTAGTAGGTTATAGCTTACGCTTATTTTCTTTATCCTTGTTTTCTGGGTTTTCTAACATCTTCATTGAAGAATGTTGTTATTGGTATCCTTAATGGTCACTCTGGGAGTCTTTTCCCATTTTCGTTGGAAGTCGTTCAGTCGACTACCTTTATTGTATCTCTGATACATTCCATGAATGTTGTTACTTACGTAGTGTATTTGCTCGGATCATTGAGCGATCTCTTAGGTTCCTCTTTGAGATCCGGGTTGGTGTTCTTACCGCACTGTCGGTTGTTGTTGTCGTAGTACGTTGTACTGTTGCTAACATTCATATGGTCTAATATTATGTCCAAGTTCCGCTCCCGGCTGACTGGTGTGTCACCTCATCTCATCATGGTCAGGCCGTCGGGCCTTTCCAAGGTCTTATTCTTCCATTCATAAGGACTTACAATCCGGTATTAATATGTGTTGCAACCGTAGAGTTTTCCTATCTTGCCATGATGGCTTTCCGTGTAGCTTAACCGTGGTAGCACTTGCTATGGCAAGTGCGCCATGCAGGATGGGCTATTGGTGCAAGGTACATTGGAAGTGATGCTTCCTTCTAATTCCCATGTAATTGGTAGTCTTCGGGACTCCTTCGATAATATTTTATTTTGGATAACTGACCTTCCGGCAGTTTCCTTGTTGTTTGACAGTACTGTCATTTATCAGGGCGTTCCTCTTTCTGAGGGAACCCCTTAATATTTCCCTATTTCTTAATCCTCGCTCTAGTCTCCACACATCTTGTTGTGGTTACCAAGTAATGATTCTTCTTTAGGCACTATATCGTAGTCCTATTCCGGTATACAATTTGTATAAGTTCCTACCGTCGTCCGCGTTATGTTGGCCAGGTTTTGTAACCTTCCCATTGTATGGTGGGTTTGGAGTTCCCGTTTTCTAACTGGACTTTCCAGTAGTCTCAGTCCTCATGCTTTGTATTAACCTACTGTTATGCTTCTTCTTCGGCCACTGTCCGGTACTCATGTCCTTTCCCTTTTCCTTATCCAATGCCTCGTAGTGCTTTACTTACCATTGGTATTGCGGTTATTTCGACTGCGTAGCATGTCGACCCTTGTTGCCGGTAATTACCGTTCCCTTACTGATAGTATTCCATAGGTAGCGCCTGTTTCTCGGTTGCGCTCCATTGAAAACCTCCAAGTTCTCCGTAACTGTTGTGCAACAAGATCTTTCTCGTATTTCTTACTGTTAGCTAACTGCCAGATCGGGTCTCCCCGAGTAAGAGAAGGCTTTCTTCTCTCTGGCGTTTGTTCCACATATTCAGGGTTAGGGATGTGGAGGGCGGGTCTAGGTACTATGGATGTCCGGTAAGCACCGGGAAGTTCTGACTAACGCACCTCTCACTCTACCTCTTAACCCTTAACCCATAACTCAATCTCAGCCTCAATATTCTCCTAAGTTCGGTATTTCTTGTCTTCATAGCGTAACTACGCTCTGATACCACTTTTTGTAACACCCCAACTCAATCCAGATGTGGTCTCGCAACTTAACAACATATACATAAACATGTCATAGCGGAATTCTTTTCCAGGACCTTGCCATCACTGACTACATAATTACCGATCATTAGTAACAACAACCTTAACCATTACATATCCTTCTTACAATCCCCTCATCCTATACATCTTACTAACTCAATTGCCATAACGAGTGTACAAGCACAACTCGTAGGCCACACTTAACGCTTCACACTTGTACCCCTTTCTTACTCTCGCGGCGCGCCTCCTGATGTTCACCTGTGTATAGTAAAAACAGCCCCAAAGGGGTCGCATGAATGCTGGTACGATCCTCTCATGGCCCCCAAGCTAACGTGGCTACGACGACAATTGTCGATATCTGGAGGTTGATTAAGAGCCACAACATAATAGTAAATGCTGTAAACAACAATCCAATAGGAACAATTAAAGTTCACGCACAATGAACGACTTAAATGCGTTTCCCTCAATTAGAGAGTTAATGTTTAACTCCTTAAGTTATATTTCCTCTTAATCTTAGTCCATCCTTACCTCACCTCAATCTTAATCTTATCTTAATCTTAGAAACAACCACCCTTTAATAGGAGTGGATGTAGCTTATCTTAGCCTTAACAATACAAACCATCCCTTAAAAAGGAATGGTTGCAACTTATCTTAACCTTACCTTAAGTATGCCAAACCGTTCTCTCATGGGGAACAGGTTAGCCCTTAGTCGTTGTTTATTTTTGTAGGGCTTGGTTAACTCTAGCCAGCAGCAGGACACTTACCGGCAATAAACCATTCTTAAATTGTTGGGGATGTAGGCTTGATCCCCCCACGCCATCTTAAAGCCACCTACCTTGGAACTGGATGTCCAATGTAGCCGAGCCGGCCAACCGACCCAAGGCTACTAGTCCGAGGACTAGTCCTTAATCGGAAGTCGAATCTGCTATAGATACCGACCCCCTTTCCTTAGCATGCATGAACCGGAGATCGGTCCCGGGTTTCCTCACTCAAGTTCCAGTTAGCAGTAGTCCAAGACCATGTTTGTTGGTAACCTCTTTCGGTTATATCGTCCCATATTAGGGAGCGTTCCTTAGTCTCACTCATTTCCTTACTAAACGTTGGTTAGTAAGTTCTCACGGTATGTTGTGTTAGTTTTCAAACATCACACAACAATACAATAAATATAATATATTCCGGTTACATGCTTTATCTTGTTTAGTGAGCACACAAAAACAAATAGCACACAAGCCGAGGGACACCTCGTTAGCAAGCAGGTCACAAGAAGAAACTGTTTACGTTCACGTTGGTTGTTCGGTTGCTTACTCTCTTCCGGAGTCCAAATTCCCAAGTCCTAAAACATTCATTCAGTTTTAGGTTGTTAATCACTTAACTTAATTCAACTTACTTAAATTACTTACCTCACTTAACTCTTAATGATCCCAACCTAACACTTCTTAAGTCTTACGACTTAATCTTACAAACTTAATCTTAAGTGAATCGCTTCTCCTCATCACTTATACTTATTCATCCACTTAATTATCATTGTTACCCACCAATCATGTCTTAAACAACCTTATAACATCAATACCTAATTATCCTCATCATTTCCCATCCTTAAACAAGGTTTTTGGCCAAAACAGTGGCATGTCCGAACTTGTGTCCGGACTTCCCAAGTTCAGACGCAAGTCGAGACTCAAAACTGAAAACAGACGCATGTCCGAACATGTGTCCGGACTTCGGAAGTTCGGACATGGGTCGAGGAAAATCCTAAGTAGAAGCAGGCACGTCCGAACTTGTGTCCGGACTTCCCAAGGTCGGACACAAGTCGAGACTCTGAAAATTTTCACGCAACAGGGCCTGTCCGAACGTCCATGTCCGGACGGATGTTCGGACAAGGCAAAACACTCATTTTCTAAGCCTTCAAACACTTAACCAATATTCACCAAACTTCTCCTAAACCCTCATAATGTCTTCTAACATCATTTAGGCACTTAAACTCACCTTAGAACTTCCACCAAACTCTCCAAAACAACTTCCAAAGATCTTCTCAAACATTTACTAAATTCCTACAAACACTCCTAACACTTGTCATATGATTCCTTATATTTCCAACTTGTACATTTTATCTAAAACTTCGACTAACCAAAGTGTTTCCTTCCCAATCAATATAACTCCTCCTTAACATCATTACATTCCATCTTTGCTTCGTTAAACCTTCCAAGGTCATCTTGCATGTCCATGCACAATTTCTCTTCTTTTCATTTGTTACTCATCACTCCTAAACTCTTGAGCTTACTTATACATTGCTTCCCATTACCTTAACACCTTGACATGGTTCTTCATTTACCCTGACCATGTAACACCCTCCTTAGACATTTCCACCTCTTCTATGCATCTTATTCACCACCCTCATGATCATACTCTCTTTTACATTCCTAGTCATTTTCCTTGACATTTGACAACATTCTCCCACACCTCTCTCTTCCATCACCTAAGTCCACTCATTAACATCTAAACTAAACCTCATTAGTCCACTACTAGCATCATCATGCTTACACAAGGTTCTCAAAACTCTCATTGTTTTACTCTCTAGTTCATACCTAAATCATCTTAAAGCATTATACACCTTTCCATCCAGATTCTTGAACAAGTCTTACCACTCCTCATATCATGACTTTGGTGTGTTCTATGCACCCATCTAAACTCTAATTTCCTCATAGACCATCCTAGGTCATTCTAAACCTCAAGAACTCCTTAGTTAACTCATTTCCACTCAAATTTCTTCATAATGACTCCTAGTAAATCCTAGGTCATATTAATTCACCACCATCACCTAAACACTTATTTTCTACTCAAATTTCGCCATAGCTCCTCTAGTATATTCTCATGCCCAATGCATTGTTTTTCTCACACAATTATCTCACACACACCAAGTCCTTTCTCATCTTATTTTCTCACCCAAATCAACTTATTCACATCATACTCAATATATTGCAATAATCTTAAATTGCATAGCACTAAGGCTCTTAAATGACATGGCTCTTAGGCCCTTAAATAACTTAAACTTAAACACTGAATCTCCCACATATAAAAGCTTTCAACCTGCAAATACACCCATCAATCTCATAGTAGTTATAATGCTCTTAAAACTCATCTTAAACTTATATTACTAACTCATTCTCATTGGCTCCTTAGTCACAAGTTCATAAGCTTGTTTAAACTCTTTTTCCTAGGTTATACAACCCATTACCTAATGTAAGCCCTAGGCTACATTGGTACTCATCTAAAACTCATCCCTTAAAACTTAAACCACCATAGGTAAGCATTTTACCTTGTTTTCTCAAGCTTATCTTAACTTCCTCCTTAGACCATCTTCTTGCGTGAATCTCGGCCACCACTTAAACTTCCTTTGCCAATGTTCTAACCAATATTCAATGACTCACATGAGTACTAAACAATACACTAACCTCAAGGAATGAAAACCTAGGTTAGAAATGTGTTCTAAGGCATAAAAGTGGATGATTACCTTTGAAGTCTCAAAGTAGACTTGGGCATTGAATGAAATAGGACCTCCACTAGTCCTTGGTGAATAAATCAAGCTAGAACAAGGCATAAAAACAAGGCCCCATGAGTAGTAATTTTCGGCCATGTGGAAGGAATGATGGAAACATGGTTTTTCTTACATTTTCTTTACCTTAAGAGAATGGAGAAGCTAATGAGCTCTTCAAACTTGATTTTCCCCCATCAATGGAGATTTACCATGGCTCCAAAATGAAGCTTTTCCAATTTTGTAAAGATAGAAAGCTAGAGCTTGAGCTAACTAAGAGATATATGTGTTTAGTTTTTGATTTGGAGCTAAAATGAGCAAGTTATGGACACTTGAAGGTGGAGCAAGAATGGAGGCTTCTCTTACGTGAATGGAGAAGGGAGGAGGTGAAGAAAACCGTGTGAAGAGGAGGAATGAAGAGAGAGAAGAAGAAAGGTAGGCTAATATAAGATATTTGCTTTAATAAAGCAAATAGTACTCCTTTTACTTATCTCTTCTTTTCTTCCTTATTTGACTACTTGTGGTGACTCATCCTCCCTTATAAAACCGGCCCCCTATCTTAAATATGGCTAGTCATGGTCTTTGTTGACCAACTAATTAGCTTATATTGATTAAAACTTAAACTAGTCACCATTTGGCACTATTCACAAATTAGTGCACATATTTCTGAAATTTTTGATTTCCCATTGATTTAGGCTTCCTAATGTGATACTAATTAGTACACATGTTGATTAAAGAGTAATGATGGACATTTAGCCACTCAAAACTCAATTCTAAGACAATTTCTCAAAAATGTGCTTTAAGACTTCTTAAAGCACATTTTGTGTTTTAACTTGTTTTCAAGCTTGGTTTTCTTTGCTAATTGATTTAAAATGTCCATTAGCATATTACTAAAGTCTTATAATGGTATTTGGGTGCTAATCAAAGTCACTCCAAGCTTAGAGCACGTTTTTGCCCTGATTGCCCTTAAGGCACTTTCTTGTGTTTTCCTTGGTTTAAATTGTCTACCAATCTTTCTAAGGCATATTCTAGCCTTACTAAATCATAATTTGATGTTTACTTAGCATACTTAGGTTTGGGGTATTTCACTAACGGCATTGTATCACCCACCTTTTGTGTTGGTATTTTCCGCCGCGAATGTAATGAAAAATGAGACACTTAGGCGTTAATGATGTGATTGGCTGTAGGGGTGTTAAACGCTCGGGCGCTAGGATCACATAAACAGACATAAATAGCGACCAGTCATCAGAGACACAAAACAAAGCCTATGTAGCGACCGGTCACTCACAACCGGTCAAGTAGCTAAAATAGAAGTAGCTATAGCTAAAATAGAAGTAGCTATAACGACCAGGCACCTGTGCCCAGTCGGATAGTTAGAAACAAGAAATATGGAAGATAGAATAAGATATCTTAGATATTTTAGTGACAGTCTGGCAAAAGGAAGATAGGCAGGCAAGTCTAGGAGATCACTATAAATAAAAGAACACCCCCCACCCGAGAAAGGATCACACAATCAGGATTATACTAAGTCTTTCTTCATTATGTTATTTCCTGAAAGCTCTCTTTCTCCTTTAGCATGGTTCTCTTAGTAACAAGGTAATTCGTTGGAATAACTTGACATAGATGGTAGGATGAAATGGATTAAGAACTAGGGTCGACTGAAAGGAAGGGAGAACATTCCCCTTCAGACTCACCGTACAAGCCTCGGATAGACAGACTTAGGATCAGATCGATGAAAGGAGGATTTTCCCCTTTTCAATGCCAAACTTCCGTAGACACCGGTTAAGATGATAAGGCTCAACAATATCCATCATGTGGAGACGCCAAATGATAAGTGGTGAAATAATGTATTTATAGGGTCTTTATTCACCTTCATTTCATGTAACTGTTGACCTATGTCACCACTTTATAGTGCATTTCGTGATCATTAGTGATCTTATACTTTTGATCTATTCTAATAGGTAAAAGCTTAATTGAGCATGATTTTAGAGACTCACAAGATGTTGTTGCCAAACTTTATTGCTATGAGAAGTGTGCCAAGAACAATGGGTCAAATGGGGATTATTTCGATGCAGTATGATTGTTTCTGGTGGCAACCTACCCAGAGGACCACCCCTGTAGATCGGAAGTTGGAGTTTCATCTTTGTTAAGGACCGCCCTTGCCGACCGCCCATAAGGTTCGGTCGAAAGCTACATTTTGTTTCTGTTACGAACCGTCTCAGCCGACCGCCCCTGTGGGTCGGTCGGGTTAAGTTCGCGCACGTGCTTTCGTTTTTTAGAGGCAACCGTCCCAGACGACCACCCCATAGGGTCAGTCGGAACGGGAATTTGCCCAAAATTGAGTTGTAAAAATGGGAATTTTTGGACACACTTCCACAACTCAAAAGAAGAGAGATATATAGGTGATTTTAGAGAGCAAAAGAAGAAGAGAAAGAAGAGAAGAAAGATCTCACCTTCTCCAAGCTTCCAACCTCCATTAATGGCTTCTTCTTACTCATTTGTTGCTTTTCTCCTCTCTCTACTTGAGTAGACTCCATTTGTATCCCAGGATGAGGTTTGACCCTAAAATGCTCATTGAATGCTTGTAGACCTAGCTCATTTGTGATACTTATTTTATCCTCTTCAAGGTTTAATTAATGCTCTAATTTGATTAATTATTGCATTTTTGGTGATTCCTTTCGATATATGATTTTTGGATTAGGATTGTGACCAAGAAGAGATGAACCCTAACTTTTACACTCTTGATTTTGGGGGTAAAACCTTAGGGCTACTATTGAAGATCTTGTGTTTAATGCGATCTAATGACTTTAACCTTATTTAAGTGAAGAGGTTTGATTAATTAGATAAGAGTTAGTTGGTTCATGTATTGGGGAACCTTTATTTTAGCTCTAATAGACAAAGTTTGAATGAGTTATGTTTGTGGGTTTATATGAGTGATTTAGGTGATTCCCCACTATCCTAGGGTACTCCTTCACCCATTCCATCCGAACCAATTTAGATTATCTTTTTACTGTTTTTATTGTGTCAATCGAACAACTAAGCTTGCCTCCGGCTAAACCCCATTTACCGTTCTTTATTTCAATAACTAGATTACCGAGACTAGGGAGATAGAACCAATTTCATTGTGGATACGACATTTGTTGTACTACATCGATTAGGTGCACTTGTCTATTCCCTGCATTTATTTATCTACATTGTTATATAGTTTGCTCAACACCAAACCATCAGAACCGATCATGCTAGACGCTCAATGAGTCCACCCCAAATGGGGTCAGGACGACCTTATAATTTCAAATATTGACTGTATTTGTCAACTAATTCTAATAAGTTTATAAATAAGGGTTAATTATTAAATTCAATGTACCATACCTGGTCGAGTCTGAGGGCATCAAAACATTTGCTCGATACTCTAAGAGTCTGTTGCGGTCTGAAATATGTCAGCCCTTAATCCTGACAAACCCCATCGCATATGGGAGAGTGGAGGTGGTATTCTGCATTTGATGATGACCAACACCTAGGAAATACTCATAGATCCAACACTGCAAAATTTTTAAAACTTTTAATACTCTTGCTAACATATTTAATTGTACTTGTGGGGGTAAGGGATTCAAGTCGTTTTCAACTTTATACCACTAGTAGGGTAAGACACCCTGTGATGGTCTTCGTCTCAGCAGGAGAAGAGACTCCGGGAGTTTTCTGTACTGGTAGGCTAGTGTAGCACCGCCCAACCTGCAGTCTGGTATGAAGTCGATGTTCTACAGGGGCCAGCAAGTGTAGGGGTGCATCCTGTAATTTCTCTTATTGGGGAACAGTGTGCAATCAAGCAAACAGAACAGAAAATCACAAGCCTCACAAGCATACGTGTGGCATATGAGTGGCCACACCACTCCCTAACCTTACTGTAGGGGTGCCGACCTTGTGGTACCACCTCTGCTCCTTCACCACATTTGACAGAAGGAAGGCCTAACACCTCAGTAAGTGCAGTCAGCGTATGGTCCAAACTCAGCTCTGGCAGTGCTACACCTCCAAGCAACTTCTCTAGGGCCTCAAAAGTAACAACTTTCCCCTGTATCGATAGGCTCATGATGTAGTAGATGTCATGCAAAGTGATCGTAATCTCATTAAATGGTAGGTGGAAGGTGTTGGTGTCCGGCTGCCACTTCTCCATGAAGGCTGATATCAACGCCAAATCCAAATATCTGTGGGAACAGTCACGAAGATGCGCTAACCCACTGTCTCTCACCACCTCCTTAGCCCTCTCGTGGATAAAGGTATAAGCAGACCACTTATCAAGTAAAGTGACTATAGAAGTAAACGTTAAACAACCACGCTCCTAGAGATATAACATAGATATAAGTTTTCATGTGTACCATTTCTATTGTTTATATAAATTTTTAAAATTTTAAAATCTTCATACTATTATCATACTTTAGTTCATGAATTATAATATTAATCAACGAAAATGACAAATTTAAATCTTTATAGTGAATTATTTCCTCATGCTTAGTACCCATAATATAATATTAAACAATCAAAATTAACATGTCTAAACATTAAGGATAACAATAATAATGAGATAAACATCACTCATTGCCACACATCGAGAGCAACATGTCCGCCAAAACTTCATAGCAGGATGACATCTAAAGGACCACCGGCAATCGGGACACACTCTGGGGTGATGAATCAGTCACTGGGTATCTGACCTTGAGTTGGTGCCTCTCCTCCACCGATGTTGCGTAGGCATCTGGAGCAGGAAGGACTAACTGCTCTCCAACCGTGTATTGGTCCTTCTCATCATCGTCGTTATCGTCTGACGTGAACCACCTTCTCAGTGACATAA
This sequence comes from Limonium bicolor, assembly GCA_023374045.1. Classification (NCBI taxonomy): domain Eukaryota; kingdom Viridiplantae; phylum Streptophyta; class Magnoliopsida; order Caryophyllales; family Plumbaginaceae; genus Limonium; species Limonium bicolor. The sequence continues at coordinate 170,355,009 of CM041780.1, read as the reverse complement.
ACTTTTGATGTACAGAAGACAGACTAGTGCATGTGGCAGGTTGCGAAGAGCTAGGAAGAGCAACAACATGGTGGGGAAATGAAACCAGCAAGCGCTCTTGATGTGTCCCCGACGTGTCGTGGACATATCGTGGACTTTAATAAAACTTGATAGCTTAGGAATGGACACGAGATAAACTTAAACTGGAATCTCGGGATAGTTTTGACTTTACCCCTAAAGTCGTCAACCCTCTCCTAACTATTGGCCTATGGTTCACCGACCGTTCCCCGACCTGTCGTTCTATCAAATACCCAATGTATTGATACTCTAACCCAGTCTTATCTAGCTCACCAACTCTCTAGCACTTACACACACTCCTAAGTCTGATCCACGCTTGCCCAGATAATCTCTATCTTTTTCTCTCATACAGGCTTACTTACATATGGAATAAATGCAAGTATTTATACACGGTTGTTAGGATGTAACTACCGTTCTATTAATCCCTAGATTCTAGGAGTCGACTACAACTTTGATTATTTACATAACAGCCACACTAGACTTGCAGAGATTCTTCAACTTGATCTGGAGGCTTGAACCACGTGTCGTCTTATGGTTGGTCAAGTTGGCGGCAGCCCTCTTGATAGGTTGATCACCACTTGTGTGCCCCACTTTCCTGATTCTGTCTGCCTCATTAAATGCTCATAAATGCCCTATTCTGAATTCATTACGGCTATGTAATTATGTTCATTTATAGCTTTGTTATCTTGTGCATTAATGAACTTCTCCTTTTATCGTGAATAAGTTGCCTAAGTGGATGTATGTGTTTTATCAGAATGTGTTGATCCCTTGCAATCTTCTGTCTTTGGTTTTCATCTTTAAGCATGAGAGATATCTTCGTGCGGTGTCTGACTGGTTGTCTATGCTAGAAGTCCTACGGAGCTCTCGCAGACAGGTGCCCGACTGGTTGGGCACATGTCGTGGATTGAGTGCGCTAGCAACCTTGCATGCTAAGCCACTTATTCACCTGTCTATCTGAATCATGAATCTTGACAAATGCATTAGATAGACAATACAAGGCTTGCTATCATCAAAACTAAAGGATCTTGTCTTAACAATTTCCCCCTTTTTGATGATGTCAACCTATACATTTATATGTACTTTGGCAATTCAAAAATTGAGAGATTCCCCCTAAGAAGGATTCCCCCTAAGTTTGTTAAGGGTTTTACGTATAAAAAACTTTAACGAATGATAGCAATAAGTGACAACTTTTATGCACAATAAGTGACAACTTTTATGTTATACTATGACCAAAGTAGATAAAGTTTTCATTCAGATTTACATAATACAAGGACGATAGACATAGTATCACAAGTACTATCACAAGTACATATACTTTTCTTCCCCCTTTGTCATACAGCAAAATAGGGAGCAACTACACGACATAAGATATTGTAAAGGCCATGACATTCCATAGAGTATAAACTACAAAACATGATCAAGATAATCTAGATGGAGTGACGTAGTTGGGTATCCCATTCATAATCTTCTGAGCCAAAAGGTCCCTCCTCCAAAAAAGCGGTTTTGGTCCAAGAGGGTTTGGCTTTGGTAGGATTGATCAAAGGTGATTCAGCTATGTTAGAAAGGTCGGACTCATAAGACTCTATGGTGAACTCCATGCAGTGTGGAGTACATGTATGTGATAGAGTGACACTTGAGGTGATAGACCAAGCTGTAAGGGAGTCGGAGTCTGGTTGAACATAGCTTTAGGCGACGTATTTCTTTGGATGTTTAGTGGCCATAAACTTGCGAATGGTGGAGTGAATGGTTTTCTCATTCGAGATAGATGAGCTTTGTGGTGTTTAAGCCATTATGGAGATGTGAATGACTGAGTGTGAGTGGCAGATGGAGTGAGCAAGTTTTTATAGACAGTTTGGATATGCTCAACGACTGATCGGTGAGTGGCATTAAATGAAGTGCTACGTCTTGTGGGCTATGTTTGTAGGCTTTTTGGGTGTCAATGTCCGAGATTGGATTAGTGGAATGGATGAGACTAAATATCTCATATCATTTTGCAGTTTTTAATCAAGGAAGAAGCAGCCAAGACAATAAATTATTTCGTAGCCATCATAGGCATTCTAGTATACAAAAACCAGTTGCATTTTCATTGATATCAAAAGGTACTTTGAAACAGATATTCAACGATAAGATAAAACATTTGATGGAAAAGAAAAATCTAGTCCTAACTCTAACTCTCACGGTTTCACTCGAGTCTCTAGGAGACCAAGAACACTCAGGCTATATGAGAATCTATAAAATCTATTGCTCCTTGAATCATGTGATGAATACTTGGTTCAGTGGAGACAGCCTGCACAACGGTAAGAGTGATTCTTACTCGCTGAAGAACATCCCGAGTTGAAGTATCCAGACTGGTTCCCGACCTGTCATGGGCCGGTGAGAGACTTCTCTTTCTCTTGAGTCCTGAAGCTCTTACTGTTGGTCGAGGTTCTGATCCTGCTTCCTCACTCTTTATGGGCTTATGGATGGCAACGAGCTTATCTCCCTTAGTCTTTATCACCATCTTGGATAGCATCTTAGAGTAGATGCAGACCTGAGCGGTGCGTGCGCACTCGTGGAACCTGTCGGTGTCCACTCCATTCTCTAGAGATGCCGCGGTGACCACTCCCCCATGCACCAGACCTTGGTTCACTTGATGACTCTCATCTATGGTGATGAGAATCATGGCTAGCAAATCGATTTTCTCCTTGGTCTTGAGTGCAAACAACAGCCTCACATCCTGGGCATTGACTATGTGAGTGCGTTGGTTCCTTGGGGTGATGTTGTGGGTGACTAAGCTGAAGAGGACTCTGTCTGTGATGGACATGTCCACGGCATTGAAGTTTTTCATCGTTGCTCCTTTGTTGAGCAGGTTGACCATCTTCCCTCCTTGGTGTCCTAGGTCATTCCAAGTTGTTTCCTTGGGGATGACCAGACCTTCTGGCTCTAGATTGAAAGTCTTGCAAATCCAAGACTTGGAGATGGTAATTTGAGTCGTTTGGACCGTTGATAGGAGGTGGTCATCATCTTCATCACTCTAGAGTGGTCCAAGATGTCTCATATGCTCCTTGAGCAGCTCGGTGTAGACAAGGATAGGCTCCTGGAAAAAGTCTACCCATCCTTGGAACTCCGACAGCTCGATGATCTCTCCTAGACCCATCTTCTTCATCCACTCCATATCCATCGTCTTTGGTAAGACGGGACAGGATCGGTCATTGACATTCTCAGCTTTGATCAAGGGAGGCTCTAGCTCCTTGAGCTTCTTTAGTCGCTTCAGGCACTGTGGAGGTTGAGACTTGGCAACTGATTTTTCAGTGTGAACAAGCTCCTTGACCTCTTGAATACTAGGAGAAGCTCTTATCTTTGTTTTCCTCTTTGCCTTCTTCAAATGCTCACACTCCTCGAGCGTGTGGATGACAGGAGATTGCGATTCTGTGTCGGCATCCCTATCCATGTGTTGTCGTTGTGGTGTCGGGGACCTATCAATGACTGGTTCCCCAAAGGCGGCGATAATGTTTGCCTCTTCCTCTGAGTCAGCTGCTATCTCTTGGTGTATCTCCTATACTGAAGCATCTTTTTGTGCTGGTTCATCGTGTTGAACCTCCTCTTCTTCCAGTTGTTGTACAACTGCTTCAATTTCAGCTAAGATAGTCGTTTCTTCTTCATCGGAGAATTGTAGTCGTCGTGTGGCCTTTTCTGGGGTAGAGTGAGATTTTTGTGGTGTTGTTAGCTTTTGAGTACGCTTTGATGCGCGTGTCACGCGACCAATTATAGCGGTGGAATAGCTCTTGGATTTTCTGGATTGCTTTGTGGTGATTTTGGTAGTTTTTGGTGAAGGAGCAGGAGAAGACATTTGTGGATTTTCTATGGGAGCAGGGTTAGGAAGAATAGTAGGCTTGAAGGTGCCGGATTCAATGAGGTGGTAGGTTTTAGGAATATGGGTTTTTATGTACTCTACCTCATTCTCTTGTAGTTCTCCTTATTGTACTACTTTGACCATGAGTTGATCTTCCTCTTCTTTGGTCAGACGAGCAAGAGATCTGGTCGGCTGTATATCAGCCACTTGTTGTAAGGAAACTTCCTTAAGTGTGGCTTTTGCTGTTGATCGTAGAGAAGTCTTGGGTGCCATTTTCTGTGCAGATGATTTTGTACTGGAATTTAAAACTTTTAGATCGGGTGTTCTTTAACGGCTATGAGGCAAGGGATTTTGTTGCACTTAAGCTCACAAGAGTGTTGTAAGAGAGAAGAGAAAATGTTCAGAGTGCTTAGAGAGATTAGAGAGAGTGAGGTCAATAGTGTGACAAGAGAGGAACTCTCGTCGCCCTTTTATAGATATCGAGTAACGGTCGGCGACCACTCCTCGTCCGCTCGCTGACATGTCCTAACAATACTATTCATAACGGGCAGCGGTCGTGACAGTCTGTCATTGATCGTTTGGAGATTTTCCCGTTTCTAACCGTTGAACTATCTCTAACCTAATCTCACTTTGTGAAAAATGACATATCTGCTTCAAGTAGTCGTTTGACATAATTTCTATGCATTAAACTGATCGTTGACTACTGAACGAGAATATAATAAGTGTTGCTCACATGTCGGTGACATATCACGGGAAATAAAAGACAGTTTAATTGTGATCAATGAATATCATTCCAAGATCATGAATGATCTTAGTAAACCTTTCTCTACTTAATGGCTTAGTAAAGATGTCAGCTAGTTGGTCCTCAGTAGAAATGTACTTTAAACCAACTAATTCTTTTTCACAACAATCTCTAAGAAAGTGATGTCTAATGTCAATATGTTTGGTACGAGAATGATGCACAAGATTTTTGGAAATAGAGATGGCACTTGTATTGTCACACATAATTGGTAATGTACCTGTTTTGACGCCATAATCACCAATTTGTTGTTTAAGCCATAAGAGTTGAGCATGGCAACTTGTCGCAACAATGTATTCAGATTCAGCTGTTAAGATTTCAACACTTTGTTGTTTCTTTGATCCCTATGCAATCACACATGATCCAACAAAGAATGTTGTCCCTGAAGTGCTCTTTTTATCTGTGATAGTTCCTCCATAGTCTGCATCTAAAAATCCTACAATGTTACAATTAGTGAACTTAGGATAAAAGAGACCAAGATTTAAGGTTCCTTTTAAGTAACGCAGGATTCTTTTTATAGTCATGAGGTGACTTTCTCTTGGATATGCTTGAAACCTAGCATATAAGCAAACGCTATACATAATGTCAGGTCTACTAGCAGTTAAATATAGTAGAGAACCAATCATCTCTCTGTATGATCGCTGGTCGACCGGTCGGTCACCAGTCATGATACCCATCTTGGTGTTGACTGCCATTGGTGTGTCAAACGTCTTGCATTCCTCCATTCCAAATCTCTTTAGTAAATCCTTTACATACTTCTCTTGGGATATGATAGTCCCTTCATCATTTTGCTTGACTTGAAGTCCTAGAAAGAACTTCAATTCTCCCAGATCACTCATCTCAAATTCCTTTTTCATCAATGCTTCAAACTTTTTGCAATATTTCTCATTAGAGGCTCCAAAGATTATATCATCAACATATACTTGCACAATTAGGAAATCCCTTTTGTTGTTGTACACAAACAAGGTTTTATCCACCTTTCCCCTTTTGAATTGGTTTTCCAAGAGATAGGAAGAGAGACGATCATACCATGATCTTGGAGCTTGTTTAAGCCTATAAAAAGTTTTATCAAGTTTAAGTACCATGCTCTTTCCTTCTTGCGTCTCAAAACCTGGGGGTTGCTCAACATATACTTCGTCTTTGATGTACCCGTTTAGAAAGGCACGTTTGATGTCAAGTTGGAAGAGTTTGATTCCTTTGTGTGCAGCAAATGCAATTAGTAATCTGATGGAATCCATCCTTACCACTGGAGCAAAGGTTTCTTGGAAGTCTATCCCTTCTTGTTGATGATATCCTTGAGCTACCAGACGAGCTTTGTTCCTAACTACTTCTCCCATCTTATTCAGTTTGTTTCTAAAGACCCATTTTGTGCCAAGTACTCCTTGATATGTAGGACGAGACACAAGATGCCAGACTTTGCATCGTTCGAACTAGTTTAGTTCTTCTTGCATTGCATTGATCCAGTCTGAGTCTTGAAGAGCTTCCTTGACATTCTTGGGCTCGATGGGTGAGACTGTCATTGAGAAAACTAGAAGATCTCGAGTCTATGCTCTTGTCTGAGTTCCTTTGGATATGTCTGATATGATATTCTCCAATGGATGATTTTTGTACAAAGCATGAGATTGATGAATGGTTAATGAAGATAGAGGATCCTCGATATCATTGTTTCCTTCGTCGACCTGTTGTTGACCTATCGCTGACCTGTCGGGCAAGCTTTCTTCAGTCAGTGATTCATATTTGGGATTATCTGTGTGATCCTGATCAACTAGATCAAATCTAAGTTCTTTATCTTCATCAGATTTCTTGATCTTGAGTATGTCAGCCTCATTAAAGACAACGTGCACACTTTCTTCCACCTTCAGTCTCCTTTTGTTGTATACCTTGTATGCCCGGCTTCTTTCAGAGTATCCAAGGAAGATGGTCACATCACTTCTGGTATCAAAATTTCCAAGGGGACTCTTTTCATTGTTGTGGACATAACATTTGCAACCGAAGGTCCTGAAGTGACTTATGTTTGGTTTTATTCCCTTGATTAACTCATAGGGAGTTTTGTTGAGGATAGGTCATATGAGCGTTCTATTTGTGATGTAGCATGTAGTTGTCACTACTTCTGCCCAGAAGACCTGAGGAAGACTGCTCCCCAATAGCATGGCCCTGGCTACTTCTTGTAGTATTCTATTCTTTCGCTCAACTACCCCATTCTGTTGGGGTATTTTTGGTGCTGAATATGTGTGATTAATCCCATGTTGTTTACACATATCCATGAATTGTTGATTCTCGAACTCTGACCCATGATCAGACCGAAGAGTTTTGATCTTGAGGTTGAGTTGTACTTGGACTTTTCCTGCAAAGGCTTGAAATTTCTCAAAGACTTTGTCTTTGGAAGCAATAAAGAGTGTCCAAGTGAACCGTGAGTAATCATCAACAATTACAAACACATACCAATTTCCTCCAAAACTTTTGATTCTCATGGGTCCACATAAGTCCATGTGAAGTAATTCTAGTGGCTTGGATGTACTAACTAAGTTCTTTGACTTAAAAGAAATCTTAGTTTGTTTGCTTCTAACACAGGCGTCACAAAGATTTGTCTCAGATTTCTTAATCTTAGGGAGACCTCTTACCAACTATTTCTTGACAAATTTTCTTAATAAAGAAACGCTAACATGCCCTAGTCTTTTGTGCCATAGTGTAGAGTCATCTATTGAAGCAGTCAAGCATGAAAGATTAAAACTGTCAATATCCTCCAAACTAGTTACATAAACGTTTTTCCACCTTTTTCCCTTTAACAACTCTTTGCCATTGTTCTGACTTACTATACTACAATGTGTAGGATAGAAGCGAACTGAATTGACTTTATCACAAATTTGACAAACACTAAGCAAGTTGGATTTTAAACCATGAACTAGATTTACACTATCTATGACATAATCAGATATAATACCAACCTTACTTACACCGATGATTTTTCCTTTCTTGTTGTCACCAAAGGAAACAGTTCCTTGGCTTCCTGGTTCGATTGAGAAGAACTTCTTTTTGTCTCCTGTCATGTGTTTAGAGCACCCACTGTTGATGTACCAGCAGGGGCCCATTCTCACTCGATCATGCACTTAACACGTTAGTGGTGTGGGGTTAGGGTCCATAGAAAGGTTGGACCCATTTCCACCATTAAATGTTCTAAGATCATTTTTTACTACCTATTTTAGTCCTAGTTTCTTGAGTTGCCAATGCCTCATAAAACACGTTTTATAGCAATTAGATTCATGATGACCAGGTTGTCTACATAAGCTGCAGACATCTCTATGACTGGTCTCTGACCAGTATCCGACCTGTCGTTTGCTTCTCCTCATGGGTGTCTTAGAGACAGCATCTATCTTAGAATATTTTTCTTTGATGGTAGCTAGTTCCTTTTCTTCAGTGTTAAGAGCAACAATCAATTCATCGATTTCAGGCTATTTTTCATGTTTCAATTTTTCATGACCGGAGAGAATTTAACTATAATCACTTTATAATTTCATGAGTGCCCTCATGAGATTGTCTACCTTGCTTTTATCCGATGTTTTTCTCAATTTTTCATTTTCTTCCAAAAGTTCATCGTTTTCAGTTTCCAATGCCTCTAGGTGATCAACTAGTATAAGAGAAAACTTTCTAAGTCCTAGAAGTTCAGCGTTTTGAATTCTCCTTCTAAGTTTAGAATAGTTTACCTTATGTTGTTCTTATTCTTCTTCTGATTATGAGACATCATTGTCTTGTGCCATTAAGCATACTTCTTCAAGGCATAGGTGGGCCTTCTCATCTTTTGAGGTGTCGCTATCTGAGGTTTGATTGTCATCACTCCGTTTAGAATCTCCCTATGTGGCAGCGAAGGCTTCCTTCTTTGGTCCTTTGTTGAATGATCGTCGGACAGGCCTCTTGAACCTGCCGTTGTCCTCTCGGGATCGTTGAGGACAGTCTTTGATATGATGTACGCGTTTCGAACACCCAAAACACTTGTCATTGTTTTTCTTTTGATCATCCGACTCCTTGGACTCCTTGCTTTTCCTCATTTTATTTCTTATGAACTTTCGAACGTACCTCTTAGCATAGAGGACCATTTCATCGTTGTTGTCTTCTGATTTGGATCTTTCATTTTCAGCTACTTGAAGGGCTATGCCTTTCCCTTTATCTCTAGATGAGCTTTCTGAATTCTTGTGTTGTAGTTTTAACTCGAAAGCCATTAGAGACCCTAGCATGTCTGCTAGAGACATCTTGGAGAGATCATGCACTTCTTGCATGGCATTGACTTTACTGTCAAAGGAGGCAGGAAGAGATCTGAGAAACTTCCAAATTTGATCCTTGTTAGAGATAGTTCTTCCAAGCACCAACATTTCGTTGATCAGCTTAGTGAACCTTGTATGCATTTCAGAAATGCTCTCCTTTTCTTCCTTCTTGAATAGCTCCCAATGAGTGAGTAGCAACTCAATGCGAGTCTTTTTGATCTCATCATTCCCTTCATAAGTAACCTCAAGAGTTTTCCAAATCTCTTGGGCTGTTTTAGCTGAAGCAATTTTGGAGTATTGCTCAGGTAGTAGTGCACAGTGAAGTATTCTTACAACTCGAGCATTGAATACCAGCTTCTTGATTTGATCATCCATCATGCTGTCGATAGATATGTCTTGTCCTTGAGTGTTCTGGAAGGTATACTCTCCACGTGTTATCACCCTCCACATTCTTGGATCGTCAGACTTGATATGAAATTCCATCTTATTCTTCCAGTGAGTGTAGTTGTCTTCATTGAAGAGTGGTGGTCGATTTGGTGCAGAACCTTCTTCTGCTGCTAGAATGCTTGCATGAGACATCTTGATCACCTTCCAAAGCAGTTAGCTTTTTAGAAGAGACCTGCTCTGATACCAACTGAAACCAGCAAGCGCTCATGATGCGTCCCCGACGTGTCGTGGACGTATCGTGGACTTTAATAAAACTTGATAGTTTAGGAAAGGACATTTCGATTGAGAATTTACACACACGAAATTCACTCAACCTCCCTTGCCCCACACACGGACTCACGGGACAGTTTCGACTTTACCTCTAAAGTCGTCAACCCTCTCCTGACTATCGGCCTACGGTTCACCGACCGTTCCCCGACCTGTCGTTCTATTAAATACCCAATGTATTGATACTCTAACCAAGTCCTATCTAGCTCACCAACTCTCTAGCACTTACACACACTCCTAAGTCTGATCCACACTTGCGCAGATAATCTCTATCTTTTTCTCTCGTACAGACTTACTTACATATGGAATAAATGCAAGTATTTATACACGGTTGTTAGGATGTAACTACCGTCCTATTAATCCATAAACTTCTAGAAGTTGACTACAACTTCGAATATTTACATAACAACCACACTAGACTTGCAGAGATTCTTCAACTTGATCTGGAGGCTTGAACCACGTGTCGTCTTATGGTTGGTCAAGTTGGCGGCAGCCCTCTTGATAGGTTGATCACCACTTGTGTACCCCACTTGCCTGATTCTGTCTGCCTCATTAAATGCTCATAAATGCCCACTTATGAATTCATTACGGTTATGTAATGATGTTCATTTATAGCTTTGTTATCTTGTGCATTAATGAACTTCTCCTTTTGTCGTAAGCTTGTCGTGAACAAGTTGCCTAAATGGATGTATGTGTTTTATCTGAATGTGCCGATCCCTTGCAGTCTTCTGTCTTTGATTTTCATCTTTAAGCATGAGAGATATCTTCGTGCGGTGTCTGACTGGTTGTCTGTTCTAGAAGTCCTATGGATCTCTCGCAGACAGGTGCCCGACTGGTTGGGCACATGTCGTGGATTGAGCGTGCTTGCAATCTTGCGTGCTAAGCCACTTATTCACCTGTCTATCTGAATCATGAATCTTGACAAACACTTTAGATAGACAATACAAGGTTTTCTATCATCAAAACTAAAGGATCTTGTCTTAACAGGAAATGAGGTAGCAAGTGACTGAGATGCAAATGGTTGGTCCGCAAGTTTCTTGGACCGCCTCTCATCCACCATGCGGACCTAAGCATATCTAGTTATCCTCTTATTCTTGGGTGGCTTAGTTGTAGTAGAATCTTCTGCCACTTGTTTGTTCTTTCTGTTCATCTATAGAAAAAAGTGAGATGAAGCAGATAGTTACAACCACCGAGTTACAAAAAAATAGGTCTGACGGATATTCTAGCAACCCGTGACTCATTTTTTTCTCGATATGTAAGCCTGAATTCAGTTCTGTTTGATCTAAAACATTGCTAAAACTATTCCTAATTATATAATAACATAAAACAATCAAGTCAGAGCAAAAAAATATTACCTTAAACGCTGAAAATGGAATCCGAGTGAAAGAGAGCTTTTGAGAGGTTTTGGAATGGAAGGTTTTCGCGCGTAGCTGGAAATGAGAGCATGGAAAGAGAGAGAGAGATAGATCCCCAGGGGTATATATACCCAAAAATTAAAATTTTTTATGACTGAGAACTTTAGAATATTGGTTGTATGTTGGTGACAACGAATTTTAAAAAATGGACTATATTTCATAAAACAACTATGGAATCCAAAAAACTGACCGCAAAAACCAACTGAGTAATACTAAAGATAGACATTGTTTACACACTTTCAAGTATATTTTGATCAAAATATCTTATTATTTTTAACTAGTGGCTAAAATTTTCAAAACTTTATTCTCCACTTTTAAAATTACGTATATTCAATGAAGAAGAAGAGTATTTAATAGACTTACATAACACATTGTGGTTGTTTGTTTTATTGTTTTCACCAATATAACAACATAAGTAATTTGGATTAAAAATAAACATAATATTTTCTATTAAAAAGTGCTTAAATTGCTTCTTAAATAAATATGGAAAATTCATAATATGCCACTAAAATGTTTCATAATTCATGATACATCCTTTTTTCAAAACTTGTCCCTTAATGCCATGATTTTGTTTTGGAATCCACAATATGCACTACTGGGTGACGGACGTTAAAATTGATATTAACCCTCTCTAAACAATGACCATTATGCCCCTGATGGAATTTTTTTAGGGTGCTTGTTTGATTGTACAATGACTACTTTTGTAAAAAAAGTTTAAAAAGTACACAAAATACCCTTGTTATGTTTCTAAGTTAACAATATGTCATTGTTTAAGTTTTGTAGTTTACAATATGCACATGTTTTTGAAAATAAGTTCACAAAATGTCTCTGTTTTCCTTTTAAGTTGTTGTGAAATACCCCGAATAATTAACAGTTTAAATTCGAGAAGGTTAAATTAAATTATGAGTAACAATTATGATCTTACTCAAAATATATATATATATATATATACATGATAAATAATAATAACATCGTATGTGCGTATCGGCACGTAATGCGATGACATAAACTCAAATATATATATATATATATATGCGCACCCCTGAACCAAAAACACCAATATGGTCACACATATACATGTAAATATATATATATATATATATATATACGTATGTATACACAACCAACGTTATATATATAAGCAACCACGGGGAATAATAAAATAGTCGTATATATATATACATATGACTAAAACGCGACAACTAAAATAGTCGCACATATATACATAGGTATAAGTAATAGCGTGACGAGATAAAATAGTCGCATTACGTATGTAACAACGATAAAAATGAAAATACACTTATACACAAGAAAAAAAATGATGCTCTAGCCGGGGATTCGAACCCAAGACCCCTCGTACCTTTCCTGAAAGCCTTACCAGTTGAGCTGTGCTCGTATTCAATAACAAACCGCACTTCTGGACATTAGAGGAAATACTAACTCAACTATTAAAATGCCTACTTAACTATACAAAAAGAAACTGCTACAGACATTCCTGTCCCCCACCTTTGTTCCCTTCTGTTATCAACGTGTAGATGCCGTTTCTTTTCTTTTGTGAGCAGAGCACGCCATCCTCTTGAACAGCACTCAAATTCTCGGTTTCAAGAAATTCCACACGACAACTCTTCCTTCTCCCTATTTCATGTGCGCACCATGGAAGTAACGAGACCTTGTTCTCCTCCTCGGTACCAAGCTTGTACAGGAACAGATGACACCATTGTTGCTTCTTTACATGTGAGCACAAAATTCCTCAAGCCCATTCCCCATGTACTACTGAGACATTCACGTAAAACCGGCACCGTTACCTTCTCGCCATTGCAGTCGACAGTGATCAACAAGTAACATAACCGTGTTTCATTTTCGGTGCATGGACACCACAGAGCACCACCACATCACTTCTGTCTCCCACCATCATCGACACCAGTAGTGCACTCCTCTCCCTTTTCTCTACTCCTGAACTACAACAAACAAAGCAATTAGCCACTCCAGCACCGGTGGCAACAAAAAAAAGAAACACAGCACAAAGAAAAAAAAACGACAAGGTAGTATAATACCTTTCTTTCCCTGCTCCTCACGGTATCGTTGTTTAAGCCCTGCCTACTGGTGCATGCGTGAAGGTAAGCCAAGCCTTCATGGCTGTGTTTTGCTTCCTGATGTCTTTTTTTTTTTTCTTCTGATCCAAAAGCCCACTCTTGAATTGTTCCCTTCTGCATGCGTGAAGGTGTAAGCTTCTGTGATCCCTCTGTTACATGCCACAATGTGGAGCTTCAACTGTTGGAAAACCAGGAGCAAGTCCATCCCGGTTCTAAACTGTAGCAAGGACCCAAAAGTTTCTCAAACACCCCAAGGTAAACTCAAACCTGATAACTACCGCAGGTTCTGTAACTTGGTGTTTCTGGTGCAGATAATGTATGGAAATACTCTAGGTTAATAACTAGTGAACTCTGAGGCATTGAGTAATTAGTGTACCAGCTACTTCAGAATTTAACAACCAGTTAAATGGCTCAGGAAGATTCTGTATGAATCCACAAATGAACTAGTACATGATTAGTTTCAGTTTCTGTAATTTCTTGCTTCAGTATAAGTAAGTTCAATAGGATTAATAGTGTTATTTTGGGTTCTGTTTTTGAGTTCAAAATTTGAGTAGACACTTAAACACGGGGGGAAAAATTTAGAAATAGGCTAGATAACAGAAAACAAGGCAACAGAAGGGAATTTACAGCAGTACATTGTATTAGCCAAGACTTCTATCTGTTTGGACCTATGCCGCCTTGAGGCTGTTAGAGCTTGAAAAAAAAAAGACTATCACACCCTAAACTACTGGAGTTAGTAATGAGGGAAAACTGGAAATCAACTCATGAGTAAAACAGAGAAGAAACAGAAGGATGAAGTGTATCAATTTCCTATCTTCAGTTTTCTGTAACACTTGCAGTTTCCGTATAATGACCTTTCAGTAACTTTACCTATGCTGTTTTGGGTCTGTTTGAAGTTTAAAATGATACTAAGAATGTTTAACTAAGTTGTACACACTTTGGGAAGGATATGAATCAGTGTAAATGCAAGGGAGAAGAAGTATACAGAGAGTGTGACTTTAGTTTCTGTTTGGATCGAGGTTTCTGTCTAGGCAAGTTCCAGAGGCTTTATAAAGAAGGTATTAGCTGGAAAATAGATCTAATGCCTTGCTAACATATAAACCAACGAGTGCATAAGCTGAGAAGAATAGAAAACAGACTTGGGGAACAGAAAGAAAACCATAACGGAGAATGTGTATTAGTTTCAGATTTTGGTTTTACAATTTTGTTTTGGGTTTCTGTATGATTGACTTACAGATAAGATAAGAGTGTTGTGGTGGTTAAATCATGAACTTGAAACCTAACTAGAACACTTAACTACGTAAGTAAGTATTTGAGATAAATTGAAGGACAGATTGATAACAAACAAAAGTAAAGTCATATCAGATTTTTCTTGTTTCAGGTTACAGCTTATTCTTAGTTCTGTATAATGACTTTTCTAAGGCTTGGTTCTTACTGTTCCGAGCTGTAAGAGGTTCAAATTGTATTAAGATAATTAACTGAGTAGTCATACAATCTAGGGGGGGACCTGAAGTCAGATTAGAGAGCAGAAAGAAAACCACAGAAAAGAAATTGCTTCAGTTTCAGATCTTCAGGTTTCAGATTTTGTTTTCTATGTAGAGAATTTTGAGGGACGTTAACCATGTTCTTTTGGGGCTGTTCTTGATTCCAAAATTAAAACTTTATAACACACATAATCACGTGAGTAAATGAGGTGGAAGAATCTGGAAATCAAATCAGGAAAACAAGAAAAGAGAAAGAATGCAGTGTATCGATTTTCTATTTTCTGTTTTCTACAACAATGCAGTTTTTGTATAACGATTTTCAGTGGCTTTAACTTATTGACTTGGGTCTACTCTTGAAGCTATAATCTGGAATAAACACTTAACTAATAAGTGCAGTTAAGTTGGGGAAACTAGGAAAAAGAATCGGGTTAAGAAACAGAAAAGAAGGAGAGTAGATAGCAGTTTTGGGTTTTGAGTTTCAGTTTTCCTGAGACTCTCATTCTATGTATAACCCTATTACAGGGGGTTTGTAAGGATTGATTTGAGAAGCAACTGAACCTAAACACAACTAATATGCGTTAGTAGAGTTATAGAAATTTGGGGGATGAATTTGAAGTCAGTTTAATAACCTGATAGAAGAAGAAGTTCTGTTCTTTCTTTTCAGTTTTCATGGGCTGCTGCTGCTGTGCCATTAATCACAGAAGCGATGTGAGTGTTGTGTCGGGTTAAAAATGATCTCAGAACCTTGTTAGCCCTTTTAACTAGGTGTGTTAACCTTTAGGGAAGATGGAAAGTCAAGATTCGAGAACAAAGGAAAGGAAATTGTAACACCCCTACAACGTACTTCACAACTAAATGAAATCGCAGCGGAAATAAATAACTAAACAATAACTAACGCTTCGGTGCTACAACGCCGTCAACCACCCATGTGGTTGACAAGGCAGAATAAATACAAGTGTACCGGTCTGATGATCAGACTCCCAAGCATAAAACTAAACCATAATTACATCATATACAATACCGAGTATTACTTACATTCCTTCACTGTAAACTGTCAATATACCGCCATAGTAATTTCGACGGAATCAAAATATAATGCCACGGGAGCACAGGCGCATCCCGGGCTCAACATCCAAAATACACCAACATACAACTGCAGTCTAGATCCTACAACCACTCTGCCTCCTCGATCCTCATCCTGCAGTAAAAATATGGAGCCCCCGAGGGGGTCAGCAACCCTTGGCTGGTATGGTTAACGCGCAGCCCATCGGCTACCGGGATACGCGCAACTAATTGTCATGATAACATGGCATTCATTTTATACATAACATAACATAACACAATATGTGGCATAGCATCAATAGTGCATAGCACAACATCACATACAAAGTGGATCTTCTTTCCACAATCACAAACCAAGAAGGTTAAACAACATAAGAGCCTAGAGAATGATTCACCCTCATGTTAAGCTCGTTAAACACACTCATTACCGTTCTGTTATTCGAACGAGTAACTTAAGTCACAGATGGTTCGGATTTAGTGACCCGGACACACCACACAAACACATGTTCCCACTAAACCGATCATAAGTCAGAATAGGTAAGCTTTGGAGGAAGCTAGCGGGAGATCGAACGCCAAATTAAGGAGAACAATCTTAACAACATAAGAGTCGAATCTGATTCAGATATCTACTCTTAACTTACATGCATGACCGGACAACCGGATCCTCACTTCCCAGTTAACACTTGTTAGAAGTTCATGGTGGAACTTAACAACCAATACACAATAGGTGGTAAGTCATGTTAGACACACACAAGGGAAACGAGTCACAT
The DNA here is from genome assembly GCA_023374045.1 of Limonium bicolor. Classification (NCBI taxonomy): domain Eukaryota; kingdom Viridiplantae; phylum Streptophyta; class Magnoliopsida; order Caryophyllales; family Plumbaginaceae; genus Limonium; species Limonium bicolor. Next base: position 170,338,527 of record CM041780.1, on the reverse strand, counting down.
CATAACATCACAATAATATGAACAACTGTAAACTCATTACATGTTTAGATCTTATAAAGTCATAAACACACAGAAAAACATACAACACACAAGCCGGTGTAAACCGGTAGACAACAGACTGCAAGAAAACCATACCTTGGTCCTTGCCTCGATTGATTTCCTCCGTAGGTCACTCCTATACATGATTAATAACGTCGGTTAATTATTTATTTAACTTCAACTTACTAAATGTTTAACATGATTGTATGACATGTTTTAATGTCTTACTTACCCTAGGTTACCTTCATTATACCCCCTAGGGTTAATTACATAAGTCACATTCTTTTCTGTTTTTTTTTTACAAGTTTTGGTCCGACCGACCTTACCGACCGACCTTGCACAAGGTCGGTCCATTCCAGAACATATTTCCGTCAAAATTTTCTACTCCGACCGACCTTGCAAGTTCGGTCGCATGGTCGGTCCATTCCAGAGAGTTTCTTCCCTTTGAAAATTTAGCCCGACCGAACTTGCCAAGTCCGGTCCCATGTTCGGTCGATTCCAGTAACTCAATCCGTACACAAAATACAAGCCCGACCGACCTCGACCTTGCAAGTCCGGTCCCCAAGGTCGGTCCATTCCAGAAGCCAATTCTCGCAGGGTAAACTGGGCTCGACCGACCTTGCAAGTTCGGTCGCAAGTTCGGTCTGGCCCAGACCCTTGTTTTCCCTTTTCACATTCAACTCCAAACTTCACCCCATATATCCTAGTACACCCTAACCTCATTTGGGCACTTAAACACACCTTAAGACATCCTTAAACACTCATAAAACTCATTTTTATTTCCTTAAGCCTTTACTCATTTCTTCCCAAAATTCCTAACACTTATGCTATTTCCTCCTTAGTTTTTCAAGTGGTGCTTCATACCTATGATAACTACTATCCCAAAATGCTTCTCCTCATTTTAACATCATCTCCCAAGCATCATTTCTCACAACTAACTCCTTATGTCATTCTTGAAATCCTTTCCCAAGTTTACACTTTCTCCTTGTTCACCAAAGTTTGCCTAATACCTAACACTTATCCAAATGACTCTAGTGCATCCCAAAACATTCCTTGCATTAAAAATCCTCTAGAACATTTCCAAAGCCCTCCTCACATCTTAAATCACCTTAATGCATGTTTCTTACACAAGGAAAGCACCTAACCATTCTAAACACTTCTTACTTATCAAACTCATTTTAAACTCTTAGAACTTCTTGTTTATTACCTAAATTTCGACATAGGTTCTCCTAGAACATTTCTAAACCAAAACATATTGTTTTCACCAACAAATAACCAAGAACACAAAAATCCATCATCAAGCACTTTCTTATACACAAACTTCACTCATATAGCACTATCACAATATAGTGCATAATTTAAATTGCATGGCACTTAGGCCCTTAAAATGCATGGCTCTTAGGCCCTTAAAGTGCATAATTCTTAAACACTGAATTTCCACAATATATATGCCTTTGACCTGCAAATACATACAACGAAACATATGTTCTTTTACTAGTCTCTTGAGAACACTTCACTGTCATTACCTTTGGCTCTTTAGGTAGTTTTAACAAGCATTATAAGCTCATTTCCTAAGGCATTAAACACATTAGGTTAGTACATTTACCTCTTTTCCACACAAATTCCTTTCTTGTTTCCTTGTTTAAAATCGGAAGGCTTTAGATTGTTTGTCAACTTCTAAACATTATACAAACAACATAATGAGTATTCAAGCTTTAAGCTTCATCTCATTGTAAACCCTAGGTTTACATGATTTCAAAAACATTAATGTAGTTGTTTTACCTTGGTCTTTGAAGAGAGTTTGAATATATATCAAGAGAGGACTCCACCTAGTCCATGAAAGGTTGGAATGAAGCTAGAACAAAGTCACACAAAGAGCACCATTAATGTGCATTTTCGGTCAAGGTAAAAACAAGGAAGAAACTTGATTTTTCTTTGAGATTCCTTACCTAGAAGCAAAGGAGATCAATAATATGTAGAAATACAAGCTCAAGCTCCTTCAATGGTGGAACTCCATGGCACCGAAATGGGGCTCTTGTAGTTTTGAGAAGATAGGAATGAAGAGCTTGATGAGAGGAAGAGAATGGTGGTGTTTGTTTTTGGTTTGGTTAAGTGAGCTAGATTTTACAAGTGGTCAAAGCTAGAGTTTAATGGTGGTGGTGAGTATTACCGTGGAAGAGAGCAAGAAGAGAGGTTGAAGAAGAGCATGGAACCGTGTGAAATGAGAAGGAAATGAGAGAATGAGGTAAGTTTGCTTTTTAGAAGATATTTGTAGTTTATAAAGCAAATAGTACCTAGTTAGTCATCTTTCTTTACTTAACAAAATAACAAGAGAGTGGTGAGTCACCACACTTAGGAAAACCGCCCCCCCATTAGTACTTAGGGGTAATATAGTCTTTATTTGTCAATTTAATTACTTATACAACATATGTTACAAAATAGCTTATAAAAATCACTATTCATAAAAACAAGGCACATAGAAGTGAAATTTTTGATTTCCCATTGATATAGACTTCCAAATGTGATACTATATAGTACACATGTTAATTAAAGAGTAATGATGGGCATTTAGCCATTCAAAACTCATTTACAAGACAATTTTTCGAAAATGTGCTTTAAGACTCCTTAAAGCACATTTTTTGTTTTAACTTGTTTTCAAGCTTGGTTTTCTTTGGTAATTGGTTTAATATGTTCATTAGTATATAAATAAGGTCTTGGTAAGTTCATTAGGTCTTAACCAAGCTTATCCCAAGCTTAGAGCACATTTTGGCCTTTATTGACCTTAAAGCACACTTTGTGTTTTCTTTTGTTTAAATTTGTTTACTAATGTTTCTAAGACTCTTTTTAGCCTTAATATACCATATTTAGGTGTTTAAACAATATACTAAGGTTTGGGGTATTTCAATCTACCCCCCTTAAAAGAACTTTGTCCTCAAAGTTCACACTTCCACATATCCTAACTGTTAGAACACGGGAATACTTATAAACAATACTTCCATACATCATTAACAACACACTTACATAACAACACACTTACATAACATCGGACACAAGGTCCATACAACATAACATCGGGTACATAACATTGGACACAAGGTCCATACAACATATACAACATCATTCAGACACCACGGTCTGTAATATGACAACATAGCATAGACGATGTATTTAAATACACGTCGTATTCACATAACCAAAACGGCTCTACCCCCCTTAAAAGGGGTACGTCCCGTACCCTATACACATAAGCACTAAGAAGTAAACAATGACGGGTACTTCGCCTTCATCTTATCTTCCAGCTCCCAAGTGGCCTCCTCAACGTCCTGGTTAGACCAAAGAACTTTCACCAGTCTCACAGACTTATGGCGAGTGTCTCGAGTCTTAGTATCCAGAATCCGTACCAGAGTCTCCGCTGATCGCATGGTCGGCTCTAAGGTTAGCCTTTCAGGCTGAAGTACATGAGACGGATGAGACATATATTTCTTCAACTGGGACACATGAAATACATCATGTACCTTGCCCAGCTCGGCAGGTAAATCAAGTCTATAAGCTACCGGGCCGATCCGCTCCGTCACAACATAAGGCCCCACATATTTTGGGATCAATTTGCCCTTCTGGCCAAAACGAAATACTCCCTTCATGGGGGATACTCTCAAAAATACCTGATCGCCCACGGCGAACTCCAGGTCACGTCTGCGCACATCTGCGTACGACTTCTGTCTATCCTGAGCTGCCTTCATGTTAGCCCGGATCTGGCGAACTTCTGCCTGAACTTGTTCAAGATACTCTGGTCCTATAATGACCGTCTCACTCGACTCATCCCAGCATAATGGCGTGCGGCATGGTCTACCGTACAAGGCCTGGAAGGGAGACATCTTGATCGATGCATGATAACTGTTGTTGTAACTAAACTCGATCAGATGTAACTTATCAATCCAGCTGGTCTGAAAGTCAAGTGCACATGCACGTAGCATATCCTCAAGTGTCTGAATGGTGCGCTCACTCTGACCATCGGTCTGTGGGTGAAACGCTGTACTCAATTTCAGTTCGGTACCCAATGCTTCTCGTGTAGACTTCCAATATCTCGATAAGAATCTGGTATCTCTGTCAGATACAATTGTTTTTGGCACCCCATGATGTCTTACAATTTCTCTATCAAAGAGTTCTGCCAGTTTTGCCACTTTCCAGGTGTCCTTCATCGGGATGAATCGGGCCACCTTGGTCAGTCGGTCAACAACAACCCATATCATATTCAGACCTCCCCTTGTAGGCGGAAGCCCTACTACGAAGTCCATGGAAATATCATGGAACTTCCACTCAGGCACTGGCATTGGCTGTACCATACCACCAGGCCGTCGGTGCTCAAACTTGACCTTCTAACAAGTGAGACACCTCAACACATATTCACTTACATTTTTTTTCATTCCAGTCCACCAAAAATATCTTTTCATACTCTTATACATCTTTGAAGCTCCGGGGTGAATCGAAGTAGTAGAACAATGGGATTCACTCAATATGCGCTCCTTCAACTCAGCGCTACTCCTAGGTATACACAATCGGCCATTGAGCCTAATCAGGTCATCATCGTGGAGTCTGAAGTTGTACTTCTGACCCTCGAATGTGCCATCAATAAGCTTCTGCCGGATCTCCAGCATATACTGATCCGTCATCTGAGCACTCCGCACCTCTTCAACCAAGCCAGTATGAGAGACTAGCGAATGGAGAGAGTGTGCTCGGCGACTCAATGCGTCAGCTACCACATTTGCCTTACCCTCTTTATATTGCAGATTAATGTCATAGTCATTCAGAAATTCAACCCACCTTCTTTGCCTCATGTTCAACTCCTTCTGAGTGAACAAGTACTTTAAGCTTTTGTGGTCAGAATAGATTGTCACACTTACCCCATACAAATAATGTCGCCATATCTTCAATGCGAAGACAATGGCACCCAATTCTAAGTCGTGGGTAGGGTAGTTCTCCTCATGCTTCTTCAGCTGTCGGGAGGCGTATGCTACGACCTTCCCGTGTTGCATACAACACAACCCATACCTCTACCTGATGCGTCGCAATAGACCTCAAAACCATCTGGACCGTCTGGTATAGTCAGGACTGGTGCAGATGTCAGAGCATCCTTGAGACTCGTGAAAGAACTCTCACAGTCGACTGTCCACTCGAATGGTGCATCCTTCTTCATTAAGGAAGTCATCGGCTTCGAGACACTGGAGAAGCCCTTCACAAACCTCCTATAATAACCTGCCAGACCGAGGAAGCTCCTGATATCGGTAACTGTCTTCGGCCTTGGCCAGGTGCGCACAGCATCAATCTTTGCCGGATCAACAGCGATCCCGGCCTCAGAAATCACATGTCCAAGAAAGGATACTTGGTTCAACCAAAATTCACATTTCGAAAACTTAGCATACAACTGATTCCTCCTCAATGTCTGTAACACATTTCTCAGGTGGCTTTCGTGCTCACCTCTCGATTTCGAGTACACAAGAATATCATCGATGAAGACTACCACAGACTTGTCCAACTGATCTTGGAACAAGCGGTTCATTAAGTCCATGAACTTAGCTGGTGCATTTGATAAGCCAAACGGCATAACTGTGAACTCATAATGCCCATACCTAGTTCTGAATGCTGTCTTTTCGATATCACTGTCACGGATGGCAATCTGATGGTATCCGGATCGTAGGTCTATCTTGGAGAATACTGATGCTCCCCTCAGCTGATCAAATAGATCGTCGATGCGTGGTAAAGGGTAACGGTTCTTCACCGTAACTGCATTCAGCTCCCGATAGTCAATACACAGGCGGAGGCTACCGTCCTTCTTCTTCACGAAGAGGACCGGCGCTCCCCATGGTGAAACACTAGGGCGGATAAAGCCCTTGTCAAGTAGGTCTCTCAGCTGCTCCTTGAGCTCTGTCATCTCTGCTGGAGCCATACGATAAGGTGCCTTCGCAATGGGTCCAGTGCCCGGAACTAAGTCAATCTCAAACTCCACCTCCCGTGCTGGCGGCATGCCCGGCAGTTCCTTAGGAAATACATCAGGAAACTCGACACTACCGGCACATCTGGGCTAAACTCTGGATCTCTCTCTATGTCCTGGACATAGCAGAGGTATACATCACTCCCTCGTCGTAGTTCACGACACATAGCCATGGCGGTGATGATCTGAGTCGAAGGCTCCCTGGGCCTCTGGCGGTAAGATATAGTAACCCCAGACGGACTCCGAAGAAGCAGTCGATGCTCGGCACACAGGATTCTGCCCTTGTACCGCTCCAACCAGTTCATCCCGACAATCACATCAAAGCCAAGTCCGTCGAACTCTATCAAGTCGATCGGAAACTCTTCACCTCTGATTCTTACAACAGCATCTCGGTGGTAGCGGGTACACCTGATCCGCTCTTTCGACGGGAGAGTGACTAGGAAGTCTGGCATCTCATCACCGTCTAACCCCAGCCTCTTCGCAAAAGATAGCGAAATAAATGTGTGTGAGGCTCCGGAGTCGAACAAGATCGAAGCGTCCACGCCATTAACTGGAAAGGTACCGGTGAGGATTGTGCCGCTCTTGCCGGCTTCTGCCTCATTGCAGACACTCAGTGTACCTCCCGTTCCGAGTGCACAACCTAATTCATTGGCAAACTAATAAGTACTGGGTAACAACACGGTTGATATACTTCAATAACTCCACTTTATTCATTAACACATTCTCCTTACAACATTGTTGGTTTACACGGTTGACATAACTTAACACATACATAACTTCCTTAACATATACTGGCTTAACACATTACACAATTATACAAGGCTTTAAAACTGTCTGAAGGTCAAACGTCAGTCCAGGTTTCATGTGTGTGGCATTGATCACTACCGACGGTGCGGTATTCAGTTTGATCTTTCTGATGCCATGATATAGCATCCTTGACTGCCCACCCATGATTAACACATCTCCTGACTTTAGTATTAACTTCCTTGCGAGATCAGCACGCTTCTGCTCGCCATACACAAACACTGCGGTATCACCAATGGACCAAGACACCACGGGTACTCCCTTACTTAGAGACTCGGGTGACTCGTCCTTATCTTGGTGTAAACCTAACCGTCCACCTTTCTGGTAGAAGTTCACAATACACAAATCTGCTTTCACATTTGGAATTGAATCCGTTTCAACTTTTTGAGCAATTCCCACGGCGTGATTAACTACCGCATGGAACTCCTCGGGTATACTTGGTACTGTTGCTCCATCTTCAGCTCGCACTTCTTGATATGACTTGGTGTAAGGGTTCCAGTCCTTACCCATGCACATCATCTTCAATTGCATTCTTGATCCGTTCGGGTATTCGGGTGTGTAGAAACCTCCAGGTTTTGCTCCTAGTTCATCGCATCGCCTGATGATATGGATTTGTGCTTCCGGTGTCAGGTATCCATTTAAGAGTATCATACCTGGCTGGATAACCTGACATTGCTCCATTGGAAAGTCGGTGATGTTGATGGTGGTTTCTTCAGGGTTTGGTGTGGGTGGGATTGGATAACATATATTGAAGGTTCCTTTAAGTTTAGAATTATCTAATTAGGTGACTTTCATACTATACTTTAACTTTTCACTCACATGATGACACATTGGACTCACTAGTACACACATGCATGAAATGCGGTATGCAATCACTTATTACATTCAACAGTTTAGGCGGTACCTGGTCTAGAAGAGGGCCCTGGCGCCTCAGACCGGTCCACCACATTCAGGGCGGCCTTGCTAGGTCCCGACCCCTTCCCCTTCTGGGAATCAATGTGTCTCTGATCTGTGGGTGGCTGGTTAGCCGTCTTCGGGCCATCAATAGCTGCTGTGGCCTTACCCTTCCACTACCCCTTGGGCTTGTTGACTCTGCTGTTGGGGTTCCGGTAACACTCGTAGTCACGGTGACCCCACTTCTCGCAGTAACGACACTGCACTTCATTTCCCTTGCAGTCCTTGCCGGGGTGGTCTCCATTGCACCACTTACAGTAATAGTGGCGCTCCGGTCCAGAGCCCGTGCTAGCTGCTATCACAATACACATTCAATACTTGTTTCACAACTTATCAACATACACTTCAACTTATCACACAGAATTAGATAATTACCCTTAGGTGGGTAAGAGCGTAGGGGTTTCGCCGCATAAGCATATGTGAGCTTCAGTGGCTCCTCAGCTGTGGTGGTTTGGGCTTGGCCCTTGTCACCCTGGTGCTGACTCTTCTGGGGCTGGGGATAAGGTTTTCTTCTTCTTTCCTCCCCCGTACCCCTGCGGACTCTGGCCCTCGCTCGTGGCCTTGCGCTTGTGCGCATTCTCCTCGTCCCTCAAACGGACGGTGATCTCCACCTTAGCAGCAGCATGATAGCACTCCTGAATTTAGGACGTCAGTCATGCCCCGCAAAACATACTCACAACTCACATTAATACTCACTTGTAGACTACACATATTCACATCACTTTATTTAAATTACCTGCAAGGTAGTATACTCAGCTGGCCCCATCCCATAGCGAAGACGGTGGCTGAGACCGTTGTAGAAACGGTTTACCAACACCCGGTTCGAGTACCCCAGGTCCGGTAACAGGTGGATAAGGCCGGTGAATGCAGTGTAGTACTCATCAACCGACACCTTGTCCCCCTGCCTCAGACTATCCAGCTCCAGGCGCTTGGCCTCTTGAACGTGCACAGGGTAGTATTTGGCTCACAGTAGAGCCGTGTACTCCCTCCATCCAAACTGAGGATCCGCCATCCGGTCCTCTCTCACAAGCTTCCACCAGCTCTGTGCCGAACCCTTCAGGTAGTAAGCGGCAAGACGGACCTTAGCCTCTGCAGGTACAGCCAAGGTCTCGTAGGCGGTCTCCAACTCGGAGATGTACGCCTCCAGCTTACGTGGGTCGGTCTCCCCATGAAATGAAGGGGGTCTAAGATCTGCCAAAGCCTTGACCCAGTTGGTCTCTCGTGGCGGTGGCGGTGGTGGTTGAACTCCGGGCGTTTGCCCCTGCTGAATCGCAGCTACAAGTTGGGGTACCATTTGGGCTACAGCGGCTGCTACAGCCTCAGCCATAACCTGGGCCGTAGTATTCTCGCCCTGGTCACCCGTATCTACATTGCCGCCTCCGTGGCCTCGACCTCGCGGTCTACCTGACATCTGAATTCACATGAACATTATTAGCATTATGCTTACACACTTATCGGTTCCAACGGTTGAAACGTTTCCCGACAACAAGGTATCTCCACACTTGGTTAGTGGTTAACCTTTCCATAACTGATCACTTAGGTAACTGTAGTTAGGTTTCCTAACTCAGTATATTCCTAAGCTCGGTATTCTAGTCATCAGAGCGATACTTCGCTCTGATACCACTTTTTGTAACACCCCTACAACATACTTCACAACTAAATGAAATCGCAGCGGAAATAAATAACTAAACAATAACTAACGCTTCGGTGCTACAACGCCGTCAACCACCCACGTGGTTGACAAGGCAGAATAAATACAAGTGTACCGGTCTGATGATCAGACTCCCGAGCATAAAACTAAACCATAATACATCATATACAATACCGAGTATTACTTACATTCCTTCACTGTAAACTGTCAATATACCGCCATAGTAATTTCGACGGAATCAAAATATAATGCCACGGGAGCACAGGCGCATCCCGGGCTCAACATCCAAAATACACCAACATACAACTGCAGTCCAGATCCTACAGCCACTCTGCCTCCTCGATCCTCATCCTGCAGTAAAAATATGGAGCCCCCGAGGGGGTCAGCAACCCTTGGCTGGTATGGTTAACGCGCAGCCCATCGGCTACCGGGATACGCGCAACTAATTGTCATGATAACATGGCATTCATTTTATACAAAACATAACATAACACAATATGTGGCATAGCATCAATAGTGCATAGCATAACATCACATACACAGTGGATCTTCTTTCCACAATCACAAACCAAGAAGGTTAAACAACATAAGAGCCTAGAGAATGATTCACCCTCATGTTAAGCTCGTTAAACACACTCATTACCGTTCTGTTATTTGAACGAGTAACTTAAGTCACAGATGGTTCGGATTTAGTGACCCGAACACACCACACAAACACATGTTCCCACTAAACCGATCATAAGTCAGAATAGGTAAGCTTTGGAGGAAGCTAGCGGGAGATCGAACGCCAAATTAAGGAGAACAATCTTAACAACATAAGAGTCGAATCTGATTCAGATATCTACTCTAAACTTACATGCATGACCGGACAACCGGATTCCTCACTTCCTAGTTAACACTTGTTAGAAGTTCATGGTGGAACTTAACAACCAATACACAATAGGCGGTAAGTCATGTTAGACACACACAAGGGAAACGAGTCACATCATAACATCACAATAATATGAACAACTGTAAACTCATTACATGTTTAGATCTTATAACGTCATAAACACACAGAAAAACATACAAACACATAACCGGTGTAAACCGGTAGACAACAGACTGCAAGAAAACCATACCTTGGTCCTTGCCTCGATTGATTTCCTCTGTAGGTCACTCCTATACATGATTAATAACATCGGTTAATTATTTATTTAACTTCAACTTACTAAATGTTTAATATGATTGTATGACATGTTTTAATGTCTTACTTACCCTAGGTTACCTTCATTATACCCCCTAGGGTTAATTAATAAGTCACATTCTTTCTGTTTTTTTTTACAAGTTTTGGTCCGACCGACCTTACCGACCGACCTTGCACAAGGTCGGTCCATTCCAGAACATATTTCCGTCAAAATTTTCTACTCCGACCGACCTTGCAAGTTCGGTCGCATGGTCGGTCCATTCCAGAGAGTTTCTTCCCTTTGAAAATTTAGCCCGACCGAACTTGCCAAGTCCGGTCCCATGTTCGGTCGATTCCAGTAACTCAATCCGTACACAAAATACAAGCCCGACCGACCTCGACCTTGCAAGTCCGGTCCCCAAGGTCGGTCCATTCCAGAAGCCAATTCTCACAGGGTAAACTGGGCTCGACCGACCTTGCAAGTTCGGTCGCAAGTTCGGTCTGGCCCAGACCCTTGTTTCCCTTTTCACATTCAACTCCAAACTTCACCCCATATATCCTAGTACACCCTAACCTCATTTGGGCACTTAAAACACACCTTAAGACATCCTTAAACACTCATAAAACTCATTTTCTATTTCCTTAAGCCTTTACTCATTTCTTCCCAAAATTCCTAACACTTATGCTATTTCCTCCTTAGTTTTTCAAGTGGTGCTTCATACCTATGATAACTACTATCCCAAAATGCTTTTCTCATCTTTAACATCATCTCCCAAGCATCATTTCTCACAACTAATCCTATGTCATTCTTTGAAATCCTTTCCCAAGTTTACACTTTCTCCTTGTTCACCAAAGTTTGCCTAAAACCTAACACTTATCCAAATGACTTTAGTGCATCCCAAAACATTCCTTGCATTATAAAATCCTCTAGAACATTTCCAAAGCCCTCATCACATCTTAAATCACCTTAATGCATGTTTCTTTCACAAGGAAAGCACCTAACCATTCTAAACACTTCTTACTTATCAAACTCATTTTAAACTCTTAGAACTTCTTGTTTATTACCTAAATTTTGACATAGGTTGTCCTAGAACATTTCTAAACCAAAACATATTGTTTTCACCAACAAACAACCAAGAACACTAAAAATCCATCAAGCACTTTCTTATACACAAACTTCACTCATATAGCACTACATCACAATATAGTGCATAATTTAAATTGCATGGCACTTAGGCCCTTAAAATGCATGGCTCTTAGGCCCTTAAAGTGCATAATTCTTAAACACTGAATTTCCACAATATATATGCCTTTGACCTGCAAATACATACAACGAGACATATGTTCTTTTACTAGTCTCCTTGAGAACACTTCACTAGGTCATTTACCTTTGGCTCTTTAGGTAGTTTTAACATGCATTATAAGCTCATTTCTCCTAAGGCATTAAACACATTAGGTTAGTACATTTACCTCTTTTCCACACAAATTCCTTTCTTGTTTCCTTGTTTAAAATCGGCAAGGCTTTAGATTGTTTGTCAACTTCTAAACATTATACAAACAACATAATGAGTATTCAAGCTTTAAGCTTCATCTCATTGTAAACCCTAGGTTTACATGATTTCAAAAACATTAATGTAGTTGTTTTACCTTGGTCTTTGAAGAGAGTTTAAATATATATCAAGAGAGGACTCCACCTAGTCCATGAAAGGTTGGAATGAAGCTAGAACAAAGTCACACAAAGAGCACCATTAATGTGCATTTTCAGTCAAGGTAAAAACATGGAAGAAACTTGATTTTTCTTTGAGATTCCTTACCTAGAAGCTAAGGAGATCAATAATATGTAGAAATACAAGCTCAAGCTTCTTCAATGGTGGAACTCCATGGCACCGAAATGGGGCTCTTGAAGTTTTGAGAAGATATGAATGAAGAGCTTGATGAGAGGAAGAGAATGGTGGTGTTTGTTTTTGATTTGGTTAAGTGAGCTAGATTTTACAAGTGGTCAAAGCTAGAGTTTAATGGTGGTGGTGAGTATTACCGTGGAAGAGAGCAAGAAGAGAGGTTGAAGAAGAGCATGGAACCGTGTGATATGAGAAGGAAATGAGAGAATGAGGTAAGTTTGCTTTTTAGAAGATATTTGTAGTTTATAAAGCAAATAGTACCTAGTTAGTCATCTTTCTTTACTTAACAAAATAACAAGAGAGTGGTGAGTCACCACACTTAGGAAAACCGGCCCCCCATTAGTACTTAGGGGTAATATAGTCTTTATTTGTCAATTTAATTACTTATACAACATATGTTACAAAATAGCTTATAAAAATCACTATTCATAAAAACAAGGCACATAGAAGTGAAATTTTTGATTTCCCATTGATATAGACTTCCAAATGTGATACTATATAGTACAAATGTTAATTAAAGAGTAATGATGGGCATTTAGCCATTCAAAACTCATTTACAAGACAATTTTTCGAAAATGTGCTTTAAGACTCCTTAAAGCACATTTTGTTTTTTAACTTGTTTTCAAGCTTTGTTTTCTTTGGTACTTGGTTTAATATGTTCATTAGTATATAAATAAGGTCTTGGTAAGTTCATTAGGTCTTAACCAAGCTTATCCCAAGCTTAGGGCACATTTTGACCTTTATTGACCTTAAAGCACACTTTGTGTTTTCTTTTGTTTAAATTTGTTTACTAATGTTTCTAAGACTCTTTTTAGCCTTAATATACCATATTTAGGTGTTTAAACAATATACTAAGGTTTGGGGTATTTCAGAAATAGGATGAAGAATTTCAGGATTGGTGTGTTAGTATTTTCAGTTTTTCATTCCTTTCGGTTTCAGATTTTGGGTAGTTGCTGTTTCTGTATACTTGAGTACAGAAGCTGGTTGAGTGTTTTACTGGGGTGGTTTTGAGTTTAAAACATCATTGACACCTATATATAGTTGGGTAATACTGTGGGAAGGAGTGAAACATCAGTTGAACTAAAGAAAAACAAGAAACAAGAAGTAATACTTAGATTGTTGTTTCAGATTTTATTAAAGATGTAGCTTCCGTATAACTGATTGCATGGGTGTCATAAGAGTGGTATTAGATTGATAATGAACCCAAAACCTTCCTAATGTATCTAGCTAAACTTATGGAACATCTTGGGAAGTTTAGACACCCTTAGATACAATAAAAAGTGTGATAATATAAGGTTATGTACAAGAACCTTGTTTCAGTTTGAAACACTTAAGCTTCAGTTGAAAGGAGTTCTAGCAATAATTGAGGAGTGTTATTGTGTAAATAATGAGCTTAAACCATAGCTATTTAGCCGAGGAAAGAATACACTTTAGACAAGTTAAATCTATCTTACATAAACTTGTTACACGATTAGCGCTTAGTATACTCTAAAACGTTAACTAGAGGAAAAGACTTAGTTAACGTGTAAGTTGGCAATGTGAATGTCCTAAGAGTAAGATAAGCCTAGGATTAATACCTGGGAAGCCCTAAGGGCTAATATAAACTACGCACTTAACAACACACCTAGGGAATAACACCCGATAATGAAAGGGATAAATTCGGAAAGTGTCACGAAGATCGTCACATGAAATCATAACTGACACATTGTCTTTAATTAATGTTAGGACCGTAACGAACGCCGACCGGGACCCCGTGTGTGAGACGACACTTGCTTCTGAATAAGGTATAGACATGTGTGGTTCGTATGTTGCCGTGTTACACGGCTTGTGTGCTGTGTGCCTTGTTTGTTTATGACCACAAGACTAATGCATGAAAACGGATGTTGGTTTACCGTGCTTATTTGTCTGTTGTGATCTTGTGTAAGGCATGTGAATGGATTGATTGTTTTTCCTTGCTTACCTGCTTGCTATTATTGTGCATATTGCTTGCGCGCACACAGTAGTGTAGTCCCTTCTCGTTGATGAAACCTTGAGATGAAACACAACAAACTTCGTAAACAAACAAAGGAACTACATAAAGAGAAAACTCCTCTTAACTATAGAGGACCTCTAATGACACCCACTATGGTGTCGAACTATCAATGATGATGATAAGCCAATACCCGTTAAGAATGAATAGGGAGACGGACCCTTTGTATCCGGGGTAGAGACCAATAAGATTAAAAGGAATAGGGAGACGGACCCTTTGTATCCGGGGTAGAGACCAATAAGATTAAAAGGAATAGGGAGACGGACCCTTTGTATCCGGGGTAGAGACCATAACATTGAGAAGGAATAGGGAGACGGACCCTTTGTATCCGGAGCAGAGGCTAGTAACATTGAGAAGGAATAGGGAGACGGACCCTTCGTATCCGGGGTAGAGACCAGAACATTGGAAGGCATAGGGAGACGGACCCTTTGTATCCGGAGCAGAGGCTAGTAACCTTGAGAAGGAATAGGGAGACGGACCCTTGGTATCCGGGGCAGTGGCTAGTAACGTTTAAAAACAACAGAGAGAGAAAGAGCTATCCAGGAATGGAGGATTAGCTATGAAGAAGACGTTCTCTAAATGGTGGTGATAAGAGAATTCACAAATAAGCCTTAATGAAACAAGGAAAGACTAGCACCCACATGAGATGGTCACGGGATCTAAACTATATCCCCAGACCTGGTGCAAGGAAAGAGATAGAAAATACAATTTAAGGGAACAAGAGAAAAGAAATGAAAACACACAACGCTCGAATGATCTCATAGTGAGGATCATGGGTATAACATACCTATGCACACGTTTTATTGCTTACATGATTGTTGTTGCTATACTAGCAGCTCGTTGTGCTTGGTGGCGTGTTTGATGTGCTATGATGCCAGCATGTTATGCTTGGATGTTTGTTGATATTGCTATGCTACCTTAAAGTGTGTATGATATCATGATATATTGTGGTGTGCTTTACTGCTTTATTATAGCATGTAAATTGACTTAATAATATTCGACCAAGTAGTCGTGTGGCCCGGAAACATACGGGCTACACACGTTCATACTCAGCGTAGTTTGCTGAGTCCTTTACAACCCAATTTTTACAGGTATTGAGCCGGACGATAACGGAGCGTAGGCGGGTTGGCTACCATGGGGGTAGTCCATCAGGGCATAATCCTTGAAATGTGTAGTATGCTTAGTGTATGGGTTGTTCCTAAACCCGGGATGTAATTCTCAGACTATGATTTGGTATTTGTATTGTAGACACTCGGTATTTGGGAATTTTATCTATATTGTACATGAGCTTTTATTGAGGGCTGTTTCCAGTCATGCAGACCGTAACTTAGAATTAGTGATGTGGTCTGTCAACCACGTGGGTGGTTGGCATCTGTGGCACCCGGATGATATCGAGAATCCGCTGCGTAGTTATCATGTAATATGACTAGGAGCTTGGCTTTGTACTATTGGATGTTTATTCGGGGGTGTTACAGAAAGTGGTATCAGAGCGTAACTACTCTCTGATGACTGGAACAGAGGAGTACCGAGTATAGGAAAATCTAAATTTGGGAACGGGGTTACGGGTTAGTATGTGAGGCTCGTTAGTTAGGGTTCTTCCCCAGTAAATACTGGATACCTGACAGTCACCTGAACCCAACCTCCATGTCCCTAGGGTCCATTTCAATTCATAGGAAAACGCCGGAGAGGCAGAAAACCTCCTCACACTCGGGAAAACCCGATCCGGCATTTACACAATGGCATATAATCAATCTGGTAAGGAAAACTAAAGTATACAATAGATCTGAGACTCGAAGCTCTGACTGGGGCGTGAAGTTGAAAGACGTTGCCAAAGGAAACAATACCCATAAAGGAACCAATTTTAGCGACAACTTGGGTCGACATGCTTAGCAGTCGATAGGACCCTACCTCACAAGCAAAGAGGACCGAAATACCCTAAAAATTATGAAATAAATTAAGCTAAAAAGAAAGCAAATAATTAAGCTAAGGATGGGATTGGAAGAAATTATACAATTCATACACTTGAGAGACTGATTTTAGTAAACCTTTCATGAAACCACGAGATAAGAGAATATAGTTGAGACGAAATTACACCATAAAATTGGTACAACCTATAGTGCTTAACGAAGCATGACACAATCTTACACACTAAAGTATAATATTACGGAATTCAGTAAATTCCCTGCTGCTTCTCACGTTTTTCTTCATTCTTTGCATTACTTGAGAAACACAATCCCACGTCCTTCCTTCTTCTTTTATTCAATTATTCTTCTAAGTCTCTCAATCTCAGACAGCTGAAACTGGTGACCACAACTGGTCATTCACCTCTGTTTCTACCACCGGTGAACAAAGAATAATAATGAGAAAGTAACGGAAGAGTTACGAGACCCAGAAAAAAAATATATATTAAAATGGAAAACGGGATAAAGCTTAAGTCAGATTGAAGGGAGCCTAATCGGGCCAACAAGAAAAATCAGACAAATATTTATGAACAATGGGTATCGGAACTCGAAATTTTGAACAAAAGTAAGGGGCGTAATAGAGAGATTGATTGATGGGCTAAGATGTGGGATGAAACATTTTGTAAATTCAATATCAATTTGTAAGTGTAAGGAAATCATAGTAATATTAAGAATTGGGAAGTATACCATGGTACACCCAATTAACTAACACTGGGAAATTTATGAGACCACATGTAGCTAATGAACATGCATACACATACAAATGGTATGAGGATTGGAGTGAGAAGGACATATAATACCAGAAGAATATAGATTTGAGAGAACACTCATATGGAGATGTATATAAATCAAGGGATCCTTATAATATAAATACGACCTTGAACCCTATAAATCGGACGTGCAAGGTTGAACTTGACCCTGGCCAGGTCAAGTAACACTGAGCACAAATTGGGGTGCAGAGGTAGCCCAACACTTACGCTGATCACGTCAGTGTTGGATGATTCTCGAAACCCCCTACAAGTGGACACATAACCACAAATAGCCATCAATTTGTATGAATTTGGTTGGTAAAGTGCGAAGAAAGCGTTGTTGCTATTGGATAATAAAATCACATAAATACATGGATACATGGTTCGAAACCTGGAAAGTAAACCCATACAAAGATGTAAGGACTTGAAGTTGTAGGAAGAATAGTGTGAGGTTACTAATAACCAAATAGATAATACATGAAAACATGTACAGAAACCAAATGCAAGGCAATGGACCTTACGACTAAGCAGAGCTAACCGACAAACTGCTGCTCGATACAATCATAAGAACAACGATGAGGATAAGAAAAAAAAACTAAACCTGAAGGGAATCAGAGTCACACAGCAGAAGCTAGTGGACCGTATCCCCCATTAGCCTGTGGAATAACAAGTGATCTATCGACCAATATCTTAAACCTAGAGAGCCTAAACCCGAATCCATTTCTAGACCGGTACGGATACCGATAAGAATCTTTTAATACAGAAACTAAACCTTTAACATAGTCGAGACCTTTGATGAGAATATATTGTGAGTTACATTGCATAGAAACTAGAATGCTCAATGAGAATTAAACATCTTGAACCAAGGCTCTAGGAGGGTATAATAGGGATTACGTGGGCGTAATCCATTTTTAAGGGGGGTAGGCACGTTGCGTTTCTACCGGGTTATTGCTCGTTTAGTGGTATTGTTTTGGTTGCTATGTTTGTGAACTGTGTGTGGATTGGTTTGAATGCATGGAGGTCATGAATGAATGGCTTGTTCACCTGGTTGATATGAGTGTAGTACATAAATATTGTTGGTACATCGAAATATTATTGATAACTGGGTGAAGCCACAAATGTGGCGTAGTGCTTATAAGCACAAATGTTGAAATAGAACTGTGGAACTTGCGGGACATGATCCCTTAGTAAGAGAGACGTATTCGGGACTTAATCTTTGCATTGTGCGTGTTCCTACCGCCACACGTTGGTTGTGTGTATGATATTGCTATGTGTGTGTAAGTACGCTCGGTTATGAACGAATGTGTGTACTGTGGGTTACACCTAAGATGGTTATTTGTACATTGCTAATACCTTGGACTACTATGAAAACCTGGGAGAAGCCATTAATGTGGCATAGTGCTTATGAACACACTCGGGTAGTGAGAATTATGAACTGTGGGACTTGATCCCTATGATTAACAAGAATGGAAAACATCAGTTAAGGAAGTAACAACTTCGGGACGAAGTTCCTTTAAGGGGGGTAGGCTGAAATAACCCCGAATAATTAATAGTTTTAAATTTCGAGAAGGTTAAATTAAATTATGAGTAACAATTATGATCTTACTCAAATATATATATATATATATATATATATATATATGTATATATATACTGATAAATAATAATAACATCGTATGTGCGTATCGGCACGTAATGCGCTGACATAAACTCAAATATATATATATGCGCACCCCTGAACCAAAAACGCCAATATGGTCACACATATACATGTAAATATATATATATATACGTATGTATACACAACCACCAACGTTATATATATAAGCAACCACGGGGAATAATAAAATAGTCGTATATATATATACATATGACTAAAACGCGACAACTAAAATAGTCGCACATATATACATAGGTATAAGTAATAGCGTGACGAGATAAAATAGTCGCATTACGTATGTAACAACGATAAAAATGAAAATACACTTATACACAAGAAAAAAAAATGATGCTCTAGCCGGGATTCGAACCCAAGACCCCTCGTACCTTTCCTGAAAGCCTTACCAGTTGAGCTGTGCTCGTATTCAATAACAAACCGCACTTCTGGACATTAGAGGAAATACTAACTCAACTATTAAAGCCTACTTAACTATACAAAAGAAACTGCTACAGACATTCCTGTCCCCCACCTTTGTTCCCTTCTGTTATCAGCGTGTAGATGCCGTTTCTTTTCTTTTGTGAGCAGAGCACGCCATCCTCTTGAACAGCACTCAAATTCTCGTTTCAAGAAATTCCACACGACAACTCTTCCTTCTCCCTATTTCATGTGCGCACCTTGGAAGTAACGAGACCTCGTTCTCCTCCTCGGTACCAAGCTTGTACAGCAACAGATGACAGCCATTGTTGCTTCTTTACATGTGAGCACAAAATTCCTCAAGCCCATTCCCCATGTACTACTGAGACATTCACGTAAAACCGGCACCGTTACCTTCTCGCCATTGCAGTCGACAGTGATCAACAAGTAACATAACCGTGTTTCATTTTCGGTGCATGGACACCACAGAGCACCACCACATCACTTCTGTCTCCCACCATCATCATCGACACCAGTAGTGCACTCCTCTCCCTTTTCTCTACTCCTGAACTACAACAAACAAAGCAATTAGCCATTCCAGCACCGGTGGCAACAAAAAAAAGAAACAGCACAAAGAAAAAAAATGACAAGGTAGTATAATACCTTTCTTTCCCTGCTCCTCACGGTATCGTTGTTTAAGCCCTGCCTACTGGTGCATGCGTGAAGGTAAGCCAAGCCTTCATGGCTGTGTTCTGCTTCCTGATGTCTTTTTTTTTTCTTCTGATCCAAAAGCCCACTCTTGAATTGTTCCCTTCTGCATGCGTGAAGGTGTAAGCTTCTGTGATCCCTCTGTTACATGCCACAATGTGGAGCTTCAGTTGTTGGAAAACCAGGAGCAAGTCCATCCCGGTTCTAAACTGTAGCAAGGACCCAAAAGTTTCTCAAACACCCCAAGGTAAACTCAAACCTGATAACTACCGCAGGTTCTGTAACTTGGTGTTTCTGGTGCAGATAATGTATGGAAATACTCTAGGTTAATAACTAGTGAACTCTGAGGCATTGAGTAATTAGTGTACCATCTACTTCGAATTTAACAACCAGTTAAATGGCTCAGGAAGATTCTGTATGAATCCATAAATGAACTAGTACATGATTAGTTTCAGTTTCTGTAATTTCTTGCTTCAGTATAAGTAAGTTCAATAGGATTAATAGTGTTATTTTGGGTTCTGTTTTTGAGTTCAAAATTTGAGTAGACACTTAAACACGGGGGGAAAAAATTTAAATAGGCTAGATAACAGAAAACAAGGCAACAGAAAGGAATTTACAGCAGTACATTGTTTTAGCCAAGACTTCTATCTGTTTGGACCTATGCCGCCTTGAGGCTGTTAGAGCTTGAAAAAAAAAGACTATCACACCCTAAACTACTGGAGTTAGTAATGAGGGAAAACTGGAAATCAACTCATGAGTAAACAGAGAAGAAACAGAAGGATGAAGTGTATCAGTTTCCTATCTTCAGTTTTCTGCAACACTTGCAGTTTCCGTATAATGACCTTTCAGTAACTTTACCTATGCTGTTTTGGGTCTGTTTGAAGTTTAAAATGATACTAAGAATGTTTAACTAAGTTGTACACACTTTGGGAAGGATATGAATCAGTGTAAATGCAAGGGAGAAGAAGTATACAGAGAGTGTGACTTCAGTTTCTGTTTGGATCGAGGTTTCTGTCTAGGCAAGTTCCAGAGGCTTTATAAAGAAGGTATTAGCTGGAAAATAGATCTAATGCCTTGCTAACATATAAACCAACGAGTGCATAAGCTGAGAAGAATAGAAAACAGACTTGGGGAACAGAAAGAAAACCATAACGGAGAATGTGTATTAGTTTCAGATTTTGGTTTTACAATTTTGTTTTGGGTTTCTGTATGATTGACTTACAGATAAGATAAGAGTGTTGTGGTGGTTAAATCATGAACTTGAAACCTAACTAGAACACTTAACTACGTAAGTAAGTATTTGAGATAAATTGAAGGACAGATTGATAACAAACAAAAGTAAAGTCATATCAGATTTTTCTTGTTTCAGGTTACAGCTTATTCTTAGTTCTGTATAATGACTTTTCTAAGGCTTGGTTCTTACTGTTTCGAGCTGTAAGAGGTTCAAATTGTATTAAGATAATTAACTGAGTAGTCATACAATCTAGGGGGGACCTGAAGTCAGATTAGAGAGCAGAAAGAAAACCACAGAAAAGAAATTGCTTCAGTTTCATTTCTTCAGGTTTCAGATTTTGTTTTCTGTGTAGAGAATTTTGAAGGACGTTAACCATGTTCTTTTGGGGCTGTTCTTGATTCCAAAATTAAAACTTTATAACACACATAATCACGTGAGTAAATGAGGTGGAAGAATCTGGAAATCAAATCAGGAAAACTAGAAAAGAGAAAAAATGCAGTGTATCGATTTTCTATTTTTTATTTTCTACAACAATGCAGTTTTTGTATAACGATTTTCAGTGGCTTTAACATATTGACTTGGGTCTACTCTTGAAGCTATAATTTGAATAAACACTTAACTAATAAGTGCAGTTAAGTTGGGGAAACTAGGAAAAAGAATCGGGTTAAGAAACAGAAAAGAAGGAGAGTAGATAGCAGTTTTGGGTTTTGAGTTTCAGTTTTCCTGAGACTCTCATTCTATGTATAACCCTATTACAGGGGGTTTGTAAGGATTGATTTGAGAAGCAACTGAACCTAAACACAACTAATATGCGTTAGTAGAGTTATAGACACTTGGGGATGAATTTGAAGTCAGTTAATAACCTGATAGAAGAAGAAGTTCTGTTCTTTCTTTTCAGTTTTCATGGGCTGCTGCTGCTGTGCCATTAATCACAAAGCGATGTGAGTGTTGTGTCAGGTTAAAAATGATCTCAGAACCTTGTTAGCCCTTTTAACTAGGTGTGTTAACCTTTGGGGAAGATGGGAAGTCAAGATTCGAGAACAAAGGAAAGGAAATAGGATGAAGAATTTCAGGATTGGTGTGTTAGTATTTTCAGTTTTTCATTCCTTTCGGTTTCAGATTTTGGGTAGTTGCTGTTTCTGTATACTTGAGTACAGAAGCTGGTTGAGTGTTTTACTGGGGTGGTTTTTGAGTTTAAAACATCATTGACACCTATATCTAGTTGGGTAATACTATGGGAAGGAGTGAAACATCAGTTGAACTAAAGAAAAACAAGAAACAAGAAGTAATACTTAGATTGTTGTTTCAGATTTTATTAAAGATGTAGCTTCCGTATAACTGATTGCATGGGTGTCATAAGAGTGGTATTAGATTGATAATGAACCCAAAACCTTCCTAATGTATCTAGCTAAACTTATGGAACATCTTGGGAAGTTTAGACACCCTTAGATACAATAAAAAGTGTGATAATATAAGGTTATGTACAAGAACCTTGTTTCAGTTTGAAACACTTAAGCTTCAGTTGAAAGGAGTTCTAGCAATAATTGAGGAGTGTTATTGTGTAAATAATGAGCTTAAACCATAGCTATTTAGCCGAGGAAAGAATACACTTTAGACAAGTTAAATCTATCTTACATAAACTTGTTACACGATTAGCGCTTAGTATACTCTAAAATGTTAACTAGAGGAAAAGACTTAGTTAACGTGTAAGTTGGCAATGTGAATGTCCTAAGAGTAAGATAAGCCTAGGATTAATACCTGGGAAGCCCTAAGGGCTAATATAAACTACGCACTTAACAACACACCTAGGGAATAACACCCGATAATAAAAGGGATAAATTCGGAAAGTGTCACGAAGATCGTCACATGAAATCATAACTGACACATTGTCTTTAATTAACGTTAGGACCGTAACGAATGCCTACCGTCTGAATAAGGTATTGACATGTGTGGTTCGTATGTTGCCGTGTTACACGGCTTGTGTGCTGTGTGCCTTGTTTGTTTATGACCACAAGACTAATGCATGAAAACGGATGTTGGTTTACCGTGCTTATTTGTCTGTTGTGAGCTTGTGTAAGGCATGTGAATGGATTGATTGTTTTTCCTTGCTTACCTGCTTGCTATTATTGTGCATATTGCTTGCGCGCACACAGTAGTGTAGTCCCTTCTCGTTGATGAAACCTTGAGATGAAACACAACGAACTTCGTAAACAAACAAAGGAACTACATAAAGAGAAAACTCCTCTTAACTATAGAGGACCTCTAATGACACCCACTATGGTGTCGAACTATCAATGATGATGATAAGCCAATACCCGTTAAGAATGAATAGGGAGACGGATCCTTTGTATCCGGGGTAGAGACCAATAAGATTAAAGGAATAGGGAGACGGACCCTTTGTATCCGGGGTAGAGACCAATAAGATTAAAAGGAATAGGGAGACGGACCCTTTGTATCCGGGTAGAGACCAGAACATTAGAAGGAATAGGGAGACGGACCCTTTGTATCCGGAGCAGAGGCTAGTAACATTGAGAAGGAATAGGGAGACGGACCCTTCGTATTCGGGGTAGAGACCAGAACATTGGAAGGCATAGGGAGACGGACCCTTTGTATCCGGAGCAGAGGCTAGTAACCTTGAGAAGGAATAGGGAGACGGACCCTTGGTATCCGGGGCAGTGGCTAGTAACATTTAAAAACAACAGAGAGAGAAAGAGCTATCCAGGAATGGAGGATTAGCTATGAAGAAGACGTTCTCTAAATGGTGGTGATAAGAGAATTCACAAATAAGCCTTAAAGAAACAAGGAAAGACTAGCACCCACATGAGATGGTCACGGGATCTAAACTATATCCCCAGACCTGGTGCAAGGAAAGAGATAGAAAATACAATTTAAGGGAACAAGAGAAAAGAAATGAAAACACACAACGCTCGAATGATCCCATAGTGAGGATCATGGGTATAACATACCTATGCACACGTTTTATTACTTACATGATTGTTGTTGCTATACTAGCAGCTCGTTGTGCTTGGTGGCGTGTTTGATGTGCTATGATGCCAGCATGTTATGCTTGGATGTTTGTTGATATTGCTATGCTACCTTAAAGTGTGTATGATATCATGATATATTGTGGTGTGCTTTACTGCTTTATTATAGCATGTAAATTGACTTAATAATATGCGACCAAGTAGTCATGTGGCCCGGCAACATACGGGCTACACACGTTCATACTCAGCGTAGTTTGCTGAGTCCTTTACAACCCAATTTTTACAGGTATTGGGCCGGACGATAACAGAGCGTAGGCGGGTTGGCTACCATGGGGGTAGTCCATCAGGGCATAATCCTTGAAATGTGTAGTATGCTTAGTGTATGGGTTGTTCCTAAACCCGGATGTAATTCTCAGACTATGATTTGGTATTTGTATTGTAGACACTCGGTATTTGGGAATTTTATCTATATTGTACATGAGCTTTTATTGAGGGCTGTTTCCAGTCATGCAGACCGTAACTTAGAATTAGTGATGTGGTCTGTCAACCACGTGGGTGGTTGGCATCTGTGGCACCCAGATGATATCGAGAATCCGCTGCGTAGTTATCATGTAATATGACTAGGAGCTTGGCTTTGTACTATTGGATGTTTATTCGGGGGTGTTACATGTTGTGAGAGGTGGTTCTACTTCAGGTGTGGGTTCATAGCTTAGTTGGTTTACCTGGGTAGTTTTAGTTTTTGTTGTTTAGTTTATATTTGTAGTTTTTGTTAGCAGTGTTTAGTTTGGTACTTATGGCGGTCTGTTTAGTGGCTATTTATATGGACAGATCTGTCCAAAGTTGTGGTCTGAGTAGTGGTTGGTTTTGTTGGTTTATTTGAACATATATGTGCAAAGTTGTTGTCTGTTTCATTGTTATTTTTGTTAGTTTATGTGTACAGATATGATATTATGTTGTAGTTACTGCTTTTTTTTCTAGCGGTTAGATGTGACAACTATGCACAAGCAAACCGAAGTGTAAATAGTGGTACAAACATGTTTTTTGAACATTAATATATATGAAAGTACATAATATTTGTGGATACAAATTCCAGTTGTAACTACAACTACAACCCATAAAAACATTTTTTTCATGCTTTGTCTCATCTCTTCTTTAAGTTCCTTCTTTATTTCCTCCTCTCATGCTGTTGATAAGATACACATCAGCTGCAATGCTCTCTTGATGTGTAGCTTCAAAACGAGCAGAGGTAGCAGTAGAAGTAGATGTTATTATGGTTGAGTATGAGTTGGTTGAACCAACATGCCTTACCCTAGGATGAAGAGAGCATTGATCCTGCATCACCGGTGCCCACTACTAACAGAAATCACAAGCCCATCAGTTGTAGTATGCCCTTCCAACCGAAATGTTCTTGTGGGAGGGGGTAAGGTCGGATGGGACTCCACATTTGCAATGGATTGTTTGAAACTTTTCATTGATTGTAGTTGTAAACATGACCATGACTTTAGTTGGTGTTTGTGCATTGTTTATATGAAAAAAAGGCCTTTATATAGGCAAAAAAGAGTTGTTGGACTCAAACTAGCCGTTTGAATTCAAAACTAGCCATTACAACAGCTTAAAAGGAAAACAGGGGCATTTTGTGAACTTATTTTCAAAACAGGTGCATATTGTAAAATACAATTTAAACAGTGGCATATTGTTAACCTAGAAACAAACAAGGTATTTGTGTACTTTTAATTTTTTTAAAAAGTAGCCATTGTACAGTCAACCAGCACCCTAAAAAAAATTCCGTTAGGGACATCATGTCCATAAAGAGGTAACAACAAATTTAACGTCTGTCACCCAGTAGTGGCATATTGTGAATTTTAAAACAAAATCGTGACATATAAGAGACAAGTTTCAAAAAAAAAGATATATCATGAATTGTGGAACACTTTAGTGGCATATTATGAATTTTCCCAAATAAATATATAATACCTTTACGAAAGAAAGACATTAGAATGGATTATTTTCATACACAAATAAAATTAATATCTTGTACTCAAAGACGTGAATGAACAAAATTAATAAAAAAACACAAGGGAGAAGCTAGCGCTTGCGCCATGTTGCTATATGATTTCTGCCACATGTCAACTGAAATACCCGCGAATTCTCGAGTTAGAATAGATATAATATATGATTGGCGTGGGATGGAAGAATCTTATACCAGAGTAATTGATGGGGATATATAGTCCGACTCTAGGATTAATAGTAGGCCCAGGGAAGTAAAACATTTAACCTTTTTATTCTATTGATTTACTTTATTACGTTCTTTATTTTCCACCGACTGATTACGTTAAATTGATCCTAAGAGTTTGAATTCACCTTTACTTTTTTTTATTTATTATTCTTAATTCCCAAGGGTTCAAATTCAGTTTTAATTCTTCTTAGTAAATTATCCTTAACCTTAAGAGTTCAAATCTCATTTGACTTCTCTAAAATTAATAATATGTTTAACCCTTATTCTTCTCCTGATATTTTCATTGTTAGTATTCTAGATTCTTCTTCTAAACGTTATTATATTTCCTTGCTAGAGTTCCTAATTTTGTTTTACTTCTATTTTCTATTTATTTCTATTTTACGCTTTTACTAAATAAATACATATTAACTCCTTCCCTAAATATCCCACTCTTCCGTATCGGCTGACTTACTTGCCTCCTATTATTTTGAATTGGGAGTTTAATTGTTTAATTTTTTTAAAAACGATATCTGTTAGAGATTGTGTTCCTTCTCCGGCTTTCCACAAATAAATATATAATACTTTACGAAAGAGACATTAGAATGGATTATTTTCATACACAAATAAAATTAATATCTTGTACTCAAAGACGTGAATGAACAAAATTAATAAAAAAACACAAGGGAGAAGCTAGCGCTTGCGCCATGTTGCTATATGATTTCTGCCACATGTCAACTGAAATACCCGGGAATTCTCGAGTTAGAATAGATATAATATATGATTGGCTTGGGAAGGAAGAATCTTATACTAGAGTAATTATGATGGGGATATATAGTCCGACTCTAGGATTAATAGTAAGCTGTGTTGATTTGAAACATTTTCTTTAAGTTACCATGTTCAAGAAGTATTTTGAGTTTGGTTGGATTTAGCTTGAGCACTCAACGGGTGTTGAGTGTGGCGGTAATACCCTAGAGATTTATAATTCCGCTGCTATTGAGGTTATGATTTATTGAATAGAATAATGTTCTTAGATGATTTCTAAATTTTCGTCAGATGATCTAATCATTGTTTCTGTTATGTTCGTCTGGTATTTACTGCTACCTGAATTGCTAAAACATTTTGCCAACTACTATTATTGATTTTATGATTGTTCTGATGTCATTTTCAATTGTGTTCGTTCTGTAAACTGCATTTCATGACCTGTCCGAATGTTCGTCCGGACATCCATGTTCGGACAGGCCCCGAGAGTTCACTTTATTTTTGTTGATTTGAGTATGTCCGAACATCTGTTCGGACTTCAAAGTTCGGACAGTGTGTGTGGTCGAATCCACTTGTAAGTTTTGACTTATGTCCGAACTTGCAAGCTCGGACCAATGTTTGGACATTCACGGTTTTAATTCTCGACTTGTGTTCGAGCTTCCGATGTCCGGACACAAGTTCGGACGCCTTTCCCATTCGATTTTCAAACTCTCGACTTGTGTTCGAACATCAATGTCCAGACGCAAGTTCAGAATTTTGGGTTTCACTGGCCATTTCTTCTCGGCCTGTGTCCGAACATCAGACGTCCGGAAACAAGGTCGGACAAGACTTATTTTACCCTTTCAGGACTCGTTTGAAGTCTGTTTTTTATTCCGTTTGCGCCGTTATATTCGTATTTCCATGAGCTTTTATTTAATGTAAAATTTAGGGTGTTACAAGGTGGTATCAGAGCCATGTTTTCGAAATAAGATAAGATATGATTAAACCGGATTAAAATTTGGGGGATAAGCCGT
Source organism: Limonium bicolor (assembly GCA_023374045.1). Lineage (NCBI taxonomy): Eukaryota > Viridiplantae > Streptophyta > Magnoliopsida > Caryophyllales > Plumbaginaceae > Limonium > Limonium bicolor. Next base: position 170,310,301 of record CM041780.1, on the reverse strand, counting down.
TTGGGGAGTTAAGTTACATTATGATGTGTGCTGTCTCTAATGAGCTACATTGGACTTTCTGTTTAAATGTGTTGAAAGGATGTGCAGGGATTATTAGATATTGTTGTGTGTATATATATATAATAGTATATATTGTTTTTATGCCGATTATATGAGGGTGGAGTAGTAGAACTTTTAGTGTAACTTGAGGGGTGATTATGGGAATAGAGATTTGAGTCCCTTTAAATCCTGACTCGTAATCAGGAGTCCACTTTGAGCTCAAGCAAGTAGGACTTTCAGACCGACTCAACTTCACGTACAACACTAGAAGTCGAAGCCGAAGGACCAATATGGCAGCCAATGATCCATTGAGGCAGCTTCAGGAGCTCACATTGAACTTGGGCCAGATCGTTCAATGACAGGCTCAGCGAGACAACATTCCAGAGGACTACACCAAAAGGATCGCCCACCTAAAGCCTATTTCATTTAAGGGGGAAGAGATCCAGTATTGCTTGAAGATTGGATTCATTAGTTTGATAAGATTTTTGAAGCATTCAACTATCCGACTGACAGACGGGTGAATGCTGTCGTCTACTACTTCAAGAGCGAGGCCAACATCTAGTGGTCTGCCAACAAAGACGTTCTACTGGCGGGACCTGACTTTGGATGGGAGGCATTGAAGGAGGCCATGCGAAGGCACTTTTATCCAGAGCATGTCCGGATGCAAGAATACTTTGAATTTTCAGAATTCAAGCAACAGACCCGGAGTGTGATGGAGTACCACTCCAAGTTTTTAGAGCTAGCAAGGTTCGCACCTATTATGGTCCCAAACGAGGCATCGAAGGCGTAGAGGTTCGTGGGGGGACTCAACTGGAGTCTCCAGGAGGCCTTGAGCGTATTGACCATCCCGACCCTCCAAGACGCCTACGGGAAAGATGCTAACCTGTACAGGGTGCAACAGAAGAGGAGAGAGGTCTAGGCGGGCCAGAAGAGGAAGATGGAGGACGAGGAGGATCCTCGGAGTCGTGACGACAGACCCCAGAGGCCGAACCAGGAGAAGAGGTTGAGGCCTAACCTAGAGGAGAGACAGAGGTTCGACGGGAATCGGAGATATGATCAGCAGAGGAGTGATCGACCCCAGGGGCAGGTCTAGAGGGGAGAGTACTTGCATGATAGGCACTTCCACTACAGGAAATGCCATAAGGACCACCCCGGAAGGGACTGCAAGGGGAACTTAGTTGCATGCTTCCAGTGTGGCAAGAAGGGCCACAAAGCTTTTGAATGTTACCAGAACCCTCAGGGAGGCACCCAGCCGAGGGGAACGGTGGGAACCGTACTTACAGGCCGACAGACTCTCAGTCCAGAGGCCGGGACCAGCACCAAAATCAGAACCAGCTTGGGGATGCTCCCCAGCGAGGCAGTAGCGAGGGCAATAGGGGAGGCAAGTGGATGGCCGAGGCGGTAGCTACAAAGCCCCAGGGATGGCCGAGGCGGTAGCTAAACCCCAAAGAGAAGATCAACGTCTTGAGCAGGGCTGAGGCGGAGGCCGAAGCTGAGGTGTTAGCAGGTACCTTTTCTGTTCATGGTACTCCTACTCGTATTTTGTTTGATACCGGGGCTCCATATTCCTTTATTTCTAGAAATTTTGTTGAGAAACTGAGTTTAGTGGCTAGTAAAACCTCGTCTATAGCAGTATCTATACCCTCGGGGCGGGTAATCACTTGTAATAATGTACTAAAAGACGTAGGGGTAGACATCAAGGGGGAAACCTTTGTAATTGACCTAATCCAATTTGTTCTCCCTGACTTCAACATCATCTTAGGGATCGACTGGCTGAGCAAGTACAGGGGAAGATAGACTGTGGCGAGTAGAAGATCGTCCTGAGAAGACTGTCGGGGCAGAGGGTCTCCTACAGGAGTGTGAAGGAGAAGCCCAGAGTGAAGATTGTCTCAGCAATGTCAATCCTCTCTCAAGTAAAGAAGGGGCAGCAAGCGTACCTCTGCTACGTTCAAGATGTAAGTAGAGAAGCTAGTTAATTGGAGGAGATCCGAGTGGTGAATGAGTTTCCAGATGTTTTCCCCGAAGAGATTCCTGGCATGCCGCCAGACAGGGAGGTGGAGTTCAGCATCGACCTTGTACCCAGAGCTGCACCCATCTCTTAAGCCCCATACCGAATGGCGCCGTCGGAGTTGAAGGAGTTGAAGGCCCAGTTGGAGGAACTCTTGGAGAAGGGGTACATTCGTCTGAGTGTATCGCGTGGGGAGCCCCGGTCTTGTTCGTGAAAAAGAAGGACGGGAGCATGAGACTATGTATAGATTACAGGGCGATGAAAGATTACCGTGAAGAACCGTTATCCATTGCCGCGAATCAATGACCTCTTCGATCAACTTCAGGGTGCAGGAGTCTTCTCCAAGATAGATTTGAGGTCGGGATACCATCATCTCCGAGTAGTAGAGAGGATATCCCGAAGACTGCCTTTAGGACCAGATATGGGCATTTCGAATTCCTAGTGATGCCCTTTGAACTGACAAATGTTCCAGCCGTCTTTATAAACCTCATGAACCGAGTCTTCAATCCATATCTAGACCAGTTCATGGTGGTGTTCATAGACGACATCCTGATCTACTCCAAGGATGAAGAAAAGCATGAGGAGCACCTGAGACTGGTCCTACAGACTTTGAGGGAGCAGCAGGCTTACGTAAAGTTGTCCAAGTGTGACTTCTGGTTGGACCGAGTGGCGTTCCTAGGCCACATTGTCACCAAGGATGGAATACCAGTAGATCCGGCAAAGATCCAGGCAGTAAAGGAGTGGCCTAGACCAAGTAACATGACGGAGGTTCGTAGTTTCCTTGGCTTGGTAGGATACTGAAGGTTCGTGAAGGGCTTCTCGAAGATTGCCAGGCCGCTAACCAATCTCATGAAGAAGGTGATCAAGTTCCAGTGGAGCGATGATTGTGAGACGGCATTCCAAACACTGAAGAAAAAGGTTAACCACAGCCCCAGTGTTAACCCTACCTTCAGGGATCGAGGGATTTGAAGTATTCAATGATGCGCCCAAGTTCGGTCTGGGATGTGTCCTTATGTAGAATGGGAAGGTGATAGCTTATGCATCGAGGCAGCTGAAGGAGTACAAGACTCGATATCCGACGCATGGCTTAGAGCTGGCAGCAATGGTGTTTGCCTTCAAGATCCGAAGGCACTACCTCTATGGCGTTTCTTGCAAGATTTACACCGACCACAAAAGCCTTAAGTACATCTTTACGCAGAAGGAACTTAATATGAGGCAGAGGAGGTGATTAGAGTTGATTAAAGACTATGATCTAGAAATTCTGTATCACGAGGGAAAGTTTAATCTGGTGGCTGACGCTCTGAGCAGAAAGAGGAGTCATTCAGTGAATACGATGTGGGTTCTCCCAGACGAGCTGGTTCGTGACTTCCAGAAGCTGAACCTGGAGGTGATGGAGTCAGGAGGCGTAGACCGGGAGGTGAAGTTGTTCCATATAAGTGTCTCTTCTGACATTTATGGGGAGATACTCAAAGGACAGCCCGGTGACGTGAAGTTGGAGTGTATACGAGAGAAGATGAAAGAAGGCAAGACAGGGGGTTTCGAGGTCCACAGTGATGGCAGCCTCAGATTCAGAGGTCGATGGTGTATGCCTCAGGAGTGTGTAGATGTGAAGGAGAAGTTGATGAGGGAGGCTCACAATACTCCTTACTCAGTTCATCCCGGTGGCGACAAACTGTATAAAGATATGAATAAGCTGTTCTAGTGGCCGAAGATGAAAAGGGAGGTGGCAGAGTTCGTGTCGAGATGCCTCACCTACCAGAAAGTTAAATTCGACCATAAGAGGATGAGAGGCTTAATGCAGCCTCTGGATGTCCCGAAGTGGAAGTGGGACTCAATCTCGATGGACTTTGTGGTAGGACTAACACCGGCGAAGGGAGGATTCAATCAGATTTGGGTAATCGTGGACCGGCTCACCAAGTCTGCACGGTTCATACCCATGCAGAATATCTGGTCGATGAGTCAGTCACTGGTGGATGCGTATATCAAGAATGTAGTGAGATACCATGGAGTACCGGAGACTATTATTTCAGACCGAGACTCAAGATTTCTGGCGCATTTCTGGTAGCAGTTTCAGAAGGTCATGGGCACCAAACTGAAATTGAGCACAGGGTTCCATCCAGCCTTTGATGGTCAGACAAAGCGAACCATCCGGACGTTAGAGGATATGCTTCGTGCATGCGTGATGGATTTCCAGGGTTCGTGGGCAGATATGCTTCACCTAGTATAGTTCTCATACAACAACAGTTATCACGCCAGCATCAAGATGGCTCCCTACGAGGCACTGTATGGGAGGAAGTGCAGAACCCCACTGTGCTAGAGCGATATCAGCGAGACTATTTTGTTGGGGCCACAGATGATAAAAGAGACCATGGAGCAGGTCCGGATTATTCAGAGTTGGATGAAGGCAGCCCAGGACAGGCAGAAGTCCTATGCCGATCTTAAACGAAGACCGGTAGAGTTCGAGATGGGAGATAAGGTCTTCCTGAAGGTGTCTCCTGTGAGAGGGGTAACCAGATTCGGAAGAAGGGAAAGTTTAGTCCCAAGCTTGTAGGACTTTATGAGATTTTGGAGAGGATGGGGGAGGTATCATACCGTTTGGCACTTCCTTGTGAGCTGGAGAAAGTTCACAACGTCTTCCATGTGTCCCAACTAAAACGGTATATCCCCGACCCCTCGCATGTGTTGCAGCCAGAGGTTTTAGAGCAGGGGCAGAACCTATCATACGAGGAGTACCCCATTAGAGTCCTAGACACCAAGACCAGAGAGACCCGATTGAAGTCCACCCGTATGGTCATGGTCCTATGGTCTAATCATGGGACAGAAGAGGCTGCATGGGAAGTAGAGGAGGGGTGAGGAAGAAGTACCCACAACTCTTTAATCAGGTAATAATTTAAGTCAGTACAAACTTAGTCTTGGTTGCATTATGGGGGAGTTTTAGCTTCGAGGGTGAAGCTTTCTTTTAAGAGGGATGTGATGAAATATCCGGGAATTCTCGAGTTAGAATAGATATAATATATGATTGGCTTGGGAAGGAAGAATCTTATACTAGAGTAATTATGATGGGGATATATAGTCCGACTCTAGGATTAATAGTAGGCCCAGGGAAGTGAAACGTTTAACCTTTTTATTCTATTGATTCTGATATACGTTCCTTTATTTTCCCACCGACATTATTGTCTAAATATTTATTTTAAAACCCAAAGACTGATTACGTTAAATTGATCCTAAGAGTTTGAATCTACCTTTACTTTTTTATTAATTATTCTTAATTCCCAAGAGTTCAAATTCAGCTTTAATTCTTCTTAGTAAATTATCCTTAACCTTAAGAGTTCAAATCTCATTTGACTTCTCTAATATTAATAATATGTTTAACCCTTATTCTTCTCCCGATATTTTCATTTTTAGTATTCTAGATTCTTCTTCTAAACGTTATTATATTTCCTTGCTAGAATCCTAATTTTGTTTTACTTATATTTCTATTTATTTCATTTATTTCTATTTTACGCTTTTACTAATAAATACATATTAAATCCTTCCCTAAATATCTCACTCTTCCGTATCTTGTTACAACGGCTGACTTACTTGCCTCCTATTATTTTGAATTGGGAGTTATGTAATTGTTTAATTTTTAAAAAATGATATCTCTGTTAGAGATCGCGTTCCTTCTTCCGGCTTTCCACAACGTAAATGATTGCTATATCTTTTAGATATCTACAATAGTAGTAAGTAGAACTCTCCTTTAAATTATTCAGTATTTTCCTCTTTCTTTGAACCAGATTATCATTTATTTAATTAATAATATTCCTCTTTATTTTTACATATTGTTCCTATTTAAAACATCAATCTTCTTCATTTTCTCTTCATCCTCAACGTAACGTCATTATGCTCCTTTACTTCCAACTTTCTAATTCATGCTCTTGTTCCTGACATTGTGAAATCGCTTCCCTGGTGCCGGATAGGATTACGTTGGGTAAAGTGTTCTACTTAGATAGTTACTAAATTATTCGATTATGATTATTAGTTCTTGATTGTTGATTATATATATTTAGACTTCGATTACGTCAACGGGTGCTACCAGTAGTCCTGTAAAGTTGATAACCTGAAGTGGTTTGATTGTTCAGATAAAAATCTATGCTCATGTCTATTTGACTTTGTGTTTTGCAAATCGAAGGAAAAAGGTTTTGGTTGTATTTGGTTGGAAGATTTTTGATTCTCAAGTTGTGGTTTTGTAAATTGGGATTATTTCCCACGTATTGGAAACGGAGTAACTGGAATATTTTTACGGTGATTCGATTGTGGATTTCGGGAGTCTTTCACAGGATTAATTATCATGTCTTGGAGCCCACATGTGCTCCTCATTATTATTATTTGCGCTGCACACAATGTTGCAATTAAGCTCTATGATCTACTCTATGTTACTGCTATTTCATAGGGGGGTGTGCACACTTAAGGACTTAGGGTGAGGTGGTTGTTTGACGGTCCCATAGGTGACTGTCCTGGAATTATTATTTGGGGTCCCATAGGTGACCCCGTGTTTGGAATTATGGTTGGCTCCTGTTGAAAGCTCCCTACTAATTGATTTTCTATTGTGATTTCTGGAAAAGTTATTCAATTGGTCAACTCCCCCTTCTCATTTGATTGACAAATGATAAAATGAACTTCAAAATGAAACTTACACATTGAGGTGAAATTTACTCAGTTTATCTGATTTGTGTGATCCTTTCACGTTTTTGTCTGTTATTTTCTGATTGCAGGTACGAATGATTGATTTGGGGAAATGGGTACGCGCTACCACATAGACTAGGGAAGATGGTTAATGTTCTGAATAATTGAGCTAAGCTGTGTTGATTCGAAACATTTTTCTTTAAGTTACCATGTTCAAGAAGTATTTTGGGTTTGGTTGGATTAAGCCTAAGCACTCAACGGGTGTTGAGTGTGGCTGTAATACCCTAGAGATTTTAAATTCCGCTGCTATTGAGGTTATGATTTAATTGAATAAAATAATGTTTCTAGATGATTTCTAAATTTTCGACAGATGGTCTAATCACTATTTTTGTTATGTTCATCTGGTATTTACTGCTACCTGAATTGCTAAAACATGTTGCCAACTACTATTATTGATTTTATGATTGTTCTTGTTATGCTCTAGATTTTTTTTCTTTCTGATTCACAAAAGGGAGTTCTCATTAATTTTGATCTTATGTTAGAATGTCTATGACATTCTCCTACTGTTATTATGTTGGCTTGAGGAAGGAGGGTTAAAAATGTCCTTTTCGTTTCGTTATTAATAAAAGAGTTAGGAAATTTATTCCTTTCTTATTATTTCCTAACTCTCATTTTCTCCTTTCCTATTCCACGTTATTTTTCTCCTTCCTCAATTATATTCTCGATCTTATTCTCTTGCTTCGCTCCGCCAGTAACTTCCTCCCTTGCTCAATCTCCTTTTCATCCCTTCTTCAGTTTTCTCTCAATTACTGATTGATGGGGATCTGCTTGTGGAATTCTGTTTGTCTATCAGTCATCTGTCAAGTTCGGGTTATAGAGTTGGTTCTCTTCTCTGTTAAGTTTTCCCCTTTCCTTTTTTCTGGTTTTGCTTTTGTATTTGGGAATGATGCAATTCGAGGGATTGTCGTTCGTGTGGAGATTCGAGGAGGGCGATTCGTAGAGTCCATAGAGATAGCTTTGCGTCGGATATGAGGTAGGTGGTAGATGGATTCATTTGCGTATGTTCACCCACGGGGGTTTTGTTCCAGTGTCCGTATATGATTTCTTTGACTTTCTGATTGGTGATGTTTTAGGTTGATTTTGATGTGCGTTTGATGCGTTAAAACCCCGTGGAATGAGTTTTCGATTGGCTATTTTAATACTATAAGTTATGTATGTGTTGTGGGGGATTTATGGCTTGGTTCTGGCTGATTTCCGCAATTGATTTTGCAGTTTTCATAGTGTCCGAACATGTGTCTGAACATTGAAGTTCGGACATCATGCGCTGGCAGATTTTCTGACTCTCGGCTAACGTCCGAACATGCAAGGTCGGACGCATGTTCGGACCGGCCTTTGTTTTTGCATAACTTCTTCGTCTGAGCTCCGTTTTGAGTGCCGTTTACGGAGTTGGATTCCTCTTTTCGAGTACTATCTGTTTTGATATGTTTTAGCACATGTATATGTGTACTTTGGTTTGAAAATCTTCGATAAGCCTTTGAACTCTAATTTGCTCTAAAAGTGAGTTTCAGCTTCTGACTTTGGTTTTGACTTTCGTATTTCATTGGTCTTGGCTTAAGACTTCTGTTTCAGCTTAGGAATTCTGTTTTTGGTTGTGTTAAGCCTTGGACTTGGGTGTTAGCACTTTGCAACGCCCTTTGTTCTATTTTGATTAAGCTTCTGCTTTCTGCTCTGGTCTGATAAGGACTTCCGTTCTGTTCTGTATAAAGCTTGGATCTGTTCTGAAAGCTTCTGATTTGGGACCTAGTCTTCTCTGTGTTGATCCGTGGATGGCTGGGTCTAGCTATCCCGTAGCATGCTGCGTAGGACGTCCTTCTGTTATCTCACGGGTGTCTCCCCCGTTCTGTTCACAGGTGTCTCACCTGTTCTGTTCACAAGTGATGTTTCCTCGTTCTGTTCACGGACTCGCTCCGTTCTGTCTGTATGCTTTGAATGTAGTGTCCCACTTCTGTTCGTATTTTGTTCGCTTCTGTCTGTTCTCTCTGCTTTTGTATTTGACAGACTGTTGTGTGCTTTCTATCCTTTGAACACCTCTGGTTGTTTGTACTGCTTCGGCCTGCTCTGTCTGTTTTCAAACTCAGATAGACTGTTGTGTGCTTTCTGCCTGTTGAGGATTTCTGATTTGTAAAGTGCTCTGCTTCGTCTGCTCTATCTGTATTTCATTTGAGACGGTCTGCTATGTGCTTACCGTCTTCTGCTAAGTTCCAGTTTCTGCTAAGTTTCTGATTTTGTTAAGCCTCTGATTGTGTTTAAGCTTTTCATTTTACTAAGCTTCTGATTTCGTCAAGCTTTCAGCTTCGGTTTACCTTCTGCTATTAAGTATATGTTTGACCACCGCTTAGCTCCTTCTACTTTAGACTTTTGTCTATTTGAAAGACTTCCATTTGTTTTTGATTATGTTCTGGCTAGGCACCTTCGTATATGTATATATATTGGTATGTTCAGTATCTGTTTTGAGCATGCTCAGCTGATGAAGTTTATCACCTGCTGAGCTATAGTTTGGCTCACCCTTATCTCTGTCTGATTTGCAGGTTTTAGTTCGTGCTTGGAGATTCAGCTTTTCCTTTTTGTTTTGGCATTTCAGTTTTGAATTTAGTTTGTTTGGCCTTAGGGCCCAGTCGTATTTAGATCATGCTTTGTATTTCAATTTGGCTTCCGCCTGTGTATTGTAAAGACATGTTGTAATCGTTTATCTGGTAATATATAAGCATTAGTTTCTGTTTTGGGGTTTCGATAGTGTAGCCTTGCGTGTCTTAGGTAATAAGCGCGTGATGTGTAACGGTCTCCCAACCAGGGTGGTTTTGGGGTCGTTACAGTTCTGATGTCATTTTCAATTGTGTTTGTTCTGTAAACTGCATTTCAGGACCTGTCCGAACGTCCGTCCGGACATCCATGTTTGAACAGGCCCCGAGAGTTCACTTTGTTTTTTGTTGATTTGAGTATGTGTCAACATCTGTCTGGACTTCAAAGTTTGGACAGTGTGTGAGGACGAATCCACTTGCAAGTTTCGACTTATGTCCGAACTTGCAAGCTCGGACCAATGTTCAGACAATCACGGTTTTAATTCTCTACTTGTGTCCGAGCTTCCGATGTCCGACAAGTTCATACGCCTTTCCATTTCGATTTTCAAACTCTTGACTTGTGTCCGACATCAATGTCCGGACACAAGTTAGGACTTTTGGGTTTCACTGACCATTGCTTCTCGGCCTGTGTCCGAACGTCAGATGTCCGGACACAAGGTCGGACAGGACTCTTTTGAAGTCCGTTTTTGATTCTGTTTGCGTTGTTAGATTCGTATTTCCATGAGCTTTTATTTAAGGTAAAATCCAGGGTGTACATCAACACTCTATTGGAGATGAAATAAAGTAAAAAGAAAAAAGAGGGAATAAGAAAGAATAGGAGACGCGCATACGGGAGTTCTAATAGGGGAGTATGTGAGTAGGAGAGAGAAAAATACATTTTTCAAAATGTTATAATAACAAAATATAGTGCAAAAATAAAAAAATATCATTGTTCATCATTTTTCGTGCTCTTCAAAACAAGATGCATCATGAATCTTATTC